>JAQMCX010000003.1:7997466-8079462 GCA_029814765.1 Acanthurus leucopareius | reverse complement strand
TAAAACAAACATAACAAGTGTCTCATATTTTAGGCGGTTATATCAAATCATCACAGTAGCTGCAAATAGACTCCAAACAAACATGAAGGGAGATCAAGGCTTTAGTGTAAAATAGGTCAGATGGAGGATATTCATGGAGCTCAGTTGAATCTCAAAGCAAACTGGGGATGTGAGCTTACATGGCACTGCTGACATAAATCAACAGTGTGTGCAGGGGAGAGAGGACTAAAATCTGACAAAATTAGTGCTGAGGGCTGAAAAATAAGAGATGAAATGGGGAGGAAAATTGGGAGAGCAGTCCAAAGAATTGCATGTAAGTCGATCAGACAGAGAGAATAGAATAACAACTGGCTTCTTCTGCTGCTGCTCTCAGCTTATATTGATGGTGAATTCAGCTGCACGGTGGATCATCTCAGCCTTGGAGTGAATCAGGCGGCGAGTGAAAAGCTGAAGGAATAGGAAAGAGTGGAGAGGCTCTGCAGCTTAGGTTCCCCAAACAATTGCTAGGCTGACCAGTAATTCAAACAGATTGGGGGTGGAGGGGAGGCAGGGGGAAAATCATACTTCCAGAAAGACACGGAAAGAGCTTCAGGCGTAGCGTGAGAATCAGATGTTGCATATGACATGGCCCTATTTTCCTCGTCACCCTCTTGAGGACTTTCATTTGAGAGCCGAAGCCCCGACTCGTCGTTATTATCTCACTGACTATGAGCCTGTAATCTCCCTCCCTGGTTCATTGAGAAAAGCAGATTTGATGTGACAAATCCGAGGCCCCAGATGACAAATAAGTCAGGAATTTGCTGTGATAAGTACCACTCACTTCATGGCGAGGCTCCCTTATAGATGGGAAATGGGGGGATATCTATGTCACTCTATTTTTTCTGCGTTCCGCTTTCCCTTCTGTTGAGACGTGATTTAACATCAAAGCATGACCCAGAAAGACCCACTCCTGGCCAGGCTCCTAATCAGATCAATTTTTTTTGCTTCTTCTATGACATCCTTTAACTTTTATGCAGAACATCACAAACTCTGCCTTTAATGTGTCCACCACTGTTTGTTCATGCATCATACAAAGACAACCAATGTTTCCTCATGTAAAGTTAAAAAGTTACTGTACTGTCATCTCCAAGCATGCACACACACACACACACACACACACACACACACACACACACACACACACACACACACACACACACACACATCCGTTTGCAGACTGAAGTTGGTTACATAAACAACGAAAAATGTAAAATAGTTTTGCATGCACAGCCTGTCATAAAAATAGTGTGCATGAATGAATAACATTAAACGAGTGGGGCAGATAAGCTACCCCCTTATGTGCTCGCCTCAGATTCAAATTTATCTTTGCGTAGGGAATTGATGAGACACAGAGCTCAAAGCCAGAGTCTTCAAAGACTGTGGTTACACAAGATGCAAGGCGTCAAACCCACTTTGTAGTTCTCGGGTGAACGAGTGGGTTGTATCTGCCGAGCTGCACAGGGTGATACGGCAACAGAGTTCTGCAAGCCCAAGAAAATATGATAAAATACAAAAGTTACACCAAGGTTACATTGTGTGTAAAGGAGAGCAGGAGTGATCTTTTTTTTTCCTTATGTTTTTTAGATGTTTTTTAGATGATTGTAGTTGTGGGAGTTGGGGTAGCTCTATCATGTTTCAAGGTTAAGGTCCCCTTTATCATTGCCATAAAACATACAAGGTGTGGGAGAAAGAAAAGAGCTGGAACGCTAAGGGAGAGTATGAAGATAGCGAAGTGGAGAGATTAGGAGAAAAGTAAAGAGTTGATGGTTTAATAGTGCAAATAAGTGGTTTGATCGCACTCAACCCGAGATAAGCTAAAAGAGGGCAACTTCAATGAAACAGTATGACATTTAGGTGAATAGAGTTATTTGCTTCCATGTTAAAAGTTGGATGAGAAGATGAATCCCACTCTTTCATCTGTGCACCAAGTATAGAGCTATAGCCAGCAGCTGTTAGCCTAGCTTAAAGAGTGAAAACAGCTAGCCAGGTATGCTCTTAAGTAGCGAAATCCACCTAATAGCACATGAGGTTAGAACTTTTGTTTGGTTTCAGGTTGGGGTAAGAGGAAACAAATCGATCAAGAACCAGTCAAGCACACAACCATCTTTAACAGTGGTTAACTGTCGTATTTACATGTCAGTTACTGTAAACAACAAGCTATAACCTATGCAGTTAGCCTGAATATAAGTTTTAGAGGCAGTGGGCTTGCATACAAAGCCAGTGCAAAGACATGTACATGTGCAAATTTGTGCAGGGTGGCATGAAATGACCTGTCTGCACAAGCTAGACACGTTTCAACGCAATAAACTATACGGATTCAAAGGTTAATTCTACAGGAATAATGCTCAGTGAAAAATTGCTTCTCTCTCTGTCCAAATGCACCTTTCGAGGTTAGCTAGGTTTGCTAGCTGGACCCCTGTTTCCAGGCTTTACACTAAGCTAAGTTAGTATACCAATGCAGCTAGAGGAATGAGTGATATGACATCTTCATCTCAGAAAGAGACTGAATTACTGTATTCCCAAAACTATTCATTGAAAAAAGAACAATTCAGCATTGTGGAGACTAATTTGAGATGAATCAGACTTTTGTCCTGTCCTGCAACTGGAGAACTGGTTTCCGGTTTCCAGGCTTTGCTCCTCCTGGGACGCCATTTAAATCCCACCCAGCCCCAGGCCTGTTGTGAAATAGCATTTCACATTACCACATTATTTTTATTATTGCATTATTAATGGCAGTCTGCAGTAGCAAACTATTTGTCTTGGTAAAACTCAGAAGATAGAGCGGAAGTAGAGGATTGCTACATTCTTGCGGAGGCCCCACAATCCCCAGAGCACCACGGCAGAGCTGTTGTAGCTTGTACAGTCCCCCCTCAGCTCCCCACGTCCCTCCCTGCACCCACGCTCCCCTTTCAGCCCCCAGCTTCCTGTGCAGCAGCATGGCCGCTCAACCCTTCCCTTCCCTGTTCTTAGCTCGGTCAAGCTCCAGCTCCCTCTACCCCGCAGCTCCAAATACATTATTTACACTCTCCTCCCCTCCCTTCAGCTCGGCTCAAAAGAATCAGGGCAGAGGGAAATAACACCACTGTATAACCCCCCCTCTTCCCCCCCTGCACTGACACACACACACACACACACACACACTGCACACACAAGCTAAAGCCTCCCTCCACCAGCACCACCCCACCTGCTCGCTCTTTTCTCACTCTGCAAGATGAAAATATAGTGCAAAGCTGGGCTGCGACAATGGGAAACTCTTGTGAGGCCCCAGCCCTTCCATTAATCCCCTCTGACATGCCTCCCGAGGGCAGGGATTTGCTACAAGTCAATGCAGGAGACCTACAGTATGCAAAACAAGCCTGTCTGACTCTCTCATGATTTTCAAAGCCACTGCACTGCACTGCCTGTGAGACAGGAAGGCAGATCAGAGAGTGAGGGGGAAAAAAAAATAACTGTGCACACAGTCTGCTTCGTTAACCCTTTCCTCACCCTCCTGTGCAGTGTATGTGTCACTTCCTAGTTTCACTCTTAGCCTAGATTGCACAGATAATGCTGATGACAGATGACAGGATGAGAACCAACGCTGAGCATAATTTTTTTTTTTTCCTCCTTCCCGTTCGGCATTGCTGCTTTTATGCTCTTTGTCTTCCTTCATGACAAATTCAGCTCCGAGAGACATGCTTGTTACCAGACCAAAATATGAAAAACAGCCAGTGTAAACAGGAATTCACAGGTCATGTGATGCACTTACTTCTCCCAGGCAGAGTGGTGCGATTGAATTTCCGCCTTATCAGACATCTCGTGATGTGGAGATAGGTGGGGGCTGGGGGGAGGGGGGGGGGGGGGGCAGAGTGTGGGGCAAGATGATGACATTAGAGTGAAGCAGTCAGGGTGGTTGGTTTGCGGGTAGAAAGGGGAGGAGGGTGCTGTCCACACCCTGCAGCTCACACTCACAGGGAATGTAAACAACAGAGCTGAATGGATAGAGTGGGACTGCACATGGAGGAAGAAGGCAGCAGAAGAAGGTAAATTATCAAAGGGAGAGCTGCAAAGAAATGGAAAAACAGGTGACAGTAAGGCATTGCCCCACAGACGAAGAGAAATCCGCCAGGATTTGTAGCCTGCTTTAGATTCACGTGATTGGCTCCACTGCTGCCTTCCCTCCCCGCTCCACCCCCCCCTCTTATTTTCCACCCATCCGCAGACCCTTTGAGATGGAAAAATGGGTCATCTGTGTGGAAGTTAATACTCTGAGCACGTACAGTGCTGCTTTATTTTAAGGACGTGCCTTGGAAAATTTCTCTCCTTCTCCCCCCTCACTGGTGAATGACACAGAGAAGGCGCTGGGTAATTAATATACTCTGTTGCTGCTGTGCACACAAGTGGCAGCGCAGAAGAGAGCAGCAGTCTTTATTAAAGCTGCTGGCACAGCCTGGACAGGTCTCATGTTTCTCCCCAGCCTGCCCTCCCCATGACAACATACAGTAGGCTGCAGACTCTGGCACCACAGCCATGACATCAGCATCAGGGCACAGACAGAGCGACTCTGAGAATCATGGGGCGGTGGGAATACATGTTCAAAAAAACACAGGCGCAAGAGGACTCCAGGCCTCTGTGGACGCCTCCACCTAACAGTCAGATATCGGTAAGCTAAGGGCAGCAAATGCCTCCCTGTGAGGTTACTGCTCAGAAGCAGCACTGAGAGGATCTCAAACGCAGACCGGTGCAGCAGAGAGTCGGCTGCTTTGCAAGGCTACGTGAAGCTGCCATAGCAACCACATACAACAGAGTTATTCCTGGCTGCCTTAAACTCCCAAACACAGCTGCTCCTACAGATACCCAATCTGTGTATGTATGGCACTCAGTATACAGAGCAGCAATCAAGCTTTGACATTCAAACTCACAAACTGGAATAACGCAGCAAAGGTAATTACTGCTGTGGATAATTTGCTGACAGGATTTTCAGTAATGAGTTGTGGAGCTCAAGCGATTATAATATTCCCAATACAATGTTTGACATACGATCGAAATCCATGCAAACAAATTACAAAGGCAGTCAGACTGCAACGGTTCTCCCTGGTTAGAGCCTGTCTGTGGATAATCCTAGATTTTAATGTTGCCTTCAATAACAGTTTATTTTCCCGCACCTGTATTGAAGGAACAGGGTGCATCTGTCAACGTGATCTCATTAGAAGAACGCATTACAAACTGTTAAAAAAATCATCCACTTCCAAGCACATGGTCTCTGTGCTGCAGGCACAGCCATTGTTATTGCTGTCAACTGGAACTGTTATGTTCTCAGCTCTCTCAATTCAGATGTCCTTCAGTAGAACACCACCGAAGTCTACAACACTGCCTGGAGCAACAGTTCCCCCTACTGCACGAGGGGAGGGAGTTTCTTTACTTCCCTTCCTCTTTCCCTGCCTGCAACACCAGATATGAAGAGCTGACTCATAATCCATTCAGACTCAAATAGAGCAGGAACGCAATCAAAACAACATGATGACATGAAATTAACAAAAAATACAAAAAAAAAAAAACCACTTCATGAGTTACATTAATATCTGCAGTCTGCACGGTTGTGTAACGCATGCACGTTTCGTTTTGGGTAAAAAACAAAGATATGCCATGTCATCCTGAGAGCAAACAGTGTCATGGCCTTATGTCAAGGTCTGTTTCACCTGATTTATCCGATGTTAACGTGCTCTCTGAGCACGCGGTACTGGTCCTGTATCCTTACCGGACCCCTCAGCTCTCTCCGCTCTGCAGAGGACAAATTACATGGCCAGCAGCAGAGTGTTTATTTACAGGAGAGGCAGGCCTGAGGGACTCTGAGTGGAAGGGCTCTGAACCTGTTCCTACGCCCAGCGCCAGCAGCAGACCAAAGCTCCAGCTTGACCTCCAAAACAGTCTGTTATTTTTCCCCTCTGCCCCCCCAAAGGACAAATTAACGAGTCACTTCTTCCGCACACACACACACACATACACACTCAGGACTCTTGACAGGCATCTTCTTTTTCATCGAATGGCAAAATAGTGGGAGTACTGAAGAGAGCGAGCATTTGAGTTCATGGAAAATGGAACACTGTCTACCATTTAGTCTTCACTCGACACTTCTGGGCCGCCGTTCAATTTTCATTTTTCATTCCTAATGTAGAAAAACTATTTTCCCCTGCTCTCATTTCCTGGCAACCTCAAGGCCCGGGCTGCTCTGGCCAGAGTCCTTAGAAAAACAGCTGCAGACAGGGATAAAAATAATTACAGCTCTATTTGTCTTCCAAGAGACACACTTTCAACCTACTCCCCCTACGAGCTGCTCCACTTTCACTCTCCTGCACACACAATAAAGTCATTCACAATAAAGATGTTGTGGATAAATGCAGTCACACAGTATCATACTGTATTTTTTTTGCCATGAGAGTTGGAAATAAAAATGTTATTTTCTCTAGATGACAGTTTAACCTTGTTCTGGCAGTCTGTAGTTTATTAGCCAGTGTCAGGGATTTATCAACAACTCCAATGTCAGGATTCAAAGTTTTTTTTTTCCCCACATGTATACATTTGTGGATCTTTGCAATTCAGGACCATAAGATTGCACCTCATCACCCTCTTTGTTTCAAAAACAGCTCTCAGTATTATGTAAAAAAAGAGATTAGAAATATTCATCTTTGATTCATGCACCTAACCCTTTACATTCAGCAAAATGACCCTTGTGATTGAAACAGCATTCAGGCCATACATCCAAGCTTTAAAGGCTTCAGATTTTCCTGTGCATTGCTACTGCCATCTACTGGAAGATGAGAACTCAGAAACTCAAAGCACGTTTTTTATGATTTATTTCAGAATTTTACACACAAAAATACATCCAGATTTGACAGACTAGAATATAAAAATAACATTTAACTAACATTGCAAATGAAATAAAAAAATGAAAACTACATATTACATTTACAATTTTCCACAAACAAGTGTTAACTGTTAAGTGTAGGCACTTACACAGATTTCACATGTATATCATCTGCACAATGTCACTGATCATTTACATACCTCTGTTTTGTTAGTTAGTTTTTTCATTAAGTGCATATCAGCAATATCATCCAAAATTACTTTTGAGGAAAATAAATACAAGAAACAGCTTGTTAGAAAACACGATGTGCTGGGAACAATTTCATAAAGATGGAATGTGTGTGACATTTCCCTGAAACATAATGTTAAGGAAAATCTTTTAACCTTGGAGTGCCATGATTAAGGGGATGTTTTCATCCAATATTGAAAGTTACAACAGCCATCATACATGCCAAACAGTGCACAAACATAAAAAAAAAACTTTGTGGAATAGTAAGTTATCAATCTCACACACAAATAGACACACATTCATTCGACGTCATCTTCTGTTAAAGGCTGTGAGCTGATGAT
This sequence comes from Acanthurus leucopareius, assembly GCA_029814765.1. Classification (NCBI taxonomy): domain Eukaryota; kingdom Metazoa; phylum Chordata; class Actinopteri; order Acanthuriformes; family Acanthuridae; genus Acanthurus; species Acanthurus leucopareius. The sequence continues at coordinate 8,072,010 of JAQMCX010000003.1, read as the reverse complement.
TCGCTGGAAAAAAGAAGGAAAAACCTCTTTCAGCAGCTGAACTTGTGTTAAACTTTTCACTTTCTCAAATTGCATTGGGGATTAACTACAAGTTGTTTGTGATATTAACATTGATGTCTTAGAGGTGAAATAACCGAGAGCTACTGACACATGGCTCTCAGCTTTGGATGATTCTAAGATTGATCTTGCATCCTTTCTTGTCCCAGAGACCACAAATGGCAACTGGGGGGTTTATTAAGAATGCTATTCCACAAATCTATGCTCAGAATTTTTTAATAGGGTGATGGTGGCAATCCTTACCTGGCTGATTGTTGGCAGTTTGGTGAGCAGCATTTGAAAAACAGGAGGTGGCAGCGTCTGCTGGAGTACCTGGAGCAGCTGCTGAGGTTGACCACATACCGCAATTGCATTGGTCAGGTGGTCCACACCTTTCTCAAATTCACCTGGGTTAGGGTTAGAGAACGGTTTAGAAAACTATCTAGAAATGACAAATAAGGGTAAACAGTCATAAAAATAGGTTGAGGTTAATTTTCTATGGCAAATGTTTTAGGAAAGAATTGACTGGTATGTTCAAGACAAAACAAATAGATTGCAAAGATTTAAGTACGTGCTAGAGTACATGCAGACATGAATCACAGCAGATGTTGTATCACTGAATGATTAACTTCTTTATTTATTAGCGGCAATTACAAAGTACTACTTTTTTTTTAACTTCGCGGAAGATTTCCTATCATGCTGATAAGCTTAAATTTACTAGGTCAAATGTCCCAGTAAACAAACTGTGGCTAACCTTGTGACAGAAGTTCTTCTCCCTGCTGGATTTCCTCGAGAAAAAACTTCTGAACAGCTTCCGCGTCCTTCAAATCAGGCAGCTTCAAAGTCAACAGACAACGGTCAGAAATGCACATTATACCCATTTTAGCTGGAACCCTATTAGAGACAATATATCGTAAATAATTGTTTTCTCATTTGCCTTACCTTCGCCAATCCAGAGTTGTCACTTGACACTTTTTTCTTTCTTCTGCCTGCGAGAGAAAAGTGGCTTTAGATTGTGCTTGCTCTTGTACAACCCCAAAAACACATGGTCAAAAGTTAACTTGAGCTATTAGCTGCAGCATGTTTCCTTCACAAGTTATCAATGCTGCGACGTAGCTAGCTCAAAAAAAAATAATTAAAAATTAAGGAGTTAAAATGTTAATTATCTACGCTGTAAGCACTTTTAAAAATGAGAAAAAAATATGTAGTTATAACTATAAGCACTTTTTATACCTTGTCCTTGCTGTCTGTCTGACTGACACATGGGAGATATCGTGCTCCCGGTGCTATGGGTTTACTGTTCAGCTAACTTCTTACTCAAACACTTACGTTCACGTAGCTTTTCCTTAAAGTGAGGGTCACTCCGTCGCTTTCTGTCGAAATAAATGCAGTATGCGATTAATAGGGCTCCACACACCCCAGCAACTACCACGCTCGTCCTCCCGCTTATCATATCTGAAACTTACTGCACGCAGAAGACTTGCTAGCTTGCAGCTAGCACGCTGCTAAGGAAGTGTAGAGCGGACGTACGTCATGACGCAAGGCCCAATGTCGACGGCACAAGCCTTCGTATACTGCGTTAATGGTTAAATGGTACATTTATATTTTCTATAGATAGTTAAATTTATACTATAAAAATTTATATCTTTCAAAATATGTAAGTATTACCACGTATGTTCCTACTCATAAATTTAAATAACCCAGAAACCAGGTGTAAGCTTAGCACTGAAAAGCGCGGCTTGATACATGTTTGTCAGAAACAATGAGTTTTGTTAAATCCACATGCCTGCAGTGAAAGCTGCTGAGTGAATGGAAAGTATTGATGGTGAAAGTATCGATATTTATATTATTTTCCTCAAGCGATCAAAGTGCAAAAGCCCAAGGTTCATTTGTGACTGTTGGTATAAAAATACTTTGGTAATGCTTGCAACTTTCTTTTGTGATATTGGAATAAGGCAAAAAAATCTATGACAGTCTTTTAAAGATTGGCATGCACAGAGAGGGAAGAAGGCATGCTGTAAAAAATGGTGTGCGGAGGTATTTCCACGAAAAAAAAAAGACTTAATGTAAAGGGAAAAATAGAACCATTCAAGACACCTAAAAACACATAAAACAAAAACACCTGATAAATTAATTACTCAAACTACAAGTTACTTACTATTTTTAGCACAGTGAGTAACTATTGTCTTTTTAGACTTTGGCATAAAATGTGTGACCAGATGTGGCCAGGTGTTGTTACTGGAAGCTGCCTTTATTTTGGATCTTTCTTTTTCATTCTCACTTTGTTTTTAAAAGACAGTTGATGATTCTTTCAGACAGCAGTCAACCTGTTTATTTATAGCAGAGGTGCCTCTAATACGCTAAACACATTTAGAGCTTGAGGTCTACTTTTAACTAGTTACTACCCACCCTCGGCTTTACTCAACAAAAAAATGAAGTACTAAAGTCTTAAAGTACCAAAGTGAAATCCTCTGATACAAGTTAAAGTTCTTTTTCTTCATTAAGAACAAAATAAAAATATAATCAGCAAAATGCAAAATGCAATTCAATGCAAAAGCAGTTATAATGCAAAGTACTCTAGTGTGAAAGGAGCATTTTAATGTGAAGTTGTCCAAGGTCAACCACTTTAGATCTATAAAGTTACTTTTTATGTAGTGTTGGTAAATCAAACCTTGGCAATTCATCATATTTTATAAGCTTGTCGTGTGTTTTATGTGTAAAAAAAGCAAAATAATTAATTGATTTAAACTCACTGTGAGTTGTCTAACAAATGTGTAAAAAAAATTCCCCCAAGATTTAGAAAGAAGTAAAAGGTAAACATTTTTACCATTGAAATTAAGTGAAAGTATTGAGAATAAAAAGGGTACTTGAGTAAAAGTTGATTTTCAGCAGTGAAGGCAGGAGAGACGCCGAATACTTCACAAACTATGGCATTTATTTCAAACAGAGGCTTCTGCTTTGCTTACATTTTTACAATAAATTACACAATGACCATCATCAGATGAGCCTAATAAATACTATTGAGCATTTTTCAATAAGCTCCATTACTTCTCTTTATCTACGATCCAGACCATTTTCCATATACAGGTTCATACAGCTTTAGCTTCAGGCCATGTACAGGTTGAAAAATAGTTCAGCCACATCCAGAAACCACCATTCTTCTCTTACAAGCACAAGCTATAGAAAACAAAACAGAATACAAACTAAAGCAAAACATAAAATTTAAAAAAAGGACAGAAAGGGAAAAAAAGAACTAGAAACTGATGAAAGAGGCAGAACAAAACAACATATTGAACTCAAATAAACCTGTTCCTACAAGAGAACAAGAATGAGGACAAAAGGAGCAGAACAAACATGCTGTAACCCTCAGTATTTACACTCAAACTACAGTTAAAACCGTAAAACTGTCTGTACAGAAAAGTACATGTTATTAACAGTGCAAGATATTAAATAGCTTGACTCAAAACACTTCTCAATATACAAATGTATAACAAAAGCATACAATTACATACAAGTGCCAAACAAAATGTAACTTCAGGTTATCATACAGTAGGGAGTCTATACAAAGGAAACACTGGAGATGTCTTCAGAAATGTATACACATACCTCACTTTATGATATAAATGCACATTTACAATATCTTTACCTTTAATCTGGTCATAGTACAGGAAACAGAACCAAACATTTTTTTGGTAGAGGTGAGCATGAGAGGAAGCTGGCATGTCATTTATTAATCATGACTAAAATCAGAAAGAAATGCCAAAATGTATGCATTGCTTTATGTGATGAGGTAAAAATATTCTTAATTGAATGACTTCTCCTTTGAAACACTGCAAATGTGGGATTCTGCTTCATCCGTGTGTTCTGCAGCACTGAGTAATGCTGTAAAATACCTTTATATGGCTCCCTTAAGGTTAATTTGATCCAGTTGCAGGTGTGCAACAGCGGGTCTGGGGTGATGATAACTTAATAAGATGAAGCAGATAAGATTTTAAACGGCTGCTGAACTGAAGTAATGTGACTACTGGATTGACTACCTTCGTCATTGCACATTTTATACTGCCAAACTTAACAGCTATACCCAAGCTGGATGAGTATTCAGTAGTAGATTACAGGTGATCCAGTATGAGAGTCCTGCTTTCACAACTACACTTCTTAAATATTCCCGTTCGCTGATAAAAACCATCATTACCTGTCAGACTCAGCCCTTCACTGCTGATCACTCACACAGCATTCGTCAGTCTTTTATGAGGGACACATTATTCCAGCTGACCCTCTGATTTGAGAAGAGGATCAGGAAAAAAAGTGCTGTCCTTTCTCAAAGTGCCCCATGGAAAAGAACAAAAAGGCACTACAGTATCATTCCATATTCATCCACTGAGGCTATCAGTGGACCTCTGATGGTCTGAAACCCTACCCATTAACACCTCCATGATTCAATGCAAACATGTACAGGAACACACGCCTGTACGTGAGGAGAGCATCGTCAACCATTTGAGGTTTAACCACGTGAAGGCCTTTTAAATGAGGGTGGACAGAGAAACGTGGCAAAGTTACATTTCCTACGCCCTTAGTGCCAATGTGGCAGTGTTCCTCTGAATTCCCCACGATAACATGGCCAGCACAGGCTGTGCCATGTTGAGCTATGAGGACAGAGCACAGAGGGGGTCTTTGCTGGAAATCATCCCTTACCAATAAAACTTTATCAAATGGAAACAATTATTGCTTGCAAAAACAATTCTTATAAATGTTCAATTAAGGAGCACGCAAAAGACAAATCGTTTTTGACAAATTTATCACCCTACTCAATCTTCATAAAAGTGCACTTAAGTGCCATTAGCTTGCCAAGGAAACAGTTGTCAATAGAAAATAGTGCTTGTTTCTTGTTTTTGTTGTCTCTGGTCTGGTGTTTGTGCCCCAGTAGTTACAGTATGTAGGTTGACTTGTCCATCCTGTTGGAAGGGGATGGGGGCGGGGACCCCGGGGTGCTGGTTAAGTGCTTAGTGCGGTGGCTTTTCACTGGTTCGTCCTGTCACCTGCACTCCACTGATACCCCAGAGTTCTGAGAAGAGGAGGATGAGGATGACACCGGAGGGTCGGCCAGTGTCAGCATGACTGCCGCAGTCAGTGAGCTGGAGGACGGTGAGGAGGAGGAGGAGGATGAAGAGGAGGCAGCCACTGTGTCTGCAGAACAGGGACAGGATTTGGTTACAGTGAGTGTTGAGGCAGGTAGATGACATACAGCAGATTCCTGACTTCTTGTTAAGTTCAGCTTAAGCATTCTTTTAATAAAAGAGTTAACTATGTGGGGATTTTGTGTCACTCAAGTTAGATGGGTTGGTTCAAACAAACTAGTTCTTCCAAAACAGATTAGTTGAAACTAAATATCTACACCCTCTGACCGTCAGCTGCAGCTGTTACCCAGATAACTGAATAAACTAACAAAGCTACCGTTAGCTTGCTAATATACTACTTATTTAAAGTAAAGAGTTTAAATAAATTAGTCAACAAAACTTACCTGTCATTATATACAACACTGATTTATTATGAGGAGAACTTCAAAGATTTGGATTATTTAAAAATAAGAACATACCTAAAAAATGTTGCATTACCACCAACAGAGTAAATGACCAAATATGTTGGTTATGTTAGCACGATCAAATATTCCATTTTTATTCTAAATCTTGTGAGTACAAACCGGGAAAACATTCATTTCTCTGTGCATATATAGTTATAACAAAGTGATACCAGAAATGACAAATTTGAAGCAGTTTGGTTTAAGAGAAAAGCTTTGCCCTTGTAAAACTGTAACTCTTGGAAGTTATGCTTCAGTCTGTGAAGTGAGAGAGCCTTCCTTTTTACATGATGAATTACTCTGATTTATTAAATCATGTGTTTAAAATAAACTAGTAGATACCAAAAACATAGGAGGGACTTTCCTTACAAATTTAACAGTGACAATCAGTAACCAGATAATCAGTTACTCACTTTCTCGTTCCTTCTTCTTCATGCGTTTTCGTCGTCTGTCAATAGAGGCCACCTCAGATTTGAGGGAGAGGTAGTGGTTCCTGATGTCCTGCAGCTTCTCCTGAAGAAACGAAATCCTCTCCAGACTATTCATCTTTTCCAGATCAGCTATAGGGAATGTAAATAACTAAGTTTTAGGGTTTTATGGTTTACAGGACACTAATACTGGCGTAAGCTGACAACATAAAGATATATAAATAAAACTTCAAAACCTAAAAAGAATGGTAATTTTTTTCCCAGTAATTTTTAAATGAACAAATCAGTTCATCCTCAGACTAAACAATTACTTAACAAATTAGTTACAATGACAAATCAGTTTATTGTGTTACACTCACACATCTGGAAGCTCCACTTGTACACACGTGGCGATCTTCCGTGGTTGTCTCTGTGCTGGGCGTGGTCGGCATCACCCTGCTTGTGGTACTTATGGCTCGAAGGGGGAGATCGTCCGTGACACTTAGGCGAAGTGACAGCCTTCACGTCTGATGCGCTGTTCTTAGAGGCAGTTGATTTGGCAGTGCCCTCAACAACGGACTGGTCTTCACTGTCACTGCTGTTGGCTGGAGGAGAGAGAAAACAGATGTGATAAGAAAAACAATGAGGCAAAATCTAATTTTCTTTCACACCTGAAATCTGTAATTCAATGTAAGAAAAGAAGTAATATAAAGCAGAAACTCTAGGGCTGATGAAAGCACTGGCAACTGAAATGAGAAGGCTAGCAGGGTGTCAGCTTTTCCATCTCCAGCTCTCTTTACCTGTTTTCCTATTCTTTTTGGGAGGCACACCAAGGCTCTTGCGGTTTGGCTTGTGTTTCTTTGAGGCTCCACCTGTCTGTGATTCTTTCTGCCGCTTCTGACTCGCAGACACTACAAAAAAACACAAAAGAAGATGGTGAGGGAGCAGGCAGACTGTGAATGAGATGTCAGCATGTATTTCTTTCGTATTCTGTCTTAAAGATAAATCGTGAATTAAAAGATTCACAAGACCTGGTACGGTACATTGACTATTATTTGTACCTTTGGACTTCTGCTCACTCTCCTGCTGGCTACTGCTGCTCAGCTCTAGGCTGCAGCTGCTGCTGCTGTTACAGGAGAGGCTGACGTCAAACACCTTGGAGGGGGAACCTGCCCCCTCATCCTGAGGGAGGTCTTGCAGCTCTCCACCCAAACTCTCCACCTCCACCGTGCTGCTGTCTGTCTCACTGCGTCCACCTGCCACTTCCTCCTGTATGGGTCCGGGAGGGAGGGCGTCAGAAACAGGTTCTGAAGGCAGTGAGGGTGGTATGGACGGTGGCGGGGGGGAGGGCTGCGCCTGACTAGTGTCCTCCACAGCACTGCCTCCTCCTGAGGGGGACTCGGGCGTTGTGGGTGGTGTGTTGAGCACAGAGTTGCTGCCGCTGCTGCTTGGGAACTCCTGTAGTTTTTCATTGTCCATCTGCTCTTCTGCTTCATCCTCAGGCCCAGCATCCTGTTCGACGCTCGGCTCCTCCATACAGGAGGGTACAGGTGGAGGAGGAGAATTGCCGGCCTCTGTGTCCGAGTCAGAAAACAACTCTTTGAGAGTCTTTTTCGGCCACTGGGCCTGAATGCTGGACCACACATCCTTTTGGCCTTTCGAGCGGACAGCTGGCCTCTCCTCTGCATTCCCAGACATTTTGGCCCTCTTTTCAGGAATCTCCCAGAAGCCAGCTTGTCTGCCAGTTTTGGTCTTCTCCTTCATGCCGTTGTACTTCTTGGAAGGGGAACCTTTGGTTTTTGGCCGGCTGCGCTCACTTTCTTCCGCCTGGGACTCGGCCAGTGCTGCACCCTCATCATCTGAACTGCTGCTGGACGATGCCCCCCTCTCTTCCCCGGGACCGGCTGCTCTCTCGTCCAGCTTCCTCAGAGAGCCTCCAGGCAACCAGTCAGCACTTCTTGTGCTCCTGGTCTTGGCTTTGGATTGGCCTTTTGGGGTCCTCTCTGCTGCAACGTCAGATTTCCTCTTCCTGGTGCTTGCCTCTCCCTCTGGCTCTGCTTGGCTTCGGCGCTTCCCAAGGTCGGTGCTCTCTGTGCTGACTGAATCCTGGTTCTTTCCTGAGGCTGGAGAGGGTTTGGATCCTTCACGAGGGGTCCCGCTCTCCCAGCCCTCGGATGGTTCCGTGGGCTCTTGTGGGGCCTTTCTGGGGCTGCCTCGGCAAACTGGACGATCCTCTTCATTATGCTGTCCCTCCTCATCCTCATGCTCACTTTCGTCCGTGGACATCTCAGAGGCTGAGGCAAAAAAGACAGAACTTCTGTTACTTTCAGCAAGATTTCAACGGGCATTAATACAAAAACCACTTCAGAGTCAAACAGTCCTGATCTGCTTTAAGTGTGCATTAGGACTACAGGCTATCGAGTGTTGCTACCTTGCAGGCCATTGAGGATAGAAGTAATTTCTATAGACTTGACTGGAGACTGCTGAGTCCCTTTGTCCTCACCCTCGTCCATCTTGGAAAAGACATCCTGACTCAAGCCACATTTGGAGCGCGGGACTCGGTTGGTGTTGGATGAAGGGCCGAGGACCTCTCTGTCATTGAGCCTCTCCAACCTGTCTCGCTCCCTCTCGGCTTTGTTCTGCCAGAATTAAACACAGTCAGTGATCCACGTCGTGACATCAAACCAGGTTGGAAAAATTCACACTCTCCAAATTCGTACCTTTATTTTTTTGCGATGCTTTATTTTTGGTACGTTCTTATTGGCAGGCCGCACAATCTTGTCTGCTTTGATCCATTCATCATATCTAAAAAAAAAAAAAATCAGGTACAAAGACAAGAGACAATTTCATCAATCAGACCTTTGAAAGGAGCGGAGAAATATGCTGTCACACCACCCACCACACAGACATCTCTACTGTCTGACCCCAACATGTTGCTGTGACACAATAAGCCTCAACAGCAAAGGAAGAAATCCCATGGTATTAGGTGGAAAAAGACAAACCTTTACGATGAAGAAAGAAACAATATTAACACCGACCACCACACAAATCATATTCCACAAAGTTCCAACAGTACCAAGGTGCTACTTGGGTCGTATGAGGAAAATGAAAAGTTTCACGACATCGCACACGACAGACACAATGCAGAGAACATCCCACTGTCTTTTATAGAGTGCTAGAGAACCACACAACAACATTGAGACAATGAAATGCTGATTGCACGAGTTAACCTCTGTGTCATGGTACCCTAACACTCTACTTAACACTGCATTAACCCTGACCCACTGGGGAGGGGGGGAGAGGGTTGAGAGGTAGAGGTGAGTGTAGCAGCACTTTGGTTGGCCTTTCAGAAATTCAAAGGGTTAGCTCACGTTAGCAATATCATACTGAGAGGAACTAAAAAATTGTTTCACCAGAACCACTGGTTGGGTAAAATTGGTCCGAATTTAAGCCTGTCTGTAGGTTTTTGAAGAGAGACAGACAGCTGGGGGACAGACAGACAGGGGATTAGGACAAAACTGAGTAAGGGAAGCTGAGGACAACAACCCAACACTCAGTTCTGTTTCTGCCACTAGATGGCCCAGTGTTCTCCATAATCAGAGTGCTGACCATGGGACTGGATCAGGTGAAGCAGAATTGTGAGGAAGGGATGTATCTGTTACTGCTGCGGGGATACCCATGTAGCGGTGATCCCCTGAGCTGAATTGAAGATTAAGATATGTCCTTTTTTTTTCCCTTTTTGAGGGTGAATATAGACGTTAGGTGATTTCTCCCCAGGTCCTGTCTTACCTGACGTTCCAGCCACAGTAGTGCACCAGGTAGAGCACCTCTCCCCCCTCCACGTCTGCCTCTTTCACAGTGGCCTCGTACGTCTTCAGATTGCGGCCTCGCCCATACCTCACCTGCACCTTCATCCCCGGGGGGTAACACTCAAACTCCTCCCCTTCCTCCCCCTCCTGACTGCTGTCATCCCTGCAAGAAAAACAGTTCAGCACTTCCTGGCCCTAGGCTGCCCCATTGAACACCACAAAGCCCCACCCACACCCAGCCACCCAACTCACTGGCTGCTGCTTGGAACCCTGTTTCCTAATTTATATGCTCCACCCTTGCCTTCCCTGTCCCATTACAACACTAGGACCTTACCTATAAAGAAACATAAACTTCCCATTTTTGCCCTTCCCTAACTCTAGCCCAGTGTAACCTACAGCAAACTGCAGTGTTAACAACTGAATTATTTACAGTAAGCCAAAGAACAGTGCATGGAGTGTTTCAGTAAATAATACATCATTCTTTCATGACAAAAATCAATGATCTTGCATGGGAAATAACACTGCTGTTATGCTATCTAACCCTAAATCCACACATACCACAACATACTTGGGATTGTCAGTCACACACACTGTAAGAAACAAAGCAGCCACAAGGAGGAGCTAGTGGGAAACAGTCAAGAGATTGAAGCTGGAGGGTATACAGCTGGAGCAGAAGTGCCAGTAAGTGGTTTAGGCGCAGGGGCCACAGGAGCCACAGGAGCCACAGGAGCAGGTTAGCACGGCAAAGCACAACTTGGCAGGCAGTGCAGCAACTTAAAGCGAGACTACAGCGTTGGGAGGAAGCACGACTACCAGATCCAAATTGGTCTGCTGCCACAGAAAAAAAAGCTTAAACACAGTGCTCCACACAATCCCTCTCGTACCTGACTGCTCCGAGCACATGCTCTCTGCTGTCAGCTAATTCTCAACAAATCACAATGAAGAAGACGCACTTCTTTATGGAGCGGTCCAAGTGTGACAACTGACAAAGCCGTGGGCCCTAAGACGAGGGACAAACCAGACTCCAAATGCCAACAATTATTAAAAACACACTGCTATAATCAGTCTCATAGACCTTTTCCACCTCTTACTTATAAAGACGGTCACACAACACAAACAAGCACAGAAAGGGTATGAAACATTTAGAGCTACAACAATTTGTCAAAAAATCAGTGAGTCAGGAAATAATTACCAACTATTTTGATAACTAAGTCATTTATAGAAATAAATTCCAAACATTTGTGTTTTTTAAGTTCTTCAGTGCAAAAATAATGCCTTATTTTACATTTTTGGGGGAATTTTTGATTGTTGGTTGGACCAAACAAGAAATTTTGTAATGTCACCTGGAGCTGTAATGGGTATATTTAGCTGTTTTCTGATGTTTTATTGCCTGGGAACCCAACAAATCTCCAGAGCTCATGGTTTACTTGCTTTGGCAGATGGGCCAAGCTCTCCTCCAATTGAGACAAATTTCCACCCGTTCTGGCCTGTGTCGAGCAAATCATAACTGCTTATGTAACATGAGTCGGGTTTAATGTGATGTCTGTCAGAGAAACATGACCCATCCAGATATGAAAAGCTGCATGTTACACATTTACACATTTCAATTTCTTCCAGAAACATTTTGGTCAGCAGCTAAAGACACCATCCCTTGGAAATCAAAACTGACCAAATGCATTCTGGTCTGGACATGCTACATGTTTTGCACACCAAATAATGAAATTATTATTCAATAACTAACCAGCAGACCAATCAGCACTAAAAATAATGAAGTGTTAGCTGCAGCCTTTAACAAATTATCCAAAAGCATAAGTTATGTCTGGACTTGTAATTTCCTCATACCTGCACAATTCAACCTTAAATTGCATTATTACGCACTACAAAGTCAGTCAAAGTGAGCTGTTATACTTTTCAATAGAGCAGTTCAGTAGGCTCCATCAGGTTAAAAAAAGGTAAAATGGTACTCAGGCAGTTATTTAACAATCACTGTAGAACAGGATTTCCCCTTTTATATAATTAATTGCTCTCATTAATGTAAATTAAACATAATTTTCCCATTTAAGCTCGTTGTAAACTTGCTCTTGTTTGCTACACACAGTCTCTGCTACTGGAATGAAAATGTGATCCACACATACACTCCAGGACCCATTCAGATTACTGGTTGCAAACACTGTACATGGGTGATATCATCAGAGAAGCTGAGATCTGATCAGCCTGCAGATTGAGTCTGTAAACCCTCACACTACCACATAATCTGCTGTGAGCACCACTGATCCTGACAACGCCAAGGGATCAGAGAACCTCCTGACTGAAAGAAATTCCACATATGATGGTAATCAGCATGATCATACTGTGTTTTTCTGAAGGCCATGGATGATAAAAACTGCAGAGAGACAAGAGTATAATCACAATGTCTAAAAGTTAAACTTTTTGTTTTTTAGCCTGTCCACAGTAGCTCAAACAGCCATAAAAAACTGGAGGCTAAACAACCACCGGAATAAACAAAGCAGAGAAAACTGCTGTGGATGCTCTGGAAAAAAGACTACAGGGGAATTTAAAGCAATATAACCAAGATCAAACCACACAACTACCCAGAACAAATACTTTTTTTAATCTCTAAAAGGTTACTGCCTCTGAATCACTACATTGCATCTAGTGTGCTAATGCATCAGTGACAACACACACACATGGAACATTTAAAAAAGCTGAACATCGAAAAGCCAAAAAATGAGAGAAAGGACAGACAGACAGAGACGGAGAGAGAGAGGAGGAGGAGGGGGGCAGAGAGACAGATAAGAGATCAGGAAAGGACAGAAATCGAGATGAGCACAGACATTTTGTGTGCACTGAGTGAGTGAGGCTTGCCACACACAAACAATCCCAGCGAGAGAGAGAGAGAGAGAGAGAGAGAGAGAGAGAGAGAGAGAGAGATAGATAGAGGAGGGGGGAGGAACAGAGAGAGAGAGAGAGAAAGAGAGAGAGAGAGCACAGCATGACATGCCAGGTGAAAGGTAGCAGTCAGGCTTTGGTGCTCTAAGATGTCTCTGCCAGCTGATGCCGACTAAGCCACGAGAAATAATAATAGCACAGAGGGCAGTGGGTAAGAGCTGAGTTAGAAGAGAGAGAGAGAGAGAGAGAGAGGGGAGAGCTTTCGTCTCTCTGGTTAGCAGGTAGAGGTGGATTGTGGGTATATTGGGAATTAGTGTCATTAAGGTCAGAAGGGTCCTCATCGGCTAATGGTCTTTTAGGTTTTTACTGCCACCAGGGAGAGTGAACGCCTCAGGTCCTTTGGTCTGGAGAAACTTTGAAAGTTTTTATGCATTAAAAGTCAGATTGGATATTAACACAGTTGCTCCTTGCAAGAGCACTGCATTGAGTTTGTGCCATGAGGTTCCTTTTCTTTTTTCCTTTTTTTTAACTGCCCTGGTGGAGGGACCATCCTTTCAGACCACCTACCCAGAGTTGTCCTTGCTCTCCTGCTCCTCATCGCACTCCTGCTTCACGCTCTCTGCTCCTAAGTGAGCCGTTGATGAGCCCTCATCTGCATCTCCCTTGAGGGGACCATCATCCTCGTCCTCGTCGTTGTTTCCATTGTCCTTTCCCTCAGTTTTTAATGGTTCAGACTCCATTTTGTTTCGGTTCATATCAGGTTTCTCATCCTATGAAAGAATGATGGTTTTATTAAAATGAAAGTGAGCAGACTGGGAAAAATTAATGGATAAATATATAACAGAGAAAATAGTATTTAGGAGAAAGCACCTTGCAGACTACAGACTGTGCACGACAAGGTTCTCCATCCACCAGGGCTGTTTGCTGTTCAGCGCTGGAGGATGTGGCAGCATCTCCTCCTGTCTCCCCCTCTGACTTCACCTCACCCTTGGGAGCCTGCTTCAAAGGTAGGTCCATCCTGAAGGTGATGGCAGTGGAGGTGCAGTATTCCTCAAATCCATACAAGTACCTGGAAGATAAAACATCCTTGGTCAACATATCAAGTAATTTCCCAAGTCAAATTCTACTGCTTTTCTCAAAGATTCATGCGTTCCATCTCACCTAGCACAACTATTTTTTTCAAATATAAAACATTAATTTAATCTAGAGGAAGAAAAGATGCTGTAAAAGTATTAAAAAATACATCCAGATGAACATAAAGACAGCAAACTGCATGTCAGTCATAGTGGAACACTGCAGAAACAAAAGCTGCATCTGCCCAACAAAGTTACTTGGTCAAAAGCTTTGAGGAGCTGTGCAGGCAGCGTCTGTACGTACTTGCGGTAAGCACATTTGACATTGTAGCCAGCAGCTGAGTTGAGTACAGGAATTCCCAAATCCTGATAGACTTGCTTCCAAATGGAGCCACTTTCAATCTGCACAGATACAGAGGAAGATGCAACCCGAGTCAGCCAACATCAAACAAGACAAGTGTGACCAAAGTTGAGCTGCGCTATGAGGAGTCGCTGTCAAAGTGGCACTTACATTGTCAAATCCCCCCAGTTTGTGCACTAGTCTGTAGAGCTTGAACAGGTTCAGGTTCCTGTAGCCCAGAACAGGCCGCTTGTTGATGGGAGTTCCTGAAGAGGAGAAACACAACACAGGTTTAGATTATAGTTACAAAGATACGGCTTAAGTTAAAAATCTGCCAAATATGTCACAATAAACTGAGTCAGAAAATGCTGTCCATCATGTAAACCTCCTATAAAGCAGTTTTTATAATTGCTTAATGTGTTTTTTTTTATGTTTAATACTGATGTACTAATATATTATTAGCATTTTTGTGTAGTAAGCGGTAAAAGTTGAGCTAATTTTAACTGCTTCACATACTTTTCTATTGTTTATTTAACAGCTTAATAACAAAACATCATATATTTTAATCTGATCATAAGTTTTATTGGAAAGCATTAATCTGAAAGTAAATTATAAATAAAGCAAACAAATAAATACAGTTGAGTAAATATTACCCTCCGGATTGTTATACAGGAAATATGAGCTAAAGTGAAATGTAAATATTCAAGTTAAGTACCTCCACTTTCACCTAAAGTACTTGCAGTTGATTACATTCCATCACTGGTTTTCACAACATTTTTATAACCAAAGTAGGTGAAAAAAATGCCACATGCACAGATTTATTTATTTTTATGAGAAAGATAAGTAAAGTTATGACAGAACAGATGAAAATTAAACCTCAAAAAAGCTCAGCCCTAAAATTACTGCAGCAAAAAAAGATTATTTTGTTTTGGGGAAACTCTGTAAACATCAGTCTTATCTGCACTCTGGTCTCACCTCTGTCTTCCATGAACTTGTACAGCTGCTGCAGAAAGTTCTCCCGCTCCTCTGGGAACGGCTCCACTTCCTCCTGTGGACAGTAAACAAGACAGTTTTATGATCTTTTTTTCTCAGAGAATCGTATGGATGGGGAGCATATGCAGGGTTCTGTCTTTACCTCCTCCTCCTCGCCGCGGGCATCTTCTTCCTGTTCCTCCTCTTCATCCTCATCTTCCTCCTCGCTGCTAGAACTTTCTTCTTTTACTTCTGTCTTCCAGGCGCCCGGCACGATGTAGTGCTGCTGGAACTCCAAGGCTGCGTCCAGTGCTGTCAAACACACACAGAGTGAGTAACACTGCATCATAACTACGTCCGATACGCGCTAACAATAATTTAATGCTGCTGTAATTGAGCAAACAGAGTTTGCAAAACTCTAGCTGAATCATTTTGCAGAAGTAAAACAATTTTCATGTTAAATAAAACAAGATAAGACATGAACAGATGTTTCCACCAGATTGTTCTTTACATCTTGTACATGAAATATCAACAGAAATCAAAGCCGGCATACTAAGTGCTAGACTTTCCTTCTTTAATTTAAACCTTGCAACATCTGTCACTGGGTGTTTGAAGGGTAGGAGGTGTGTATGTATATGCGAGTCTGCATATGTGCATGGGTAAGCTCAGCACTGAAGCGATCCAACAGGGAATTATACAGGATGAAACCAAAGCGCCTTCAGGCAAAATACTATAAATGAAAATTAATTTTCGTTTAAAAAAAATGTATTATATTTTAATACCGAAAATGAAAGTCTAATATACAAAAATAGGACATATAAAAAAGGCGTTTTGACATGAACACGAGGAGGAGCATCCGTGGAGGAAAGCAGCATGAAAGTCTGTCACGAGTGTTTGCAGTGACGCAGAGCAGCAGGAGCATTCAGCCACAATGTCACAGGTGGGTTTAAGTAGCAGCTAACCACCCTGGCAGATGCTTGTTTTACGCTTTTGTACTGCGGAAAAAATATCGCAGTTGTGAAACAACCACCTGTAAAAACCAAGACTGGTGTAATACAGAGCTGTTTCCTGACTGTAATTATAAAAGAGTTGGAGCTCTGCAGCAGAAAAATGGGGGCACTATATAAAGAGCCTGGTGAGGGCTTCAAATAAAAATAGACTCAACAATGACAGGAGCTCTCTGCCGCTGCATTCCACAGAATGAAAAACAAAACTTCTCCTTCAGTCTGTCTTGCTGCAACCCACTGTGAGTGTTTTCTGCCAAGTGTGTCAACGCCGAGACCAGCCCACAGATGTCGGGGACCGGGTTTGTGCTGTGCACAATTTCAGTGAGATTCACCTCATAAGCTTCAGTTTACACTCACCTGGTTTGAGCCCTGCATCAGCTTTTGGAGGACAATCGCTGTTCATCTCGCGGACGTCCTTCCGCAGCACCGTGTAACTACAAAACACAGCAACTCTTATCAATATGGGCACAGAGGCTGTGAGTGTGGACAGGACTGAGTGTTACTACATCAAGGTTCAGCTCTACGGTACGACTGTGACCAAGTGAGTTGTGAGCCAGCCAAAATCTGAGCAGAGTTCTCACAAAGCAAATATATAATGCAATAAACATGAAGGTAGCCACTCCTAAAAGTCTTGTTAATTTAAACACTAGCAGGGAAACACCACACTGAGTTTTTAGCTCCGCAAAAATAACCGCCTGACAAACCTGAGCAGACATGACTGCAGTCTCAGCCTTTCTTTCTCACAACATCTTTACTGCAGCTGGACAAAGTGCTGGAGATTTGGCAGATAGACAGATCAGAGGAGCTTGTGAGCTGAAAGCAGTCAGAGGCTTGGCGAGCTTGCCAGAGAGACGATTTGCTGTGGTGTCTGAAGACAGCTGATCTGATCCAATCACTAGATTTTGTCATGGAGTGAGTATAAAAAAATGTAAGCGCATGTAGAAAACTGACACCTTTGGTTAATGACATTTCCTACTGATAAGAATTTATTTTAAATTTTATTGGCATGTTATTTGAGTGTCTTTATTTGAATGTGAAAAGGTTATTGTTTATTGAAGGAGGCTAAAAAGAAAAACAAGGGATTAATGAATTCTGTCAATAGACTCATTTTTTCACTTTTTTAAAAAAAAATTTTTTAGCTTAGCATAGCTTCATTGAGCCATTTGTGAGTCCTATCAAAAAACCTGCTCAGTGATTCATATTTTTCTGTGCACATCAATGGCAACCACAATTTTTTAAGCAGCAAGGCAAAAAAAGAATAAATCAAAATCAAAATCAATCATCTGTGTCCTTTGTGGCTATGGTTTGGACTAAAAGAGAATAACCGCTTCCTGGAAACTCCAGTCTCCCCTCTGGAAGTGACCTTGCTTTCGTTTAAAATGTTATCCAGAGCCATTGTTTTTGAAAGGCACGTTGAATGGCTATCACTAACAATACCAAGCTGTCCAGAGGAAAGTGAACACGCTGACCCCGGCGCTGTGCGGGAGAGGTCACATGGCTTATGGATGTGGCCTCTTTTCAAAGAGCAAGTCACACAGGGAGCAACAAGTCAGAATTACTCTATAATAACAGATGAAAAGTCTCTGACGTAAATGATAAAAAGCACAATACGAGTGGAGCGAGTGTCTGAAACTGGTGTTCATGCATCTGAAAAATTTCCGAAACCTCTGCAATGATTTAATGTGGTTTACTTGTTCTCTGTTCTCTCTGTCAAGGCCACTTGCTAACCATGTGAGTTACCAAACTGTACAACTATATTAAGAGACATGCCTGCTGAGATCAGACTAATGCATCACATCAAGCATGAGTAATAGTAATAATATGCACTTTACATCATTGTTATTCCATCCACATAAAAGCAGAAAGGATGCAAAGGGAAACAAATCTGAAAATCTCATTAAAACACTATACATTTCCCGACGTCTTACATTATTATTCCTCGCACCTACACCTGGATACACTATGCTGATTTCAGTGAGTGAAATCAAATTGCGACAGAACAGAAAATAAAACTGCTACAGTGCGATTTAATTTCCAACAAAAGCCATCGCAGGGTGCCGTGCTCAGACAGGAAATACTTCACACGTATATGACTTCCAGTGCTTCTGATTTATCCTTCCTTATCTTATCCATCTCATCGCCTCTACCCGTCACCTATTAGCCAAAATACAAGCGATAAGAGGGACTTTTCACGCTTCCACGGCTGCAGATTAAGGGTCATGCTGATGAGTAACGCAGGGAGTCTATTAAGGAATGCAGACTCAAGGCTGTTCTGTCATCAATGGAATTCAAACGGACAGAAAAGTAGACTTTGGAACAGCGAGCAAACACTAGATTAATTTATGTCAAGTGTGGGCCATGTTTCTACCCACATACAGAGAGACTGCAACGCCAGCTGTGTGCAGACTCCTGATAGGGCTTATTCCTCTTCACCACAGACAAAACAACCTGGGTGCGTGGTTTTATGCTCAGGGCTGGCTGCAGGGAAGCTACACTACTTTACCTCAACAGTAACTTAAAAGCCTTAGGACAAATAAAAAATAACACAAGCAAGCGCTGCCATGAAAAGTACAAACTCGTTTTGAGAGTTCACAAAGTGAGAGGTTATTCTAAAGCTGCAAACAATGTATTACTGACATTTAAGTTTTGTTTTAACAAGTACAATTAACTAGTCAAGAGGTAGAAATGTCTTCCCACCAAAGTGATTTGTCATGAGTGGGAAGTTCAAACCCCATTTCAAAGAAAAAGCACAAAAAGTACAGATATTATCTTAAATGTTTGTGTATAAATATAACATATAAGGCAGTACACATGTTTCTTATCACAAAGGTCCCACACATATATCTCATTACAACACCTACTCAAAAAATCCTAACAGGCATTTCTGCACTTAGCTTAAATTATTAGTTTATTGACTTACTGCAAACAATTTTTATAAAGAACAACTATGATCATTATAAACCGAGAATTGCAAATATTTGCTTATCACAGCTTCTCAAAAGATTATTTAAATTCCACCTGATGTAAATTACATACATCTAATTTTTTACCTCTTAATTAAAATTATCATTATATATTATTAATTTATAATGAAAAAGTCAAAGAATGTGCTGATAATCATTAATACAGCCCTGTTTCACACATGGAGTTCATGTGGTTTTTTAACACATGAGTGATGACTCACAATTTTCCGTCCTTAAAAGAGCGGACGAAGATGTTGTCCTTCTTCATAGTCACATCTTCGTGGCAGTCCGGGGAGATGACCTTGTGGAACAGACACAAGAGACAGTCAAGAGGTCAAACGGGATGGTAGTGTGCATGTCTGTGTTTGTGTGTGTGTGTATGTGTTTGCGTGTGTGTAAGTGTGTGCAAGTGTGTGCGTGTGTGAGACAGTAAAATTGAGAAGGGGAAGGGGTGTCAGCGTACGAGTCAGTGACTAAATTAATTTCAGCAAAAGGCCAACGCTGATGGATTACAATATATGCTGCCGACAAAACAAAGATCAACAAGCGAGTGTGGATGAAGAGTGATGTGTGAGGGGTCGGCACCCACACGCAGCATGTGCTGCTGCTGTTTACTGGGGCTGAGGAGCACCACAGTGCCAGGGTCTAACCCAGATGAGGCAACCATGCCGTTATGGAGATTTGATTTCCACCAGGACTCTGTTCCTGCTCTCTGTGTTTATGCAGCACACACACACACAGGGAGGATGGTTTACTTAAACGCCATGAATCATGTTTGCTATGTGGTACCACTTTCCTACCCTGACACAAGTGCTTAGCTGCAAATGTGCAAATGAAAACACCCAGCTTGCATGTGGAGACCTGTTTCTTTTGACTTTTATTTAACCAGGCCACTTTAGTGCACACTGTTTCTTCCAGCCATGTATCAGCTGTTGCATAAGACATCTACCAGTGTACTGCTCCACCCCTCTGCCATACGGCCACAGTGTAAACAATGCCAGGCTTCTGTGTAATGTACTTCTCTGGACTGTCACAGGGAGGCAGCATGGAGCTCAGTCGACAGTAAGCCAAGAACAACAAACCCTGGAGGTGGGGCCCTGCTGACTATACAGTTAAAGGGACAGTTTTCCCCACCCTCTTCCATTCTCCCAGTTCTACTTGTAACACTTACATAAACAAACAACGCCTGTCACTATTGCATTGTGCGCAAACAGCAACTGAGAGTTAAGGGTGGGTGGAAAGAAATGGACTGGAAAAGACTAAAAACATCAAACCACTGTTTGTGCTGCATTGTTGCACACATCGGAGAGAACGAGTCATATCTTCCTCCTCCAAAATAAGACTTGAGCTGCTTTGATTTCTGAACTACAAAAGTCAGGCAGCTTCTGCAAGAGGTTTGACTTATTTACAGATATCAGCTTATTGCAACAACATATTTCGAACATGATGGCTGAATTCTAAAGCAATAAGATAATCCTGCCAGATGTTGTTACATAAGCAGATGTTTAGATCAAATGGCACAATGCTGTGAGTGTGCTGGAGTACCAGCAGCAGAGGTTCTTGTTGTTTACAGTGATGGAGCGGAGAGCAGTGAAGGGAGGGAGACTAAGCTCACCAGAGCAGGATACCACGTGGTCTTCTTTTTGTCCCCGGTGGTGACCCCCTCCACACAGACCACTTTACCGAACAGATCCTCATTCTGCCGCTGATCGCTCTCCTCTTCTTCACTTGAGGATGAAGACAACTCTTCTTCTTGACTGTGGGCGAAATACACAGTACACTCAACAGACTGTGCTAAAGGAAGGTAAAGCATACACGAGGATGCTCAGAAAATATAGTATCTTACATTCATCATATCTGGTAATTGTTGTTTAATTCACACAGGAATTAGAGCAGTAAACTACTACCATATAAAAAGTAGAGATGAAAATTAGAGCTGAAAGAAGTATATTTTGTTCATTGATTTAACTGTTTTCTGAGCAAAAATGCAGAAAATTCATGGTTTCAACTTCTCAATCGTTACTACTGGCCTATTTTCTCTATCACTGTGATTTAAAACTGAATGCCTGTGAATTTCTCTCAGGCAAAACAAGCATTTGATAAAATAACCTCGACAGTAACCTTTGACTTCAGTAAACTGAGATGGTGACTTTCCACAGTTTTCTGATATTTAACCAACTTGTTAAAAAAAACACACACACACACACACAGCCTCTCATTGTGGATCAAATACAAATATGGATGACTCCATTCATAGTTTCTAGTAGACACAAAGCTGTGCTAGTTTTATATGCTGTCAAGTTTAGTCATCAACATATGTTTCCCAAAAGCTGAGACTGTTAAAAGTCCAAATACATAATCAGATTTAATACTGAGAGTGTTGATATTTGATTAAGGAAAGTGCTGACAACTTGCTTATATTTTACACAAAAGTGAAGCACTGCCGTTTTGCTCCTGGCACCTCAAAAGTTGTAGGCATTTTATATTAAATTCATGCTATGTATAAAGCAGTTAGGAAAGTAAAATAGCATTCACTGGTTTCTACAAATCAGTGATCATGTTATTTAGCTCCTGTTCAGCTAGAAAACCATAAACGGTTCAGACTAACAAGCGCTGATGCAGCAAACACTGTGCACAAACTCTCTAGTCTTATCATTAGGTTGCACTGCGAAACGTAAGGCCCGCTCTGCTGATGAGCTCACTCATTAGGATCAGTGTATTGACGAGCCGGCTCAGTCTCTGCTGTCTGACAGTCATCCTGATTCTCAGGATGACGCCCTGACTGCAACCAGTAGACGAGCAGCCATGTCTCTGAGTGATCATGCAAGCAGCACCAGCAGGCAAACAGATCCTCTGTCCTCTTTTCATGCCTCACTAGGCTTGCTCTGAGCGCAACTCTATGTACATACACACACACACACACACAAAAAACCACACACACACACACACACACACATTTATCACACAAACATATAAATACATAAACACACTCACTCTCTGTCTGGCAAGACTCAAGAGCAGTAAATCAGCCAGGCTGCTACTACAACAACAACAACAACAACTAGGCTGTGAATCAAAGCACTGTAGCTACTCAATGAAGACTGTAATTCATGGACGAACCAGTTTGCTCCTCATATAATGACTATTGTTGGAGGGACTGTTTGACAGTTACCCCACTTTTAAGACAGTAATTGAAAGGAATAGTCTGACATTTTGAGAAGATGCTTATTCGTGTTCTTGCCACAAGTTAGATGAAGAGAACCATTTCCACTCTCATGTCTGCACATGCACTAGATACAAAGCTGCAGCATTCGGCCGATTAGTTTAACTCAGCATAAAAAGCTAAAGGTAGCAGCTACCCAAGGGTAACACAATCCTCCTCCCAGCACATCTAAAGACCTACAAGTTGACACATGGTATATCATTTGTTTAACCTATACAAAAATCAAAATGTAAAAATGGTCCACTTTGGCTCTACTGGGAGTCAGTCGCCAGGTTATGTCTTAGCTGGGATCAGCAACCTCTGCTTGTACCCTGCTTGTACCCTGAAAACCTCACAGCTGACCAAACAAAATATATTCTGTAGTCATCAGCTGACTTTTTATTATTTCCCTTTGGACAGCTGTGCTAGTAATTTTTTCCTGATTCCAATCTTGCTACGCAAAGCTAACCAGCTGCATATGTAGCCTACAAACATGACAGAAGTATGGAAATTATACAGTCTCTTAAAACAAGTGATGCTTTTCTTTTTTTCCTAGCATTCTCAATCTCCACTGTACTGTCAATCTTTGTGATTCGAGAGCTAAGACATTATTAGTGCACAGGAGAGTCCAAGGTGCTAATGTGCAGCTGAGACTGTTCTGAATCAATATTGGATCAATGTTTAGAGTAATATTGATTTTTTTTTCAGGGCAGTTAGCAAAGAGTGCCAGAAAATAAGATTATGTAGCAGAGTGTCTTCTTTATAACAGTGAGGAGCCAAAATGATATGTATTGCCAAAAAAGCCCTCAGCAGTTCCTTTTTCCCTGATGAAAACTCCGCAGACTCCCAGGAGTAGGCACATCTGAGCATAAAACACCCACTGGAACATTTGAGTCAAAGGAGGGAAAACAGACAAGACATTCAGCAGGACCACGCCATGCCGACACTGCCTCGCCAGCATGCATGCACGCACAGGGGCCTGGAGTGATTAAGGAGCTGGAGGAGGAGAGTAGACTCTCCTCTTCCAGGCCTCAGGGGCTGTTTATGAGGGGATGGAGATGATAGTAAATCCTTTATTTTAATTGCTGTCAGCATACTTTAAATGGGAGGAGCCTGTTGCCGATGACTGTGGATTGGTACAGAACATCCTTTCCCACAAGCATGACACACTTTTGATATATTTAGTTTGATATGAGCCCTGTGGAATGTATAGAGACAGAGGGTGATACTCACATTGGGTTTGATCGTCTGCCGCGGTTGCCCTTCTTACCGATGACAGGTGTGCCGAAGTGCTCGGGGTTGGTGAGAGGGAGTCTGTCGAGTGTCTGCAGAGGAGACAAACAATAGCAAAGAGCCTCAGTGCCACCTTCTCAGACATGAAATTGGAAGACAAAAGATTTATCTTTTAAATCTGGGAGAATTCTATCCATGGGTTTTAACAGTTACAACTGGAAGGGATTTACTTAACACTACAGACACAGCTTATGTTTGGCAACTCTGCTGTGATATCATTTTACATATCCTGGAAATATTTCATAACTGAACTTTTGAATGCCAGCATTGCACCATTGATGAGCAGTGTTTTAAACTGAGTATCCTGAGAAGAGATGTGAGACTGTCAGTGACTAGATTAAAACTAAAAAATAAGGTAAAAAATCTACAAAATAAGCTTTGTTGAGAAAAATGAGAGATGAGGTCAGGAAAAAAACTGCAAGAGAGCACAATACTCGCCTCGCTCTCTGCGAAGTGACGTGCTCCTTTCAGGCAGAGAGAGGAACGCCTTAGGGTCTTCTCATCGCCATCGTCAAACACTGCAGAGATGAGAGACATAATATTAGGCTGCTGTATGTAGGCCAGGAGTCCACCGACCCACAAAAACACACACACTTGAGCAAAAATAAACTCCCATCTAAGTTACAACACGTCTGCTTGATTTATAAAATGCTCAAAACAAATTATGTTTGACTTTTGAGGCTGATACAGATCCTCCAGCAGCCAGTGCCAGAGTGGCTTTCAGCTCACAGCTTTATCAGAGCTTCAAGGACCCTCTTCTATACAGACAGTGGAGTATATGGGGGAAAAAAAATACGTGTTGTCTATTTTTATATGAACTGTAAAATAAATCTGTCTTGCATCTAATCTCCGCAGACTGATTTTTAAGAAAAAAAATTCCTTTTCAGTAGTGTAGCTTCAGTAATGTCTATATAACAAGCGCACTGAAAACTTCTGATGGCCACGCTGGCTAGTTTCTTCCGCTAAATTGATTAAAATGATTTAATATTGTGGCTCTTTTTGACTTAACAAATGTTATCCAACTAAATGAATCATAGTATGATGGTAAAACAAGTAATTTCACAGCTTATTTCAATGCTTAAGAGAAATCCACTGTTATAAAGAAGGATCATTCACAATGCAAGATAATAGGAAAAAGTCTTCTTGGTCCCCAGTGTTGGCACAGTTTAGCTGCTATGTAAAATTAGCTCATCAGCTGGAGCACTTTCTGGGGGGCTTGTGTGTCCACCATGTTGCATCGTCATGTTGCTACAGTAGCCCAGATAAAACAAACACTGCGTATAGTGTGGGCCTTTTGCTTTGCCAAAGACTCTACTATGTGCCTAGAAGGGAGCGTGAGGTGAGGGGTGGTCACCTGATTGTAGTATGCAAACTCACCACTAGATACCACTAAATCCTACATTCTGAACCTTTAATCCATTATTTAAAAAGGCATAACAGTTAATATTTAAAGCAATTTAGTTGCAACCCTACATGCTGGTAAATGCGTGTTGATTCTCATCATAGTGACATTTAGCCTAATCCGCCTCTTAAGTTCTTCTTCTTTTGACATATTTACTAGAAATTTTAACAGTCAAACAAACAACAATGACGGTTTGGAGATTTGGATAATGTGAGTGTGTAAGGCACAGCAACCTTTCACTGTAAGACATCAATTGTTTCTTACTTTTTCCGAGGAGTTAACTGAACCTGCTTATTACAACACTTCAAGTGCAACCATTAGAGAGGAGAAAGTACATACCCTGCAGGGTGCTGCTCACATACATTGTTTTTACAAACTATTGTTGGGATTGTTGGCAAATTCAAGTATTTGAGTTAGGAGGAAAAGCAGACAGCTTGTTATAGACTTACCAACAGTATATATACTTGCATCTGTCAGCTTATTGATCGTGGCCTCCTGGTAGACTCCATCCTGATTCTTCACCTCTACAACAGCACCCACCTGTGGGATGAAAAGCAACACTATTTGGCATCCTAATATGCTACTAATGATAAATCTAATGATGTGTTTAATGAGGTAACCATACTGCGGCTACAAGAATCATAATTGACTTGAAATTAATAAAAGAGCCAATGCTTCATTAATTTATTCTCTTGTGCTTTTCCTACATTGACTATGGTTTCTAACAGCCTGAGAAAAAAAGACATAACAGAAGTAGTCATTAGTAATTAATGACAAAAGGTTTGTCATGACTCCTTCTTTCCTGCCTTACCTTTAAAGGTCCTTTGATGTTCTCATCATGAACCTCAGCTGTGGACAGATCTGGTTTAAAGGTCACCTGGGGAAGGGGGGAGGCAACAGGGGAGGCGAATCAGTAACGAGGACAAACAAACAGTCCCCCAAAGGCCTGACCGGGCCACATCAACATTCCACTTCACAGTAGCAGCACGTCCCTACTTACGCTGCTGGACTTTATAACTGCGCTACACTGATTACAATGATGGACTCTATCACACAATACTTGGCTGTGAGATGGGGTGGTTGCTTTCGTGACAACACACTGCTAAAAGACTGTTTGCCGTTATGAAGCCAGTGGCACATGGTTGAACATTTAATACAATGGCTCGTTTCTGGCATTGTTGAGTGACTGACCTCAAACTGGCAACTGTGTCGCATCTGCTTGCGCCAACTGTGGTGGGTTTCTGTTGTGAATTTTAGGGCTATGAACCCCCCCACCCCCCAGCCCCCGGTCCACCCCATCCCACCCCGTGCAACTGCAGCCTCGCTTAAGTGAGCCATGGAAGATCATAATCTGATCACGCTGTGTCAGTCCTGCATCTACATGGCGACCTGGCAACACCGAGTGACAGAAAAAAACCACATGTGAGGGATGCACACACATGCACACACCTCACACACACACACACACACACACACTTGCAGTCATTACTGTCACATAATGTAGTTTCCAAGGAGCACGTGTCGAAGCAGCCAGGAGCACAGAATCTGTTTTGCATTACAAATGCCCCTCCCTGCTTTATATATCAAAATGCTCATGTGCTTTCTTCTCCGTTTCCTGAGGGATTTTTAAAGTATTTCTGGGAGCATGTGCTAGCAAAATAGTACCGTAATCATAATGGAAATCTGGTTTCACTTTTATTGACTGTGATTTAGTTGAGAGTAAACCCTCATACACAGGCAGAAAAAGATGTTGAGCCCCTCCCCAGTCTCGGAAGACAAGGTAACAAATTAAAACAATGCTCCCTCAAGTCAGTTTCAAACGTAACAACAGCAGAAACAGCAATCAAAGTCTGGCTGTGAAGGCAGGATCAAGACAATGAATGAAAGAAATATACACTGTAAGATGCTGCTGAAACATCAGCTCATAAATTAGAAGTGAAGCAAAAGGCATAAAAAGCTACCTCAGGCAGCATTTCATCAGTTTTGGAGATAATAACATTCCTGCCTGGTGAAGAAAAGGAATCCCTCTCCTAACAGGTCTCTCCACAGGCAGAGGGAGGCTGACTCACTGACCAAAGCCTCAGCCTCGGTGTCAACAACACCTCACCATCCTGCAAGCCTCTCAACTATGTGCGGGGTCCCCGCATGCCTCAGCAGAGGTCTGTAATTGTACACCCAAACTGTACAACCACTTAGATGGAATAATATACAAAAGCATATTTCCGATAAATAATAGAGGTTCAGTCCATAAATGTGAGCTTTCCAACCATTACATTTTCAAGGTTTTTTTCTTTCAATAAGCCTAAGAATGTTGCTGAGCTGCAGGATATTTCACATAATTTAAAATGATTAGTGAGCATATTTCCTGGTGCAATTTCTGTTTACTTAACAAAGCCATGTGAAGTTAACTTTAATGTTGATTTATTTAACTAAATTTCACTGAGAAGGTGTAAGCAAAATGACACTATCCAGAGCTAACAACAAGCAGTAACTGAATGTGAAACAGCTTAAAAAAAAGAAGAAAAAAAAACCTAACAGCAATTCCAGTTTTTTCATCTCCTTTCCTCCAGATAATCTCCTTTTCTGCTCGTCTCTTCACATAACAAAGCCTTCTGCTGTTCAGGTTTAACATGTTGTGTGTTACAGGATAATTTTACATTTGGCTGCAAGTTGAGATACCAGTTAAAAATCTGGCACATTTGCAGTGATAAACTTCAGCGTATTTGCCTTTTTCTATTTGTGTCCTTGTTGATCTGCATCCTTTAACCTTCATTCAAGACTTTGTACTGGCTTTGTCTGCATTGATGACACCCACCCACCTCTAATTAGGTGTTTGCAACAAAGTATAATGAAATTAAGGGGCAAACTTGACAGCTTTTTACTTTGAGGCAAGCAGGTGCTAAGCTATCATTTTTTATTCAAATTTTGAACTACTTTAAGAGGGAAAAAAATATGATATTCGATCTGTAATAATCTAATCAAATTTATTTTTAATAAATTCACACTCCATGTCTCTGTGCCCTCTCAGTGCATCCTTTAATTGTTGCTTGTAAACAGATAATGGAGAGACGGATAATAATACTGACGAAGCCATCTGAAAAGTAACATGTGGAAGTACTTTGGATTCAACATCACATGTAAATTGTGGAGCTTTTTCTGCCTTTTGGACAATACACATGTTATTGTTGTTATTTTTTAGATCCTGTATGTAATTTGCCTTGTATGACTGTTACTGATGTGCTCAAAGTTTTGCAAGTAACTTGTTGTTTATGATATTGGATACTTGTGCAGTTAAAAAAACTTTGTTAAGTGGCAGATAATAATAAAGGATCCTGATGATAAGCAGCAGTGTCCTATTTTTAAAAAGTAAATTTAGTGATATTGGATTGATGACTCACATACTTGCAATCAAGTATTTTAGGCAGTATCAGAGGCCAATAAAAATACTGGCACCAATATCAAAAAACCACTGACAAATGTACTAAAAATACATACCATGTGGACTCTGTCATGCAGCACGATTTTATTTCCTACTGTTTCTGACTTTCACAATTTACATTATTTTACAAAAAAAACACCATTCCCAAGTCACAAGAAACCTAGCCTACTCTCTTCTGTCCCCCAGTAATGTCAAACCTGCTCCACTTTACAGAGCCATGTAGAGCAGCTCTTACTTTTTGACACAACACTTGTTACTGTGCCTTTGGGTTAGTCCTGACTGATCATGTGTGTGCAGAACATGTCATAGTGAGTGATACTGACATGGTACTAATTGACTTTTTGCAGGTCTTCTAGTACCAATCATCATCATAAATAAAAACGTCACACAGATCTTTCCCTGGTTTTTAAAAATCACTCACAAGACACCAGCGCCATATGCTACAGCCATCGACTTTGTTAAACAAGCAGACAGAGATTAATGAGCCAAAGAGCAAAGAGGAATTCATTACAGTGAAATATTCACACTCACAACAACCACTGAATAATTGCCACGTTTCAACATTTGCACAAAGGGGCTCACTTTCACATTCCCGCTACCCAAAAACATACCCAACATTCAGCCAGTTAGTATATAATTGATATATAAGCAGAGACTGTCCTGTTAGCTTAATTTTAAATGACAATATTTCAGCTGAGAACATCACATGGTCCACTTTGTCATTTTGTTTATCCCTGTCTCTGAGACAAAAAGGCATGTCATTTGATGATTTCAGCTGGTGTGCCAGAGAACGCCACTGCTCTTTTGTCTCTACAGGGGAACTACAGTGCATTGACACAGTGAAAAAGCCAGCATCCAATCTTTGTTCCTCCCACACACTCTAGCAGAACGAGAGACAAGCGATCTGTCTCTATTGTATTATCCAGATGCTCCAAGCCCGCTGGGAAATGGGATACTGTAGTACGAGCGCCATGTAATGCCTTCATCAGCAAAGCGTAAACCAATGGGGAAATAGCAACCGTGCTGTCCCCACCTAAAAACATGGAAGCTGTGGGCAGGGGGGACGCCTGAGGACATGATGGGTACCTGGTGGGATAGGCCAGACCCTGCATCTGTCACAGCTGGGGCTATGATCAGCGTTTCAATTGTGTGAGCAGTGCTAACAACCTGAACCAGGTGCAGAGCTCCATCAGTAAGCATCACAGCTGGATCTTTACGGCAACATCAGAGTCGAGAAAATCATTTAAACGTGTCATAATCAATCTGATATAAGGAGCGTCTAATCATCCCAACGAACCTGGCTTCTAAGGGAATGTTTTGTCTTTAAAATGTGGCTATCTCTAATCGAACTGCTGGATGCGTATTAAAGCTGAGCTGTGTGATCTTGATGGTAGACCCTTTGCACAAAGACAAGAACCCCCAACCCTGCTGCATTCCTCTTTACACATAACACAGACAGACGATAAATTTTTAATTTTAGATCATGAGCACTTTGAAATGTGACTTACCTTGGCCTTGACTAGCCTCTTGGCAGTCTTAATCTTAGCCTCACAGAAAGCCCCTCTATACTTGGCACTCACATCCGTCCCTACTGTCAAATAGGGGGGCTCCTCCAGAGTCTGGGGAAATAAAAACAGAGAAGATGTCAGGGAATTTCAAAGCATTTTTTTTAAATATATAGCATACTGACACAGGTGTTTTCTCACAGCGAAGCCAGGAGGACACGCATACAAGCTTCGCGTAGTCTCAGCCAGCTACGCAAAAAACCCACCCAGCTCTGTGATTCATCCATGGAAAACACATACCATCTGCTCTGGGTATTGGAAAACAAGTCTCTGAGGGAGCAAACAAAAAGGCCACTTCACTACTGCTTTGATGACTACAAAGAATAAGCTATCCGAAACACATAGCACCATCTTGTGTCATCATTGGATGTTTATCAAACCTTTTTTCCCCCCTCAAGAACAGATTTGCTGAGGGTAGAGTACACAGAGAAAACAGACTTTCTGTGTGTGGATGAGGGGTAGACGATGTTTGTGGTTCGTGTAGTGTAGAGACGCCTTAACTGAGGGTGTTTTAGTAAGGCTCAAAGAAAGGCCTAGCCTAATAGTGGTATATTTAGATATTATTCTGGAATAAGACCCAAAGTGGGCCACACTTCCTGCTGACGGGACACATCAAGGCCGATGCCATTATGTCACACACACACATGACATCAGGTTTTTAAGTGTTTCATAATGTGCAAAACTACAAATGAACCCTTTAAAAGCACCACACAAGAAACCACTTCTTATTTTCTGAATAAATTAAGTCTTCTGGAGCTCAGCTAACTGAACAAATTTGCTAAAAAATCCTCCTAAAAGACGTCTCTGTTCATTTAGCACTCTGAAAAACATTTCATCAAACAACTTAAGCATATTATATTTCATACAACAAGTTAGTTACTTGTTTGATAAGTCAGCTTTCCAATTTCTTTCATCTTCCTTTTCTTATAACTACACTATAATCCAAATCAAGCATTTAATCTTTGGGGTTATGTCTTGGTTTATGACAACTGTTTATTGTTCTCATGAGGAGAGCAAAGAGTGTACAGGTTGTATTTTGAACTAAAAGCTATGCCAGCAGTGTAGAGGCTAATCACTGAAACCAGCTGCTGCAAGTGTCCCTGGGACATACTTGTGCCCTGACTGAACCACTTAATGGTAAAAGTACACACCTGTTCTTGGTATTAAAGAGTTTTGACATGCTTAAACTGTTTGCAGGTTAATTTTTTTTTTTGACCAAAACAACCTGCTCCAATCAAGGCATTTTGCTACTGATTTAATCAACTTATTAAATCTGGATCTATGTCAGATCCATTGTTTGTTGTGACCAAATGGGCTCTGGGTCAAAAATAACCTTCTGCCTTTGTGTAAAAACTTCATAATGTACTGCACATGAGCAAAGCTTTGAATGGCATAATAAAATGCAGTTTTATTGAGGAGCACCATATTTACAGAGCCTCTTAGCAGAGATAAGCACAAGCAGCTTTAGCTTTAGCAAAGAAAAAGAGCTTCAATGCCTTTATTTCAGCAATGTTTTACAGATGCATTACTCTCCTTAAGCGTTCGCATCAATTGAATACTGCTTTTGAAATTGTGACTTTCGATCAATTAAGACATAGAAGCTGTAAAAAAGTAGCTCACACCTTCTTTCCTCACCAATTCATACCGACTGACTTTTTTCTCCATGAATACTATACATACGGAAACATAAATAACATTACAGATATTGGATTTACTTCTAAAGGTCTACATCTGGCATAGTTCTACAGTTGTATTATGAGGATATCAGGAATTCAATAAGGAATGCAACTTGGCAGACATATAATATTAAACCACTCAGATCATTATCTGGGTCACATAAACATGATCAGGACAGCCCTACACTGAGTCATCACTGAACTGCTAATGATGTTGAGAAAATTCACTGCACAGGCATGAAAGTGGACAGGTGAAAAAGACAATATAATTAAAAATCTACTGTTCAATTATCTTAATTAACATAAGGCTTTCATATTCATTCCATAATCATTTATTTGTCACACAGTATACATTACTTTTATGACTGAGAACTAACAAACTTAAAAGAAAAAAATAATCTGATTTATGAGACATTAACCAAGGTGAAGTTCTGGATCAACAGAATGGTACTCACACTTGAAAATACATGCTTCCAATTATTAAACTGCTGTTTCATTAGCTTTCATCTAAGAATATAGTACAGAGCAATCACAGTTTGTCTGTTATGCAAATGAGATGCATCAATTGATATCAAATGTTAGATGTAAATACAGTTTTCTACATCCAAAAAAATTTGTGACTTGCCAACGGTAATAAGTTGCATAACTGTAAAAAGCTTGTAATAAGTTACCTTTGAGAACCTTAAAAAAAACCTCAAAGGAGAAACTTGATAAAAATTTGTGAAACATCACAAAAAATGTTTTTGCACCTTCTTTTAATTTCTGGAAACATTTTATGTGAAGTTATTTCTTTTAAATATTTCCATTTGTCACAGCATGTTGGCTACTCCTGATGGTTCACTGGATAAAAGCCACAACACGTTTGGTATTTGCAAACAGACACATGTAGATGTTCATTATCATACAGATATGGAAAGTAAGATCCAATCACAAGCAGCCAGTCAAATGCATGTGGGGAAACACTGTAATGTCAGGTGTGATTGCATGGACTTAAAGCTGTTCACTTGTGATCGCATCACCCAGGACGGATGTTAGTACCAGGTGTGTTCAGCCTCTGGGATTCTGACAGATGGGATTCAGGGGCAGAGTCCAGCGCACTTCAGCCTCCCCGCCTCTCTGATAAACACCTCATTAGTCTTTAGTGCAGTCTGGCCTCAGTACCAGCTGCCCTTGCCAACACCGGGTTTACATGACGCAGAACCCATTTCCACTGGCAAACCATTGCTCTTGTCAGTCATTGCTGCAACACAAAGCTAGACTGCTACTGTGGCCTGTTCAAGCTCCTTTGTCACACTAATTCTTGTCTCTTTTTGGTTCCCCTGCTTTAAGGCGGTTCCTTTCTTCTTCTTGGGGGAAGAGTCATACCACTGAGTCAGAGAGGGCAGTTTGACAGCTGTGGCTGCCAAACCTCCCCAACTTAACAAAGCAGGGGCGATAACACACCACTGAGACCAGATTTACATTTGTCGTGCTCATATGCCAACACAAACAGAGGAGTTTGTTGTTTCCACAGAAAATGCCCCACCTCCCCGCAGCCAGCTAAAACTATGAAAGAAAATTCCATTCCTTGGATTAGATTGCCATTAAGCCTTCAGCTGTCAAGAAAAAAAAAACTCTCTCTTTTTTATTTTCATCGCTCCTGCCAGTGCTGAACCACAGACAATGTTTTCCCTGCTCAGAAGATCAACCAATCAAGATGACTAAGCTCAGAGAGGCGGAATTCCTTTGCCTTTGGGAGGTGTAACATCCTCTCACCAACTTAAAATAAACTAAAATGCCATGCACCTCAAAAGAACTGCTTTAATCTAAAATTCTGTCATGAAAAAAGTGGAGTAGTGTTTATCATAAGCCTCAAGCAGCACTTTTGATTCGGCATGCAAAAGTCAGTGTAATGGTTTTAGCAATGACACAATCGAGACCAATGCTCAGGCTATTCACCTAGTGTCACTGATGTGGAAAATACTCCACAGGAACACGTGCTTGATTAAACACATACAAATAGGACTTGGCGTGTGGGGACAAAACGCACCTGCGGCTGGCATGGAAAGAAACAAATCGAAGCTGTTTGAAAAACTTGATTTTGTTTAAGTACATCATATCCAAGAGGGAAAAAACATGTTACGTTGGTAATATGAGGTTGATCTACTTGAATATCGGCCAGATGGGCCCAGAAATCACATGAGATCATTTAAATTTACTCTCCTCAATAAATGCATTTTTTCCCTTCACAAAACAAATCCCAGGGGTAATGGCGTACCAGTGTTTTTGGCAATAAAGTACTTCTGTTGCAGCTGTAAAATCACACAGAAAATTTAAATAGAGTACTGAGTTGCTGATAACTAGTGATCTGCAGTCTACTCTGTATGTAAGCCTTTGTGGCCAGGCAACAAAAACAGGAAATGATGCCACATTAAGTCAGAGTTTTAACACATTCAGTTTTACCAAAACAAAACACACCTGAATGACTCTGGCAACAGCAAAATGAGATCAGTTTCTGCTCAATAAAGACACTCAGGTCATGAAAAATTTAGCGGCTAACTCCACAGAGTGCCAGTTGAAAATAGGCTGCTGTCTATAGTGCATTTCTTGGACAGTCTGAGTGACAATAGCATTTTTGTTCTACAACCTGGTAAA
Source organism: Acanthurus leucopareius (assembly GCA_029814765.1). NCBI lineage: Eukaryota > Metazoa > Chordata > Actinopteri > Acanthuriformes > Acanthuridae > Acanthurus > Acanthurus leucopareius. Next base: position 8,037,728 of record JAQMCX010000003.1, on the reverse strand, counting down.
AACAAACTTCCTAGCAGCCATCAAAAGTTAATAGCTGAAAAAATGGAGTGGGCAATAAAGGTGTACAGCCTCACTTTATAACAGTCATTGAGAGAGGTTTAAGGAATCCATGGTCAATTCCTAAATAGACTACAGAAATTTTACTGCAGGCTTTCCCATGAAAGCATGCCGGTATCCATTGCTATTGTAATAAAACACATTTGCATAAGTCTCTGCAAACTATTTACAGCCTCAAATCATTATACTGAGATGATCTAAACCAAAGGTGTTAAATTCCCTCTTTATGGTGGTGTGCAGGACAATTCAACTGAACTGAATCCAAGTCTGACAGGCCCATATTTTCAATACGAGCCTTTATGAAAATGTCATGGTGTCAAGAAGTCAACTACTTCACTGATATTATTACCGACACATAACCGGTGGTGGAATGTAGATGCAATTTATTCAAGTACTTTGATATTATGCAACTTATCCAACTGCATTACATTTCCTCATTATAACCTGATTTCAGTTTCAGGTTTGTTTGTCACAGTCTATGTCTTAGTTTCACACCAGCTATTGACCTTGTTCTCACCTCATCCTTAATTTTAAAGAACGAAAACCGGACTTTTAAGATTATTACTGTTGTGTTGCGATTAGCCAGAATTTAAACCAGAGTGTGCAACTTTTTACCTAAATGACTCACTATAGGGTTAGGATGAGTTTTTCATTGTTGTATGTTGGATTGTTTTGAGTCACAAAATAGTGCAAGATCTTGGAACGTAAACTAGTTTATATTTAGCCGTAGTAGCAAGTGGAAACAGGATGACATAACATTTAAATATCTCAGTGAAATCAAGTGAACTACACTGCAGTACAGCATATCAGTTTTTTTCAATCAGAGTATTACAGTGTTTTAATGTCTGCACAAATGGCAACTTGTTAAACATACTATTCAGACACTAGGCAGTGTTACTGAAATATTAGAAACAATAGTTTATGACCCATTATATTGTTCTGTCATGAATAGGCTTGTAGGACGAACAAAGGAACATGCAAGAGGCATGCAGGAAAGAATTAAGCTTGCTCCCAGCCAAGCTCACACGTACAATAATCCTGCTGTGAATCACCTCTTTGTCCAAACTAGAGTCACCACAATTCCAGTGACTGGCGCTCCAGCAGGAGTTGCCTTGGCAATGCCATGGCAGCTTTAAACTAGAAAAAAATTACATTCTTAATACCTTTTGTTTAAATCCATTCCCTAAAATTTAGAGTAGTCTAGTAAATTCACCTTTAAATTAAGTATTGAGCGTTAAAAATTCTAGTAGAACTTTGCGTTTGAATTTAGAAACATTAAAATAAATCTCTGAAGCTGATTAATATTAACCAATTTCTTGGCATTTACTAAACATGTGGCCTCGAAAGCATGGACTATTTGGAAATGCAAACACCCTATAAGCCTACTGAATGAGTTGTAACAGTCTCTTACTTGCAGTGAGGCCGCAGTAGGGGTTTCAGTACTTGTTCTTCGTTCCCAGGCAAGGACACCCTCAACTATGGCAGCCTGCTACATTTGGCCCACTGAGGGTCTCTTTCACAAATGCTCTAGCATGTACCATATTACCACAGCACCACATGCTGTTAACTTCTCTAAATGCAGGAATAACTCGACATTTCACTCTCAAAGCACAGCAATTTTCTTCGGTCAAACACTGCCTGAGCTGTTTCTGTTTTGATACAATAGACCAACTTTTGGCTGCCGGTTGCAGTTAAAGGAATAATCCAGCAATTTAGTAGAGCACTTCTATAAAATTGGGGGAATCAAAAGACACAATTTGAATAAAGAGGGGTCAAAAACTAAAATAGCTTTGCGCTTTGGTGTAAGTCAATCTTTAAAAAGACTGAATCCTACTGAATTTTCCATTTTGCGACCCAACAGCATGTTTTTATTTGAGCAGTGTGCTTCCAAAATGTCTCATAAGCCCAAGCAGTTATAACCCTGGTGACATCATCTGGGTCATCATCTGGTTCAGAGCCACAGAGGACAGGCTGATTCGTATCACTCATGCTGAGTAAACTAAATCTTACGAGTAAAATACGTGGAGAGGCCCTTTAAACTTAACTATGCTGCTATGTAGTAATTAATGTGTTAGTTAAAATGTTGGTTAAAGACTGGTTGTTGTACTGTAAGTTTAAAGCACTTTTTAGAAGCACCACCATCTTAGCTAGAGATATTTGTTGACAAAATTTTCATTTCAGACACTGATTTTGTTACCTAAACTTTGTGTATCAGCTCATTCTAAGTCATGATCCAAAATGAGTTTGTTGAAAAGATGTACAAAATTTTTTGGTTATTTTTATTATTTTTTGACAGCTGTACAGTACTAACCCTGCATAAATGCTGCATTATGGATGTTCTTGAATTTGCTTCCTGTTTATTGGCATTTAATACTTGTGCAGTAAAACTTTGTTAAGTTGAAAACAGGTGTAAAGAGTGATTCTGGGAATTAGCAAGATCCTGTTTCTGATAAATAAATCATGTATCAGACCCGTGCAGACTCATGTACTCACTGATACCCGATCCAGCATTTCAGGCAATATTGGAAGTCGATACCAAGACTGGTATTGGTATCGCAACAAGTTTTAGCACACAAATGTTGACCACCATTACTAATGAACTGATGAACAGGATTGATGGGGGAGGCATCATGAGACAGTGTTTCAATCTGAAATTGCATATTTAGTTTGGACTAAATAGCTTGAACTGCTGGAAAAAAAATTCTTGAGATTTTTTATCATATCTCGTCTATGAAGGAAATAAAAAGAATAAAAATGAGGGTACTTTTAACATATTGTATTTACTGCATAAATTTTGGGAACAGTTGCTGTTTTTAATGTAAAATTATCCTGCACTGCAATGCATACAGTAACCATCACCTTCCCAAAGTAAGTAAATAAAACAAACAGTTTTGCTGGTCCAAAAAATTGTTCAACTATGCGTGTGTCTAGAATGTCTACAATTTGTTTTCAGTGAGAAAAAGCAGAAGACGGTTCAGTGGGGCTTTTGTCTAACTCTGTTACAGCCTTCCTAAATTTAAAACTTTCCGATTCCCTTTATTTACAAAGAGCCATCAATATAAACCACCAGATGACAGTATAAAGATAATGGTCATGAGATCATGACATTTTTTAATTGGCTTGATCCTATTTGATTTACCAAAAGTTCTGGTCGGGGAAACAATGCCATTTTTAGATCTCCTTTAAACCAGTCTACCTTCGATGATTTTGTCATTTTAATACATTATTAAATTAAAAATTATCTTAGATTTTCACAAAATTATAAACAAATCACTACAAGTATTGTTTAAAAATCTAAATCTAATCTTCTTTATTAAAGCAGTCCTGGAAATAATTGCAGTTGGAAATTTAAATAAGCTATATTCAATCCCCAAATTTAGCCCTGCTTTTTATTTAGACATGGATGACATAAAATCATAAACTTGAATATTCACTGTATTATTGGTTAGTAAACTAAAGAAACATCTTCCAGATTTTAGACTTATAAGCTTAAGTTACTTCAGTTGGTCTTTCGAGGTCAGAAACATTAATCAACCATGTTCTTTCACCCGGCCTCAAGTTGGCAAAACCCACATGTAGGTTGCATTAGTAAAGCTAGCTAGCAGTCATCTACTGCCAACCAATAACCACTATTGTTAGTTAACATGCCAGACAACGGACATTTCTAAGGCTGTAACATTAGCTAATATTACTTAAGTTACTAAACAAACCGTTAACGCTTGTTTGATGACAGCAAGCTGGGTACTTTTCTAAGTGTTTGCTTCTTTTAAAAAAATAATTATTACTCTTTAAGATTCCTGTGTAATTTGCAGAAAAGGCGAGTCATCTTATTCACCTCTTCAAAATCTTACCAGTCTATTTTTCATTTTTCAGTTGTAAAACCACAACTGTTCCTGGATTTGGGTTGCCTCCTTTAGAAACAGCTGGAGCTTTTTAATGAGGTTTTGGCCCATTTCAGCATCCAACTAGACTTCAAGTGCATTGTACCAGCAGTATGTAGTTACATACAATAAGGTAGTGTGAACAACAGCTGTGTTTGTGTGACTGTTTGCCAAATTTAATTAATTTAAATGAAAGTAGAGATTGCTCATTGTAGGATAAATATATGGTCGTTCAAAACTTTTTTTTCCTTTATATCTTTAGGGCCACTTTTGCCCTTCACACACATTTGAGATTTATTAGGGCAAATTTCTTACACTGTGTTTAGGTTAATTTCATAAAGTTAATTATCTGACTACATCTATAAGAATACTTCTGTTTGAGCAAGAGATTTCTTTACTCTATTTAAAGAAAACACATTAACATGCCTTTTGCAGATTAAGTTAATTAAGGATTCAAACAATTATCTAGCAACACATTAGTCCACTTTTAGAGTGTCTAATGTTTTCAGCGTTTTACAAAGCACTTGGTGTTAACGCAGGGTGTGCAGTTGATGAAGAAAGGCTGAGCACCATAAGCCAAAGTGACATAAAATGCTAAGCGAACATAATGAAAAGTTGTCCTAGTTAGAGAGCAATTTACAGTTTAGGCATTGAGCAGATGCTCCTACTATAGAGAGCAGTAAAATAAGTGAGCACTCCTCACGCATCAATAGAGCCAGATGACTCAGAGCACTGTGAAAACATAAAATGCTACAACATTAAACTAGAAATGTCAATGTTAAAACATCACTCCTGTCAGCAGTTATGAAAATAACCGAGTGTAAGCATAATAATCACCTAATAAGAGCCTACTGCTATCCAGCTGCAGAGAATAATAATTGCAAAACAGTCATGAGCACTAACAGCAACAGCTACATGAATGTTCACATTCTGAGCCGTATTCAGGTAGACACTTTTTGCAGTAAAAGCTACCCAAAGGAGTGAATTAGGTCCTAACCCCTGTTGTTTCAACATCCTCTATGCCTAGATGCTTTCTGTTCTCTGAAATGCATTTCCACTCATGACAATCAAAATTCCATTGTCCTGCTCTGACACAAACAATTCATTATGCAACCACAAATCATCAAGTCAGCAGAACTAGTAAGAATGCAGGCAACAGAAATGGCATCAAAGCGGAGAAAAGGTAAAGTTTTGTATAAGAGAAAAAATCTGTATCCCCATTTAAAGGTTTTAGACCATTTTAATGAATAAAGCAGAGAAATGTGCCGGCATCAATTTTCACAACACCTTATGCTTTAGACTGCTTTTTAATTGGATAGTTTGGGAGGCTACGAAGGTGTCTATTAGTGGGTGGTGGTATAGTTTGATTAACCACAATAAGCATAACATCATTAGGGCTAAAGTGGCAGAGTACTAATCACTATTAGAGCAGCTTTCATTTTGTTCACTGTTAACTCTCTAATCACAAAGCATATCAAAGTGCTTCTACCTTTCACTTGCTTTATTCGTCTCTGTTGATTATATTATGCTAGATATTGTGTGTGTCAAATAAAATTTTGCCAAAAATGCTAACTCTTGCAAAGGTTTCTGGTTCTCAAAACATATTTAAAAGTAAAACACATCACTGGGTTGTGACTCTACTCATGGTTCACATGGCAACAAATGACTAGACACAACAGCCTGCAGGCGCAACAACTTCTACGAATCCATTGAAAATATAAGAGAAGATTAAACAGCTTGCATCACAGCCAAGATCCCAAACCATGACAGCTTTTTCAAATTGAACCAGGCTGGAGAAAACAATGTCTGAGCTTTTGAATATATTGTAAATTTCAAATTTTTATGAACCAATAGCTTTAGCATGAGTATAGGTTAGACATTCACTCTGAAGGCAGTTTTTTTTTTAATGAGACATACAAATATCACTACATGTCAAGGCCATAGCTCAGCATGTATTTCAAAGACATACAAAAAAGACATAAAAAAGCACAATATCATCCCAATTTGTTTATGAATGCAGATGAGGCCATTGAAAACTCAATATCATGCTTATACAAGAATAAATGTATTGCTTTGGTCTACGTCCAAAGCACTTGCCTTATTGTGTTTGAACAAGAACAAAATTGACATTTAGTAAAAGTTCACACCAGCCTTTTTCATGGGAATAAAAGGATGAGGCTATTCATTTGAAAAATGGATATTACTTTTAACATTCTACATTTTATTTGGCTGGTTCAAGCATGTTTTAGAGGATATTAATGAAATTCAGCTAAGGTTGCTGATAAAGAAGTTGTACTGAAATTACTGAGTTCTTCTGTGGCATTGCACATATGCAAGATAAAAATGAATGAACATACCTTCATCTCTCTATGAGTCCTCTAGGTGACCAGTGTATCGAATCAGAGGCTGAAAACAGAGGATGAAGAAGCTATTAGGCATTAGACAGATAGTAGCAACTTCAGTCTGCCACAACAAAACACGGTTATGTTATGATGACATCACTTCTCCTGCTACACTGCTGGATGCCACGAAAAAGCTGGGCGGTAGACGAACACTTTGCACAAAAAAAAAAAACCCTCATCTGTTCGTGAATTCCCCTTTTAGGAATTACAGCTTTCATTCTGAGTTACGGCTGTAACTGATTTAAGAAAAAGTTTAAAGGTTCCTTTGCTTAAATGATCCCCAGTGATGCAACGGGCTCATGGTATGTGTGCTCGAGCTTTCGAGCCACATTCCCAAAAATATCTGTGTTGCAAAGTAAACCGTGGCAGGCCGATCACTCTCATTCGCCGAGACCTTAAAGCCGTTTATGTAATGCCCAGTGCACTGTAGTCGTCAGTCAGCCAGCAGTCAGACTTTGCTTGTGGCTACGAAAGGCGAGCGAACACAAAGTAAGTAGTCGCTGGTCAAAGAGACGACTTCTTCTGTCGGTCTGCACAAATGCACGGATAGTGGAGTGGTTTAGGGTAAAGTGGTGGATACAGTAAACGCCGCACGGTGCTCGGTTCTTTGAGTACGGCAGCGTGGTGTGCCTTCTGTCTGCACTGCACTGACTATACCAACACTACAGCAGAGGATGACGCCATTTCTGTAGCTGACAGTCGGCTTCACAGGAGAACACTTCGGCGCACAAACGCTGGAAATTGCGGGAGCAGGGTCGCAATTCACCTGCCCCGGTTAGAGCCATTTCTCAATCGGAGACGAATCTCTTGGGGATTTTTTTTACGGAAAAACTGCCCCGACACCCTTCATTTTCGTTTTCGCTTCTCTCCCTTGTCTCGGTGCGCTGCTCTCTGCGGAGTACACTCGACAGCAAAAATAGAGCGATAATAACACTGCTTATGGGTTGGCAACACAGCCACCAAACCAGACCTACACAGATATGCCATATTGATGCCGTGTCGCAATAACAGCGTTAAGTTTAACAAAGTGGGAATCAGTCGTGCGGCCCCATTAAAAAGTCACTTTCTTCTCTCACAAAATGTTCTCTCTATCGACGGGTCTGGCATTTCGCTGACTGTTCACTGAGTGAGGTTGCCTCTGACAAAGAAACAAGTCGGCGAAACGGTTCGCAACAAGGTCAAGCTCGAGAGGACTTGTAACGCAGCAACATCGCGTTAATACCGCAAATTTTATTGTTATATCAGAAGCCAAGGTCGCAGCCCTCATTTGCTGCTCTTGGTCGCGGTGAATGATCGCGGAGGATACAATGTCATCCGCCCCAGACAATTTAATAGACCAGCCGATGCAAGTGAGTGATTGACCACCACTAACAATAATGCACACACACTCACAGCTCGAGCCTCGATCGCCTTTTCTCTTGTCCTAAACCCCTGTGCTTTGATTAACTAAAGCATCGAGCCCGTTTAAACCTCCTCAGTAATAATCCTTGCCCAATCAGTTTGCCAGTTACGGAAATGTGCAAAATACTAGTCACGCATACACAGCACTGAGAATAACACAAGTCCTCTTTAGCTGAAGGAAAATAGTCCATTACGCGCCTGGTAATACAGTCATAACTGATCAATCGGGTGATCTCGATACAAGGTAGCCCATATCATCCAACCTACACTAGACAAGTCAACCGGGAAGAGCTAACGATACAGGGGGGCACAAAAGAAAAGCCTGACAATGCAATTTACCTGTTAAATTATACCAATGAGTCGCTGCTCGACAGATCTCATCCTGTAGCGATGCCAAGCTTATATCGTACCAGTCGCCAATGGTTTCGTGTAATATCACTTTTGACTGCTATTAGGGAACACCATGACAGGGGCTGCTCGACGACAATCTCTCCAAGGATTCCTCTGCTCAACAACACAACACAACGCAACACTCCGGTGTTGTCCAGCAGGCTTGAAACTATTAAACCCCGGAGTAGCATAACCTTTCACTGTGCTCATAAGCCTAATTTGGCTTGCTAAAGCATAACTTTATTAACGAGCTGACCAAGTTTTTTTCTGTTTACAGTATTCTCGGCCATCAGCTTTTTGCTGTCTAGTCGCCTACTTCATTCATTCCATAAAACCCTCATAAACACATCGCAGCATTAGTTAACAAGTTAGCTAACGTCAAGGTTGGCTTGGTAGCAGCAGGGAAGCAAGCTAGTAAAATGTTCAAAATAGCAATGGCTTGGACGAACAAAAGCAGGCTTACCTGTACTGTCAAGTTGAGAAACACTTCTGTTGTTCGATGAAAGTGTTTTAGTAATCCATAGGAACATTTATGTGAAAAATGTCACAGGTTTTAACGTCGTCCGCTGGCCCCCAGTTGATGTTGGATGCGGATGGGTAAAAGTCGTTTTCGCAGAGCGCTGCTGTTTGCCTTGTTGAGTAGCTCCTCTAGCCTAGCTCTTTCTGTGATCTGTGCCCCCGCCTCCCGAGAATGATTGACAGGATTATTAACCCCGCCCCTCCCGAAGATACGCTTCCCCATTGGATAGCGCAGGGTAGGGAAACGCCTTAGTATGAACAGGATTGGCTGATTAAAGAGAAAAATATCCATGGTAAGGATTACGAAGTAATCCAACTGGGTAGTTCTCACAATACAGAGAGGAAAAACACAGAAAAACTACAACCCCCAGCTCCGTCATATATGTGTATGTTTGATTTTTATACCAAGTTGGTCCGACAACACGGTGTTGTGTTTTTCCTATTTGCTTATCGGTCGGAGACTATTTTACCGGGCAATGGTGCAATACAACTGCAACACACGATGTGCAAGGCACCCATGTTACATTCCCCACCTACTCTGCGCCTGCTCTGTAAGGAAGTCAAAGCATATATAGGTAGCTCATCCACTCTAGCTAGTGTTGGAAAGTGTCTGGGTAGTGCATTGCGTGAATGGCAAAAGCGTAGCATAAGCTGTGGTGACATAGCAGTTAACACACGGACTTTAAAAATATATGAAAGTGTGGATGCGGTAGTCAAATCGTGTGTCTTATTCGACAAGCGTTGAGGTAGAAGTTTTTATTTAGAAAAAGAAAGAAAGAAGGAAGGAAATGCTCAACTGTGGTATATCGGCGCATTTATGTTAGCATGCTAACGCTAGCTATCTAGCAGGCTGGCTAAGAGGAGTACAGTAACGGCAAGTCGGCAGTTAAGGTGGGTGGAGTTAAGGTGGCTTGAGGAGAGCTGGAGGAAACTGTCCACATGTCACAGCAGCATTTCATTTTCAAGATCTGCTATGTACGTGTCACGTTAATTACCGTTATTTAAGTAGCTCTTTATTAAAGTATATAGTATTAGTTAATAGTGTATGGGATGTACATTCTCAACGCAAAGGGTAAGCTTGCAGCAAAACTTATAACCTAAGACTCACTAAAAATGAAACTTTTCACTACTTTTTATTGTCATTTTGGTAAAATGACAATATACCGACATTTCAAAGTTTAGGTATGAAATAGACGTTATTAAACTGAAATGGTCGTGATTTATAGTGAAACTGACATTTCTAATAGGAAATGACATACATTTTTAAAGCTGTAGTCAGGCATTTGTTATAGACTGGATGAGGAAGAAAAGTGTATTTATTTTGTATTTGTTTTCCAGTCCCTGTTAAATAATATTGAATGTGGAATTAAAGTTGAGGAAATATGCTTTATACTGAACTTAGTTTAATACACATAAGAGCCTTTATTGGATATCTTATCTGCATATAGTAATTCTTTATCTACATGCTAGGGTGTGACAGCTTCTCAAAAGCAATGATGACTCTGTAAATATTATCTTAGGAGAGATACAGTCTTCCTTGTATATTATCTGACTGCCTCTTTGTGGGAGTGGAGTGTAACATTGTGTAATTTGTTAGAAAAAAACATGACAGTCTAATAATAAGTGACTGTGATTCTGTTCATCAAGTCACAAGCAGAAGTTCAGTGAATGGTTTCCTTTTTGAACTGAATTCTTGGTTGATTGACTTACAGATCTTTATGACCTGAACAGATTTAAGTTAAACTCTCAGGGTGTTGTTATAAAAATTTAACCCAAACTTCCATCTTATGTAAAGAATAAGTCACGTTATGAAATGATCTCTGCAAACAGTCCACCCTAATTTTATTGCTACATCACCCCTCATGAGCTTCTGTGATTCATCAGTAATGTGACCATTTTAGCTTATCCCTGTGATCAGTGTATCATTATGTGCAAGAGGATGATATGGCTCTTTGCATGTGTCTGGCATTGCATTACACAATGAAAATATGCCTGATTTGTCAAAACTTTTCATGTGTTTGATGTTGATGAATTAGTACACATTCAGGTTAAGTATTTCAAACAACATGTTAGTGTTGCATTAGCTGTTTCCCAACTATGTACAATGTTAAAGGTATCACGTACAAAAGACACCCTTACAGTGCCTGTGCATTATGCTGCTAAGAGTGTAAAAGCTTTGTGCAGGTATGATGTTAATACAAAATGGCCTTCAAGTCTGACACTTCTCGTCATGTCAACACACTCTTTTCTGAAGTGTCTTTTGAGCACCAATCTGCCGGTTGAGAGTCAGCTTTGTATTTGGTGCTAAGAAATAGCAGATACAAGTAACACAACAAGAACACCCCACAAGCATCACTAATTAAAATTACACACGTATGCACTACTTTTGTTTACTTTTGTGCAAATTGTGTGCTTTCATCAAGCCTTTAAACTTTCATAGCTCACCAATTTCCCCTTTTTCCCCTGTAAAAAAGCTCTCAATAGCAGGCTTAAATGACAAATTTTTGTTGTTTAAAAAAGTGCTTCCCCACCAGATAAGATTTATCTGTAATATCTCATTTAATATGTAAAGTAATAATCTCTTAGTTTAGCAAATGGTGTTATCAATTTCCTAATGAATGATTGTTTTGGAAAGTAAAAAAAATAGTATATATATTAACATTACTGATGAAACACATTTTTCTTTAAATGTTTCTATCTGTATTACCTGTTATTGTCATTTGTTTGTTTTTTAACGAGGGATGACTAATATATTAATATTATATTAATATCATGATATGTCAAGCGTTAGTGTTGTCTTTTCCTGGTTTTGAAGCCTATGTTATAGTAAGGTGATGTAATGTCTTAACTAACCAGACTGTTCTAGCCACTTGGTCACCACCCACTTAGTCACTTTACTCACATTACTGATGATTAAGCATGAAAAATCTCATTGTGTTAATATTTTGTCTTAACAATAATAGTCCCCCCTCCAGTGTGGCTGACATGTTGATATCACCATATGTAATCTAAAACACTTTGATATTCAGAGCGTCCTTACCGAAGCTGTCCAGGTTCTATTTCAGCTCACTGCCATTGCTGCCATCACCCCCCTTCTATCTCTCCCACTGTCATGTCACCTCTCTCAGTCCATCTTCCTAATAAAGGCAGAAAAAATTTTTCTTTGTCATACTTAGAACGGAATATTTAGCCCACATCACATAGAAGATAATACAGGTATATATATCTTAAATCGCCGTTTGGCCCACCATTACCTTGAGATTATTTTTGGTCCATATCTCCAACCCAAATTAAAACTTTCTCAAAATTTACATCCAAGTCTTGAAATCCAACTGTCACCCATGACAGTTAAAAACCTAGTAAAATGTTGTTTTCTGTTTTGTAGCCTGAGGATGTTGGTTAGTGAAATAAAAATTCATTTCAAAATTTTTCCTTGAATCAGACAGGTTATTTAGGTGACGCAACAAATGAAATAATAAAAGAATTCAACTAAATTTTTTCTTTTACACAATCAAAAGGGCATTTTAAATATTATAGCCTATCCTAATCGTTCAAAACCTATTGCCTTCTGATTCTTTTTATTTTTTTATCAACTAGCTTACACAGCATATACATGTGCTTACAAACATTAGCTTGCATTTGAGTACACTCCATGGCACTAATTGATCTTTAAAATTGACATCTTCAGCAACTGCGTTTTGTTTTTCAATGCCTTTTTTGTGTTTATTCTCAAACATAGATTTGTACAAACTTGACATGATGGACGGCAACTCACAAGATGCCTCTGAGCGAATCCTGCTGGAACCATACAAGTACTTGTTGCAGCTACCAGGTGAGTCTTTTTTCCATGTGCAGAATGATGGAAGATGTTGAGAAATAACATACATGTTGCTAGAATGTCATCAAAAACCACCTGTACTGCTGATGAGTCCTAGAGATACACTGGGCTGCTCCACTATTGTCAGACTGGATCACAGCCTCAACAAAATTCCTAAAATGATGAATGTGACAAAAGGCTCTGTTGTGCACATAACAAAACAACCACAGAAAAAAAGAGAGAGAAAACATGCACTCGACATTTCCCAAAAATGTGACATGAGAGGGAATGTTTCATGAATTGTTTTTCTTGCTGGTTGATGCTAACACCTAGCTTTGTTAGAAGAGGCTGCTTAATTTGTTACATGTAAATGTGTATGTATGTATGTTACTGTGCACGATTGGCACGATAATAGTTTATTTTTTTATTGACTCTGTTTTAATAGCGTATTTTTAACGTAATCATGAATTAATGATGGCACCTAAAAGATGTGTGTAGTTATGTCCATGTTTAACAGCTCAGTTTTCTAGAGTATAATTTACCTTTACTGATTGTTTATTTGCTGCCGTTTGGGAGACAGACTTTTTTCTCCAGCTATGTTTGGTCACCACTTTTTTCAGTGCAGAAGTGACCCAACATCCAAATTTTATTTGGGTAAATAGGACAAGTCAGAAGAGTCTCAGCTAGTCTCAGCAGCTTTTGCAGTTCGACTGTGTCATTTTGGCTCATAAGATAAAATTATTTTATTATGATAAAGTCTTGCAACAGACATTCTCATTGAAGACATTTTCAATACTTGAAGCCTGTGTCTTCTCGTCACAGTTTTGGAAATCCATGTATATCTACAGGTTTGCATCAGTACTCTGCCTGTCCACTGTTTAGAATGTGGATGTGAGCACTCAGCTGCTAATGGGTTGCAACCAACAGAGTCATAAAAATACCTTAAACCTTGTTTTTGAACAACATAAAAATTCTGTACTTTATTTAGAGCAACCACAGGACTTTTCTTTTTTTAAATTCTCAGTTACTCTAGCCATGTCACATATTACTTCCCTTGTTGCCTAAACAAAGTTGTGCACCAATGGCAACCTGTAGGTCTAACTCCGAGAGCCTGGCCATCCGAGAAAAAAAAGGATGCTAATGATACATGATTTAGAGTTAATCTTTATTTTGATATTTGGATAACTGATTGCACTAGGTGAGATGCATTTATATTAAAATCTGGGTTAGGCTTTTTGTAAAGCTTTTTCTTGCAGATTGCTCTATGTCTACAACTATTGGCTGAAATTATGACAATAAGACGGGTTCTAAAACATTATTACAGAAATCAACATGGTGTTCATCTCAAAAATCAATAATGTACGGACTTGAAGAAAACATGCCAGCAAGGCCTTTTAGTAAGGCCCAAGCAGTAAAAATCCACCTTGAATAAGCTGATGATTTGTAGCAGTAGTCACTGTAATTACACTGCAAATTAAGGATATCTCCTTTTCCCCCTTTTACATACTACAGTATTCATTTTTTTGACTGGTTTGACATTTTTTCTGCTCTCTTCTCAGGAAAGCAAGTGAGGACAAAGCTATCCCAAGCTTTTAACCACTGGCTTAATGTTCCAGAGGACAAACTGCAGGTGAGATATCAGCCGTTTCAAGCCTCTTTATATTCAAAGGTGTCTGATGTTTATTGTTGCAGACGGCTCCATGAAGGTGAAATGATACTCATTCCAAATAGGATACTTATTTTGTAATGCAATCAGGGTCCTGTCAGCTGAGTTGTCCCAAGCTGAATATTAATGTAAACCTCAGATACAGAGCTTTGAACATCCATGATTTTTGTTTTTTTACAAGAGGTTGTTAATGTAGATCAAGTGAAATGAAATGAAAAGCCTGAGCAGTGCTTTCAAAACTGCAACAGCCACCTTATTCTGTATTTGTTTGATCTATAGGTTCAAAAATGCAGCTTTCCCTTATTGCTGAATTCATTAATGTTTTAAGCTGGATGCATTTTGTTTGCCCATATAGATGGTGCATATTCTTCCTTTTAAAGAGTTTTTCTCGATTATGTACAGAATATCATAAATGCTGAAGCTGCAATACCAAATGTTCAAACTACTAGTGTGCAGAGAAACTCTATCACAAGTTGATCCGCTAATGTACTAGAAAAAAGTTTTTTAGTTACACACTCAGTAGACATGGACCATTATTAGTTTTAATCAGTCTGCATCAGCTGTTGAGAAAACTATCTGGCCCTTAAAGGTTAAATATGCAGCAGTTGCCTGTTATTGTTTGCAAACACAACATTCAAACTCGGCCCCCCGTCCCCGGCTCAACCAGGCTGAGAGTGCAGCGGTTTTTAAGTGAGAATGAATGAGGAGGGGAAGAGGTGTTACAGAGAACAAAGCAGTGTAAAAAGTTTTTTGTTTTTTGTTTTTTTTTTCTGATTGTTTCACAGTGGTTACGTTCCAAAGCACAAATAAGCGTCCTCACCTCTGCACAACCCTGCAGGAAGGTGCTGTAATGCCTGATTTGTGTGAATAGTGTCTCTCTGCTCTGTGAGTGTGAATGTGAGTGGCTGCAGCTAAAGTTTCAACAACAGTTTTTAAATAATGGTTTTTTTGTTTAAGGCTAGGAATGTGCCTGATGCAAATAATGTGCAAATTGCACTGAATTTCATTCACTGTATTTTCATTCAGCTTCCTTTTTCTAGTTTTGTGCTCACATTCAGGACTATTCTTCATCTCTATGAGACTGTGTGTGTGTGCAGTTCATGTGACACTCAGTTCCTCCTTGTACTACTACCATTCTAGTCGAACAAGACCTTTTTTTCCCTTGAATAATTACCGGCATTCCCTCCTTCTCTCAATATTCCTCTATGTCATATAAAAAGGATGAAAGTCTATCTGAATAGTCTCTAATAAAGGAAGAATGATGTTTCCAGTGGGAGTGAAAGTAAGACTTCCCCATGAGTTGAGGCGCTCTGAAAATTGTATTCACTAAGCACTTTAACTTACTGCATGTGGGCTGTTTTCAAGCAAATTGCTGCAAAATTGATTCCCGGACTAAAGCATTTCTTTTTTCCCCCATTCACATCAAATTTGCATTTAAAGTTGGATGGAAAAAGAGGACACCACATTGATTCTAATCATTACAAAGGAGATTATTTCAGTTTCAAAAGCTATTTTTAATCCAGGAGGGTTTTCCCTGAACATGCTGGGGCTGCTTGCAAGGAACAGGACAACCCTCACCCATGTGAGATACATCTGTACGCTGGATAGAACCAAAGACGACACTGTATTTGACACTGGCTCAGAGTTTTACCCCCCAAAAAACAAAAGAGCTGTCACCTTAAAAATGCTTACAACAGATCTTTTTGTGTGTGTGTGTCTCTCTCCAAAGAGGAAACAAAGCCCAGAATTTTTTATCACCTCAAGAGGGTACAAGGCTTGGCTCATGTTCTGCAAACTACAGGTGAACACATGCTGCTCCAGGCTGTAAGACAATTTCTAAAAATATCAAATAGATTTTATTTTATTAAAACAGACTCTGCTCTTTGGAGCTTTTAATGTATTTTAAAATGTATTGCACGTACATTAATCTCCATGATAGACTCCTGCCTCTTCAGCTTCTTGTGTTCCTGATCACCTTTGTGAGCAAATGATTAGCATGATTCAAGTCCCAGGCAAACATACGCCTCCACTCATCCATTACAGTGTTGTAAACATATTCTTGGATGCTGCCTGATTAGATTGCAACAGACATATTGAAGCACATACACAGATAGTGGGTGGATTGGCATTCCTGCTTTCCCTTAGATTAATTTCAGATTAGCCATTTAGGTTTTATTGGTTTTATCAAGCAAGACCCTTCCCACTGTCTGCGAGGAGACATCAGGTCATTGACCTCATTACACTGATAGCAATGGCATTGTTATGATTTTGTACTAGTGCTGTGTCCAGCAATGAAGACTGTGTTTTCTGTATCTACATGCCTTTTGCAGTGCAGAATGCTAAGTGCTGAGCCTGTCAGGTCTCATTAGGTTTGCAGTTCAACAGGTCTCCCTTTGTCCTAAATGTTTTATAAACGTTCCCCCCAAAAAGAGGAAATTCTGTTCTGCAGAGAAGCTCAAAGGTCACGCTGTTGTCTCCTGCGTTTATTTCATCTTCTAGAGCAAAGTAAGTCTTCCCCCAATGTGATGACTTGTTTCAAACCTCAATTAAAAAAAGAATAGGTGCGTACATGTGAAAGAGTAATAAAGTTGTCAGTCTCTTCTGAGGAATTATTGAATATTATAGATCAGTGCTGTCATGTCAGCCCTCCTCCTGCTTCAGCATCCATCTCACACTATGCATCAGTTGAGATATATTAAATCACAGCTTTCACGCTGCTACTATTACAGTGGGTTGTATGTCTTCAAATGAATGAACTCAGTTTGGAAAATGAATAAAAGGAGCGAGTCATCATTCAGAGTGACATTTTTTTATTATTCTCACATTACAATACACACTGCTACAATTCTTGACTGAAGTGCTGCCTTTTTTGATTCAGGAGCTCATACTGTATGCATCTTGAGGCTACACTGACATGTTACCTTTCAGAGTTGTGGGTGTAATGTAGGGATAGACTGATTATCGGCCGGGCCGATTATCAGCGCTGATATTCTGCATTTTGACGCATATTGGCATCGGCCTTTTTTTTTTAATCCGACAGCCGATAAGAGATCAATTTAAAACTGGGTTATTTTGGCTCTGACGCAGCCGCGCCTCTCTGGCTCCAGCATTGTCCCACGCACAGCACCATCTGATTGGTTATCTTGATATCGGTTATCGGCCTTCTTGACTACTAATTATTGGTATCGGTATCAGCCCTGAAAAAACTGTATTGGTCTTTCTCTAGTGTCATGTATCAGTCTCTCACACTGTAGATTAGATGGAAGTTAACATGGACTACATTCATATGCAGATTTTAACCAGATCTCTTGTTTTGACATTTCTACTTCAGACAGAATATCCTTGTGGTACATTGGGTAGTTGAGGTCTAAATTTACTTCAAATATCAAAGAACTATCTCCCCATATGACTCCCCATGCCCCCACCCCCACCCCCTTGTGGCAGATCTGTAAACTCCAGCTGAACCCATCATACAGACTCCCCTCGTCCTCATTAACACACCACTGCCAAGAAGTCGCCGCCATGGAAACAAACATGCAACCGTGCCTTCAGATAGAGGGAGGCAGTGACAGTGGCACACTGTCTGATTCATCTGGCAATGAATTTTTTATCAAACCCCCACATGTGCTTCTCCGCCGTGTAGTACACCACAAGTTGTGGACATTTGGGAAATTCCCCCGTACAAATCAGTTGCTTGAGACCTTTTGGTGGCTGGCTTCCTCCTGTTATCTGTGAAAATGTAAAAAGGTTAGCTTTATATTCTGCCTTCTGTCTTTTTACTCTGAAAACATGTGATTCACGTGAATGTTTGCTGCCTCAGGCTTAAAGCTTCTATTTGGTTTTAATGTGACGAATGTAGTGTGATACCATAATGCAGCTGCCTCCATGGGAAAATAACTACAAACTGGGTGATAGGTTAACAGGTCAACTACTGTGTGTAACAACTCATAAATTGTGGACAATGAAATGGTAAAAGGCAGCACTTTTGAACAGGTTGAATAAATGTACACAGCCTGTAATGTGCAAAGGCTATCAATACATGGAGCAGACAGGAAGTTGTAACAAGAAGAGATTGTTTTGCATGTAAGCATGGATCAGGCTAGAAAGTGCATTAGTGATACATTTGCATTGCAGGGTTTTCCCCCAGGAAATAGTTTGGCTTGTTGGTCACTGGCCCGACAGATCCTGTAACATCTCACCTTGTGATCAATTTAGTCATTGACGACAGCATAAACAATAGCCGCACTTACTAAATGTTTGACCTTTGCTGAAATAGCTCCTCTGCTCTTTTCACTAAATGTTAATGTTTAATTTAGTAAAAGTGTATTAATTCTTTATGATGACAGTGAAGGTGTCACTGTTGTTCTTTCGGGTGAGAGGACCCACCAGCCCTTTAACACACTATAAGAGAACCCTGCATTGTAAATTAGTTCATTTGTTACAGGCTCCATTATTACCCACACTGTGGAAAATTGTCTTTGGCGTCACATCACAGCATCAGAAACAATACCAGACAATTTATAATGATGAGCAAGGCAAAACAATGTGGTTTAAAAAAAAACCTACAAACATAAATCCCACGTTAAGATGATACTGTGGCCTCTTGAGCATTTTACAAAAATTGATGGGACAGCTGCCATATTTTGTTACATCTACACACTAAAACTGCTTGTCTAAATGAATGAGAGAGAATTTTTGAATGAAACAATTCAGTAGGCATGGCATGTGATCTTGTGGGATGAACATGTCAAAACCTGAGCCAGACTTCAACAGTCTTGCAGTCCGACTCAGGTGTTCTTGTGGTGGTAAGCAGCTACTGTAGCTCCTCTAAGTGAAACAGGGTTTATACGTGGCCATTAAGTCTACCTCACAGTTCTTTCCCCTCAATATATTGGACTCAGTGTACTTGATGTTGTGAAGGAGGCCACATTCTTAATGGACCACTGATTATAGCTTTGGCAAACATTGAGTTTCTGAGTCTGTAACCTATGGTGATAATCAATGAAGTCTTGTAGAGCAGTGGAGGCTTTCGGCACTTAAAAAGCAGCATTACACACTGACAGCCTAACTTCGATTCCCTCGAGACTCCAGACTCTCCAAAAACCAAAGCTTGAAAATTGTTGGTACTTGTTTTTGAATTTGATAGCTGAGGCTGTTGTTGATGTGAATGTTATGCCTTTGCGCCTCTATCCAAGCAGGAAATTGTAATTCAGAGACCACAGTCTTTTTGCAATAAACCTTTGAATTCTGAGAATGTTTTTGGCTATGTAATACTCCATTTTCTTACTCATGTGTGCATTCATTGTAGCTTTACCCACAACCCTCCTCTCTTGTAAGTGGCTCACTGAGGTTGCAGGGTGAGCAAGTGTCGGGACCCTGCAGAAGGAAAGGTTGTGTGTGGCAGAAAAACTGCTCCACTGGCCCAGCCTTGGCCATCTGCCTGACCCACTGAGCCTCTCTTTGTGCTTCCTCAGCCCCATACAAACAGCTTTCATTACTGGGCCACACCACTTGTCTTTTAAATCAGCGGAGCACTCCAGCAGTCTGCGTGGCCAGCTCAAGACAGCAGACACCTGATGGCATCTTTGGCTGTTTTGTGTCAAAGATGAACCCATAACAAAACCATTCTTGGTTATCACATTCGGGCTCCTCCTGAGGGACAGCATCACCTGCGCTGATAAATGAATACTGCAATTGAACTCTGGTTCAACAAACAAAGTATCCATGAGGTCTGTGTGCTGACTCATATTGGTGAAAAAGGCTAAGCAAGAACTCGTCCATTGTGTCTCCACAGCAGTGCATGTGTGTTAATGTTGATGACGCTGTTGGAGAATGTCACTCGTCATTTATGACTAAGGTTAAGCACGGAGCCTTTAGCTGAAAGTGCGCTACGCCCTGTAGTGTGACATTTAATTGCTCAACCACGTGAATAACCCTAAGCTCATCAAGTCACTGTTACTTTGTCTTCGTCACAGCGTCCTTGTATGAGAGCTGACAGGTTTAAATTGACAGCAGTTATGTTGATCTCTGCATCTGAAACAGCTCCAGTCCTCAGTGAGTCTTTGCTGGTCTTCACTTCCTCCTACTGCCTGACTGGTTTGTTTCAGCAACAGCTATTTTGTTGCTGATGAAGACTTTCACCAGTGGAGCAGCACAGGCAAGAGTGTAGACATGGCACCCTCTGCTGTATACACTTTGTAATGCATAATTTACAGAGCTCCTGAGAACCTCTCACTATCTGTTTGTAACCACAAGTCAGAAAAGGATGTTTCTTAGCTTAAGCAGCATTGTTACACCCCTCAAAGTTTATACAGATCAACATAAAAACTGGGATTATTGTAAAACTGGACAGGAAAAGATGGAGCATTTTTTTCCCTGGTAAAATAATTCTAAAACTGTTCGTTAATGTCAGCATGATTTGATCATTTAATGATCACATTTGTTACCTCGTTCAGGTGATCATCGAGGTGACTGAGATGCTCCACAATGCCAGCTTGCTCATAGATGACATCGAGGACAGCTCCAAGCTTCGGCGAGGCTTCCCTGTGGCCCACAGCATCTACGGCATTCCCTCTGTCATCAATTCGGCCAACTATGTCTACTTCTTGGGCTTGGAGAAAGTGCTGACCCTAAAGCACCCTGAGGCTGTTCGAGTGTTTACCCGACAGCTGCTGGAGCTGCACCGTGGTCAGGGCCTGGACATCCACTGGAGGGACACTTACACTTGTCCCACTGAGCAGGAGTACCGCAACATGGTGCTGCAGAAAACCGGAGGGCTCTTTGGCCTTGCTGTGGGCCTTATGCAGCTCTTTTCAGATTGGAAACAGGACTTAAAACCCCTCCTGGACACACTTGGCCTCTTCTTCCAGATACGCGATGACTACGCCAACCTAAGCTCTCGCGAGTACAGCGACAACAAGAGCTTCTGTGAAGACCTGACTGAGGGCAAGTTTTCTTTCCTCACCATTCACGCCATATGGTCACGTCCAGAGAGCACGCAGGTGCAGAACATCCTGAGGCAGCGCACTGAGAACATTGACATCAAACGGTACTGTGTTGACTACCTGGAGAAGGTAGGCTCGTTTGCTTACACTCGTCAGACTCTGCAGGACCTGGAGGTGGAGGCTTACCGTCTTATTAAAGAGTTTGGGGGAAACCCTCAACTGGAGAGCCTTGTCAAACACCTCAGTGAAATGCATAATGAGGCTGAAGCTGCAGCAAAGTCCAGCACTGAACCACACTCCAGCCACGACCACTGACCTCTGACCTCTGACCCAATTCACCTTTCACCGCTATGTGACTCACATACAAGCGACTATACTGTATGCTAACGCAGAAGCTTTGCTAACACATACACTGATGCAGACGTATTCCTGAAAAGCTCAGCACACATAACCAGTATGTTACATTCACAAACTATTTTATGACACACAGTGAATCATTAAACTTGAGGACTTGAATTCTGGCTGACAGCTACGACTGCTTTCTGCAGCTATGAGACAGCAAAGCAACCCCAAATGTGGCGGCTCTTTTGTGTGATAGATTCTATCTTTTAAGTGTTTCTTAACAAAGTACACATCAGCAGTTTTTGTATCCAAGTGTGGCCGTGCTGTCAGTGGAAGAAATCAATTAAAGCTGAAACCAACTTCTTATGGTTTTAACTTTGTTTTTCTCAGAATGAAAAATAACAAGATGGAAACAGAGTTGAAAAGCCTTCCTTTTGACGTGCTCCACAGCACACAGACAGCGCACATGTATTTTTTAATGTTTTGCCACCATATTAAAATTGTTTATAAATTGTTTATGGACAAGTGAATGCTGGGAGTTTTTTTACGAAGTCTCTGCTTAAAATAAGATGTGGTTTTCCCGGGTGTATGATGTATGATGTTGTGATTGTTAGATTGTTTTCATTAAGCCTCCAGAGTGCCAATCCTGTTGAAGAGACCTTTGCAACTCAATTGTCTACTTGTTATGTAACATGCTGGCATTATATGCAAAGTAGCACCCAGGCTGTTTATGCTCGGCTGTGTATGAATTCTCTGATGCATTTGTTTATTGCAAACTGTGCTTCTGTCTGGTTCAGATCCAGCACAGCTCGTCACATCTCTAATATTTTATTAGGAAGAATCTGTTAGGGTATTTGTAAGCAGACACTCCGCCAGTTGACAACTTAGATGCATCTATTGAATAAAAATAAATTTAAAAGATAACCCATGGGCTTGTCTTGTAAACTTCAAAAACAATTTTTCTATATCTCTCTGAGGCATCAAGACTTGTTTTTGGTTTTTTTTTCATTTAAAAGTGGACATGTGTGGGGAGGGAATCTAGGGGTCTTCTCCTGAAAAAAGCAGCACCATCTACTGAGCACACAGGTGTAACTAAACATCAAGAGATGTGATGAAATAAGTGTTTGTATGTGTCTCCCTTCTCTGCCTTTTCCAGTGGTTATAAGCTCTTTTCTCCTCTGAACCTGATGTCTTATCTAGGACATTTGCCTTATGCACACACGCCATCATTATAAAACATTGAGCCATCATTATCCACGGTATATGTAAAAAATAAGCCTCCTCCTGTTGTTCCAGATCCATGTTTATTTTTCAAGGTAAGCAGCACTTTTGCAATGCATGCTGAATAGCGCAGGCTGTGAGGCGAAGCGGCTGATTTAAGTTATGACAGAAATGCTGCCATGTGCTTTGTTTTGAGGAACCTTGACTGAACGCTGACACAGGCTGGTTGCTATGGAAGTGGTTGGTGTTTTTCACTGCCAGCTTTGTTGGAAATAAAAAAGCACCAGTCATCTAAATCCTGTATTATTTGCTGCTTCTGTTAATACTGTTGTGAGTTTTTTTCCTCAGCTGCTGAGAAGAAGCGCAGCCCTGCGGACAGAGGCTATCTGTCCCAGACAGCTCTGTTGACTCACTGAAGCTCTTAGTCTTGACAGCTGCAATTCAGTTAATTATGTGTCTTTGAGATTGAATTGTGGCTCCTGTGAAAATACATCTATTCATCAAAATGTCAAATTCTTAAAAAAAAAAAAAAATCCGGGTAGGGTCGGGGGGGTTCCTCTGCTAATTTTCCTTTCTAGCAGCCACAAGTGCAGGAAAATGTGATGCAAATGCATTTGTGATTTGATAAACAGCAGAGTATGAAGTGGCTCTCGCCGAGCTGACTTAAGTCCATCACAATAATCAAAGCCTCTCACAGTTCTCATTTCTTCTCTCCCTCTCGCGCTAGGTTGACTAGATTGATTTTCTCCACCCACAGCGTCTGAGTTCTGTTTGAGAGCAAAACAGAATAGCTTTTTGTGTGAAGAGCGACATGGCTCACTCACTGTCTCCCTCATCCTCTGCAAGCTTTGGATTATTTATCACTGGGCTGCGCTTTACACATTTGGTTTGCTTGGTAGCACTCCAATAGATATTTCATAAATATTCTTGTGGCAACAACAAAATTTGAAAAACCTCTATGCTGAGATTGGCAGTAATTCTGCTGTGTGTTTGTGCAGCTTCACAGATTTTAGTTTTTTTCATTTTTGAGTTAATTACAATTTAAGAAATTGTTCATCGGGGCAAATATTCCTGAGATTGCTGTTTGCTCGACATATGTACACACATTTTAGCTTTTGGAACAACTGCAGTTCGTCACTGTCGGGCTGCTGAGCTGCTCCACTGGAGCAACTGGCAGGACATTGTTTTCCTCTACAGAAAGAAACAGCAACACGACCGCTGAATACGTTCAATGTGACTTAAAACAGGTTCACATACTGAACTATGAGAAATGTTTGAAAAGACAGATTCATCAATTTGTCCCCAGCTATACTGAAGGTTAAGACTGGAGATATTTTACACTTTTTTATTGTCAACAAAACATAAGGCTGAGTAACTTCTGAAAGAGCTGGACGTTTGTTGGGACTGTTTTCAGCAGCAGTTTGGTGCACAAGTGAAAAATTAGAAACAATTTAGATACCACTGACATGAAGAGCCCTTATTTGTGATAAAGAAAACATGTCTCCAGTTTTAACAGTCTGGCACATTGATGTTAATTTAGTAGTTTTTTAATAACAGTAGAGCTCTGTGATAATTTAAAAAATAAGCTCAAACATCAATTTACTTTTCATTTGGTCTTTTTATGAGATTTATTTTTGACTATAGGAAAAGTATACAATATTGACAGACTCATCCTTTAATCCCACTTGATCCACAGGTTTATTAAAAGGCTTCTTTCAGTTTTCCATCTTCATGATAGTTAAAGTGATGCTAGGGTTTAATGTCACTATTCCCAGAACAACACAAGTTCTCATGCATAATTCTGCCAGCACTTGCTTGTTTGTAAAAACCTCCCTGCGCCGCCATGTCCCATGGGGGATAAAGAGGAATAACAAAGCACTCACTTGTTTCCACCTGCAATCATTGCAGCCTACATAAAACTCTCTTTAGTCTAAAGTGACTGTGTGCTGATTAAAGGGGCACTCCAGTGATTTTACACATTAAGGTCAGTTTATTCATTGTGGAGAAGTACTGCTCAGCCTGTGGAAACTGCTGTTTAGTATCTGTGGGTAGAAAGGGAGATTTCTGAGGTCTGAGAAAAATAAAAAATAACCATGGTTTTATGACCAGGGTTGGATTTGGATACCGCAAATATATAACAGAAAGCTTGTATTTTGAATTGGGTTTAAAAGATAAAAAAGGTAAAGGTACAGACACTGGCTCAGTGGATGGATGTCAAGTTGATGGGGACTTTTTCATTTTCTATAGTGAGAAGGAGATCTGGCCCCAGTGTATGATGGTAATGGCATGGTGAGTTAAGTGACCAGTCCCTCTATCTGAATTTGCATAATCATGACTCAACTTCTGCTTCATGCAAGTGATTTTGTCCAATGTGGCGCTTCAGGCTTGCAAAAACCAGATCAGACTGTCAAACGAGGCAGCTCTGATAAAATCAGAAACAAGATTCCTCTCCTGCATTTCCAATTTCACACCTAAAATAGTTTGAGAAACATATTTTAGAGTTGTGTTTCATTGTGATATGAGAAGGTTTGTGACCTAAGCACCACCCAACTCGCAGCACTTCACCCGCCAGCCGGAGCTGCTGATGGTCCTGTGCCTTCAGAGGCATCCTCGCTGGATTCTGTGTGTCTGTATCAAGATGAAAAATGCCTTTGAGTCATATTGATGGACAGTAAGAAATCAGTGTTTTAAGAACTTTATTTACATAAATACATGAAATAAGGACATCTGGGCTTATGCAACGTTAATTTTTAACCATTCTTTTTTTGTAATAAACTCTGTGCAAGTGCAACAGTAAATGGCTTGACTGCCCCTTTAAAGTCAGACTGAGGACAACTGGACACACTCAGCTGACATCATGACATTTCCTCTACATACAGAGTCGCATCAGGTTACTTCAAATGATTGAATGTTTTCCAAGAATCTCATCATCAGGACGATGAGCTAATTCATGATCCTCTAAAGACACAATGACTGCCAGTGATGGTTCAGTAATGACTGAGTGACTAATTATCTTCCACAAACACGATCATAGTAAATCTGCAATGTCACTGCAGCAGAGCTCAAGAAGGCTTATGAAACTCCATGATTCATTCAGTTATTTCAATCACTCTGTCAAAGACTTGAGTAATTATGTGTACTGTCTAATAGCCAAACTCCTACTGAATGTATCATCTAACGGATCCGCGGTGTCACACATTTCCCAGCTGTGTTCAGCAAATGTTTGCAGAGAGTGATAGCCATAACCTTACCAGGCTGAGACACTGAAGCTGCTATGGAAATCAGAAAGAAAGACAGAGAGAGACAGACAGACAGACAGAGAGCTGTGGGTGCAATTTCAAATTGGGAATAAAAATGTTGCCCCATCAGGGCATAGTTGTGAGTCTAATAATATCTCCTCTTTCCTGAGAATCAGAAACAGTCAGAAATGCTGGTTTAAGATGCCGGGTGTCATGAATAAATGATTTCCTCCTCGTCTTAGTGCGCACAGAGGAGGGGGTGTTGGAGAAGAGGAGGCTGATTGACAGCGGTGCGTAATGCTCCGCGAGACGAGTGTAAGACTCTGAAGTTGTTTGAATGAGTATGCAGATGCACGACACTCAGCAGACTGTAAGCTCCACTCTAATCTGAGATCTGGGACAGCTGTGCCTGATCTGAATCGCGGTGTCTTGGCTTTGACACCACAGGTAAATTTGTATTTTGTCCATAATGTGCTGCAAGTTTCTAAAGAGCTGTAATTTCAGACGATCGGTGCTGAACATGCCGCACAAGCCCTTACAGGTGGGATATAATCTGTAAAGTAGCATTTTGGTGAAATAGTACCTATGCTATTTCAAACAGATTAAACGCATGATTCTTAAAGGAGGGTTTCAAAGAGGGCCTCTGCAAATTCGAGTGAGGATGCAAGACAATGCAAAACAAAAAAAAAAAAATCAAATTTGGTAACAATTATTATCATTTGAATTGTTATGAAAGATCATTTAGAATTACATTTTGAAGTCTAATCTAATAGGATCTTCTTTCTAATTTCCTGTCAGTAAAAACATAACTCAGGTCAAAAATTTTCCCGCTAAATGTGTTTACATGTGCTCGAGTATATTCATTTTGATTTTATGTTAATCAAAAATAGTGTTAAGCTTGAACATGAAAATCCTGTTTTCCTATTAAATCATGTGTATGTGATCACAACCAACAAGCAGGTTTCTGATCTGAACCACTTTGTTTGAAGTATCAGAAACCAGGTTAAGGTGTTTACATGCCACAGTATCCTGCTTTCTATCAGAGTACTTAAGGTAGAATATCCAGGTTTCTGAAAACCAGAATAAAGCCTTTTCAAGGTTTTTGGGAGTTCGCCTCTGGCCTCAACGTTTAGAAGGAAAAGACCTGATTAGCAAAAGAACAGCGCAGCTGACAAAAGATAAGCTGCAAAAATTACAAAGAACTCCTGGCCAAGTAAAACTCAACATATGATGCAGGATACATAAAATATGGATTTATCATCACAGCTGTGTTTTTTAATCATTTGGCCTTACATCATCAAAAGGCTTTTCTAAAAACATCTTGCAAAAAAGGGGGACCTTGT
This sequence comes from Acanthurus leucopareius, assembly GCA_029814765.1. Taxonomy (NCBI): domain Eukaryota; kingdom Metazoa; phylum Chordata; class Actinopteri; order Acanthuriformes; family Acanthuridae; genus Acanthurus; species Acanthurus leucopareius. Next base: position 8,010,506 of record JAQMCX010000003.1, on the reverse strand, counting down.
CTATAAAATAATGTTTTATAAATGGCCCCAGCATTTAAATGTTTGGCATTTCCTGGACATTCAATCACTATAATGCAAATAACCAAATTGACTTAAACATTAACAACTAAATAGTATTAAACATACAATGACTAAATAAACTATATTTGCATGGTGTTAAAAATATTGTTTATAATTAGTTAAAGAGAAGGTATTTGAAACATAGGGGAGTGGCGTCCATAAAGGGGCTCTTAAACTCTTCTGGTAGGCCTGTCCATCAAACTATCATAAAAAAAGACTTTACAACACACAGGTAACAGTGTCTGGCAAAGTTGGACATCAAGAAAATAAGACTCAAATTTATAATGTCGACACATTTCTTGTATTCCATCTACAGGGTGAAAAGATGAGTTTGGGGAGGAGGTTTGACTCTAGATGAAAAGCATTTTATAAATACAATTAACTTGAGCTCCCTCTAAGTTCCCTCCATTTTCTCAGAGCAGCGCTTGTCACCAGCTAAACGGATGATTGCACATTCACAGCAAAATATTAATAGAGTGAAAATAAGTCAGTGGTTCTGGGAATTGTACTCTTGTCGTCGCTTAGAAAAGATTACTTATGCGCTTAAAGGCAGAAGAGGTTCAATACGTGTAGGGTTTATTTATATCAAACATATGAATGAATCAGATATTCTGCGCTGCTAAAATGATTTGCAGCCGTTTCATATACCCCGTTGACATAATATTTCTCTCTCAGTGTAATTTACTCAGTTTTGGGAGCAACATCACGTTCACAAATATTGATCTCTCAGAGAACAAAGGAATTGTTGAGTAGTTTCCCCCTTTGACACATTATTTCACACCATCTACTCTTGCTTACCTCAACAGTGTTTTGCACTAAATATGAGGCCGTTTTTTAGCAGAATATATACAGACCCCACACTGCATATTGGCAGGAAATGAGGTGAGATAAAACATTATGGAGTGGTGAATTACAAGCCGAGGAAGACTCATAATATAATACATGATTGCATATTTAGATAAACATGGTACAATTTGTCTCAAGTTATTATGGCGGAGGCTGATGCGGCTGATTTGATCGCCTGCTTGAATGGGTATTTATGAGGGAACAGGACACACACACACACACACACACACACACACACACACACACACACACACACAGAGAATAAAATAAGATTTGGAGCATATCTCTGAAAACACAAAATGCTAATGATTTAAACATTTTTACATCGGTGAGTGACAATACCCCCACAGCTCTCATCAAAGTTTAGACAAATTCAATAACTTCATCTTCTAAAGAAGCACTAGAGCAGAAATGAGAAGTGGGCTTTTTTTTTGGCGTGTTATTTTCACGCTTTTCTCTCAGCTTACAATGGAGGGCTTCGAGCCAAATCAGTGAGAGAGGCTAATGGGGTGAGAAACGCCATCCTTATCTACGTAGGAGAGTGGAACAGATGCGGATATGACTTTGTTATCATGCAGCTCAGTGAAAGAGAGGAGGCGAAAGGATAAGATGGGGATGGAGAGGAGGAAGGAGGGGTGGCGGTTCAGAGGAAGAGGAATGTGTGCTCCAGTGTCAGGTTAATTGCAGGGATGGATTTCTTGGTACATAGGACAGACCTAAATAAAATAAACTTGTATCATCCTATATTGGTAAAATGTTGAGCATCATCTTTGATTGCTAAAGAAAATATAAAGCAAGGAAATCTAGTTCTAGAGACTCGGCATCAGTCACATGGTTTAACCTTTGTCATATTTTATTTTCACTACATGATTATTGTGGTCTAAAGAATTTCCAATAGCAATATTATCTCAATATCTTTGAAAAATTCATCTTTAACTGCATTTAATGTGTGTTTTGTCTATTTTTTAGTACATTTATTGCATCTGAAGTATGAGAATAGCAGGGTGAAGAGAGAGTCTGTTACCAAAACTGTACTTAATTACATTTAATGAACAGTTACATCTAAATATTTTTTTCTGTTTTGTGGCAGTAAGCAACCAGCATTAAGATGCATAAGCGTCATTTGCTGAGACGAAGTGAGAGAGGAAAAGAATGGATATTATTTAAGAGGCCCTGTATTATTTACATGATATTATCATTGTGAATTTTAAGCATGATATTAATATTTCAGTTTTAAATACTGCAATTATTGTCAATGGTGGTTACTGCTTGTCTTCAATGCACAAGAAAAGCCCTGCAGCTACTTCAAACATATTCCCAGAGAAGGCTAATGCAAAATCTGACCACACTGACTTTGTGTGTAAAAGCTGACGGCTGAGTATGTTTCCTCCTATTGATTAACATAGAGCCACTGATCAATTCTGGGCCAAACACTCCACAGGTCTCTTTGTTTGTCATTCCAGCGTTGTCTGACTCACTGTCTCGGGGAAAACAATCACCAATACAGATCAAAGTGATTTCATGTTCCTTTTAAGCTGAAGAAAAGGACTTTAGTAACAGCACGAGCAAAGTCTGTTTGCTGACCGTGTGTCTCTGGCGCCGAACACAACGTTTTAGACTCCACATGGATCCAACACGGAATCAGCAGCACCTATGAGTTCACCGTGTTCGTCGTTCCCCAAAATAAACCACAAGGAAGTCATTAATCTGTCTTAAGTGTTCTTTATTTCCTGTGAGGAGGGTTTCATAAAACCAGTGGTAAACTAGTGACTCTGTTTCACAGTCACTCACTGCTTGGTCAAGTTTTAAAAATGTGTGCTGCAAATACACAAATTCAAATCTGTGTCTTTATCACGAGTGTTAACGTACATACAGCATGACGCCTAACAAATACAGTAAGGCCACGTCACTATTTGCACAAAGACAGTTACAGTACGAACTGTGTGAGAAAGCTCGTCATAAATCTACAAATAGTGAAGAGGATGAAAAGCTTAAGACAGTAATTTACAAAATATAGCAACTTAAAGCAATCATCTTTAAATCTCCATCAAATATCCCTTTTAAACCAAAAGGTTTAAGTCTGTCAAGTATCAGAGTATTAATAATTATAATATTACAAAGTACTTAAGTCTTATAGCAATGATTCTGTACATGATGACCATCACATGCTGCTATTGCACATGATTCTTGTCCATTCTTGTCTGTAATCACATTACAAAAAAATCATTTAATCACAGTTTTTTTCAACATTTTGCTTGTTTCAATGAAAACATGTTTAATCTTAAATTTAAGATAAACTGAGTTCATGGTAAAAAAATAGTGGCAGTATGCTACAGCTAAATGTGAGTTTGACATATTTTGAAGCTGCAAATGCTTTATAATGTTGGCACAGTATTTCTGTTGATAATAAGAACCTGCAATGGAAGTTTTTAAATACATAATATGCAGCAGTCGTCTCTTACTGTTTGCAAATGCAACATTTAAATATGGCCCCTCTGTCCTCGCTTGATTATGCTGAGAGAGCAGCATTGGTCTAGCGAGCTGGAGTGTGAGTTAATAGAGGAAGCAAGAACAAAACTGTGAATAAGAGAAATTCAGTTATTTTCTAATTGCCTCACAATTTTGACCCTCTAAAGCACAAATGAAGACATCCTAACCTCAGCACATACTGCAGGAAAGTGGGCTAATGCCAGAATTTGTGTGAATTCAGCCAAAGTGCATGCTTTATCCTTGCTGTTTGTCCCTCTGCTGTGTGTGTTTATGTGTGCTTGCTAGAGAGCCAAGACAGACATGTAACACGGACCCAATGTTCCCACTTTGCGCTCTTATTGGCTGGTCGCTACACACCACTGCTCAAAGGCTAACGCCAAGATATGTCCCAAACAAAGCAAACAAGAAGGTAATGAAAAAAACAACACAGGCAGAGTCAACATATTGTTACTTTAGGAAATTACTGCATATTATGCCTGTAAGCCTATTTTCTGACAGAAAGTCCCACATTTCAAAACTGAATTTTATTGTATAATAACTGCTAAAAGTCTGAAACGACTCAGTTTGGGGTTTTAAGTGAACAGCAGAAACTGAACCGAACAACCACTGTTGAGTGCAATTTTACCCACAGCGCCACCTGGTAAGTGTGGCGTGAGCCGGACTTAGTGGCCCCAGGGACAACCACAGGGGTCTCCACAGGCCCTTTTCCTGTCCCAGAGGATGTGCAGCTCCTCTGCTGTGTGCTGGGGGGACGACAGCATGTCCAGGTAGCACTCTTTCTCACACAGCCAGCCGGGGTCCTGGCAGTAAGTAAAAGGGCAGGACAGACACCGTGTTAACATGCACGCACTGATTTGCCTTTAAGCTCTACAACGGTTCAGGTCTCACTCAGGTTTAATTGTTAGCATGCACCTTTGCTGCACTGTAACTGAACTCCGGGCTACAGAGTTCCCACAGAATCCACAAGCTAATTCCTAATTTAGAGTTCTTGTTTTTATATAATTTCATAGAATTTGTGCAGTCAAACTCAGCTAAAAGCTACAAGGCTAAAAGGCTACTGTACATTAAGGACATGGAATTTCCTTTATGTTAAAAAATGTCAAATGTACAGTGTAAAGCAAACTATAGAATACAGTTTTGTACAAATTATAAAATCACAATGGTCTTCAGTTCACCGAGTGATACAGTGAAAAACTAAAATAAGAAACAATGTCAACCTCAACCGCATGCGAGAGACTTAAGACTGAGACGAGCAGGTCATTTATCATAAATCACAATTATTTTACATTGTGTGTTTTATTTGCAGAGTGTATTAGTGTACTGATGAGCTCTGACAAATTAAAAAATGATAATAAAATGAGTGTAATTGACTGATTTTCTTTTATTGCTTCACTGTTTATCTTTCTACCTTCCTACCAATCTGTTACTTACAATCATCGGCCCTAATTTGTATAAAAGATTCTGCACAAATGAGGTTTGAGAAATAATCAACAGTAAATTGACTTTGTCACTCACAATATGAGCTACAGCACATTGTTCAGGTTAAACAAACAATATGTAGTTTCTGTTGCTTGTAGTCTCTCAATAAAAACAAAAGACATAGTTTGTCTTAACACCTCTCTACTGACTCAGGCAGAACATAATTACAGATGAGGGAATGTATCAAAGTTTATTCACTTTATGTTTAGTCACATTTACTGACTTCCTCCCCCACTCTCTGACTGCTGTTACTCCAGAAGTTACCGAAAGGCAATGAAATAAAACACATCATTACCTTGAATAAAACGATTTCTCTAAATCTGAACTTTGTTGAAGATTTGGGATAATGTAAGTACACAACTCAACAAAACATATAACAAAAATATAGTCACTTTTAGATCATTTAATGTAGGAATGTTAAACTTTGAACTTTTGACTGTAAATGTTTCCTTTTTTTAATTGATATCTTGCATCCTGAACAGTAAAAAATGTCATACAACTGTTGTCTTTTGTTTTATAATTTTTTATAACACTTTGCATTTTTCTGACTCTTGGGAAAAAAATTCTTTACGATGTTTTAATAGTTCATAATGTCAGACAATAAATGTCTATCTTATCATAAATACTTGTGAACTCTGAAAAACACTACAGTCAAAGATATACAATTTCTCCCTGACAGTTTAATAAGTTGTGTTTCCTAAATGTATCAGAACGCTGTCACAAACCAAATCCTACCTGATATTTCTGAGGTCCAACAGCTGCCATCCAGATGCCCATGCTCACATCTTCTCCCTGTATGAAGACCAGGGCAGATTCCTCACATTAGATTCACGGCTATTCAGCCCCTCACCAACAGTCCCTTGATTTCATGTACTTCACCTGGTAGGCCTTCAGTTTATCTGCATTGCTGGCGAGCCACTGGACCAGGTCACGAGAGACCACATAACCTGAGCCGCAGGCAAACGCCGGGTAGGCTGGACTGGCGTACTCCAGCTCCTGCCACTTCCCAATGCGATCCACTGCCCAGCTCTGCCTGAAACTAGGACAATGATCATCATCACATCCTGCCTGCCTTTTACCTGACCCATTCCTGTTTCATTGGTCATCTGAAGTTCATCTAACACAGCAGTGATGTTATAATTCTGACTAAAATCCAAAATTATACATCTAGACATCAAATTGCACTTACTTCCCCCACCAGAAATTCCTGCGCTTGAGACCCTTGTGGTCAATCTTCATTAATACAGAGTCCACATCGATGTAACAATCATCATCAGTCTTCAGCAGCAGATCAAAGTCAGTGTTTCCCACAGACCTGCCAGAGAAGGAACTTACAAACTTAATTAAAGCCCACCTTCTTGTTTTTAGCAATATCCTAGACTGGATTTTATATCAAATACCACTGAGAGTGAAGGGCAAGAGGTCTCTCAAGGAAATAATATACCTGTCAAGTCAAAACGCGAGACCACTCTGTGTTTTGCTACCTGATGACTCACAACTGTACTTTTCCCCCAACTGAGTGATTGCAATTGTGATTCTAACAGCGAGACATTTTGAGGCGACGGCACACTTTCATTTCAGGTTGCTGATTTCCTCTGAGGGCCCAGGCAATTTGGAGACAGAGAATCGAGTCATTAGCACTTGGCATACCATTTATAGAACTGAAGCAGTTTGGAAGGCACGTTCCTGTAGGTGTCTACCACATCTACAAACACCATGTCGCCGTGCCTGAGGCTCTCCTGCTGCAAGCCGGCGTCCTGCTGCCTCAGCCTTGAGGCATGCTGCTCCATCCTGGCCGGGCGGCCCCGAAGGAGCTCCGACAGGCCATCTACGTCTGACGCACAGGTGGTGTGGGGTGGACATAAGCGGGCACGCGATGAAGGAAATGGGAGGAAAAAGCAGGAAAAACAGGATAAACTGGAAAAGCAATAAAGGAGTTTTTGTTCATAATGAGATTTTTAAAAAGTCACATTAACTTTTTATTCACTCGTGGTCTGAATAAATTAAGGCACCTTTGAGGGACAATAACTTAAATTACTGGCTGGCAAAACAATATGATAACACTAAAACATTTCACTGAATGGATCATTAGTTCTGTTTTCAGAGATATTGGATGGTGAATTTAATTTTGTTTTTCCCAAAATGGCCACAAATCCATTCTCAGATAAACTCAAAATGCAAACACATGCAGGAGGTGCGATCAATAATGTCAGACAACAGGGTAGAGAGGGGAAAATATAAAGTTATTTCCATTTGGCACATATACGAGAGCCCTGAGGCGAAGAAGAAGCTAATCTCATAACCTGCCAGAGTGAAACAAAATGTTTTTTTAATTTTTACATAGGACTGGGAATCCTTTTACAAAAGTTGGCTCATAGTGTGGGTTTTGATCGAACTGTTTTCATATAAAGCTCAGGATAAATTCTGCAGCTGGACCAACCATAGATAGAAAATGTGAATCCTCCAGCCAAACCGGGAAATCCAAGCGCACTCCTATGAGGCAATATGCCCTCTGAGATCTGCAATTCAAGGAAATATCAAAGTTTTTAACCTCTTGAATTTTTTCTTTACTTTAAAACATGAGAGAAAATAAGTTCACAGGGTTTTTCCGATACCAATACTAGTATCGGATATTGCTTCGATGCTGCCTAAAATCCTGGATCGGATACACGAATCAATGCAAAAATCAAATATCATGTAATTTCGCTGTTAGAAATGAGACCCTGCTATTTCTCACCAGCCTTCAGTACATCTTAACAGATTTTTAACTGCATAAGTAGCCAATATCAATTACAAGCAAGATGTGTAACTCTGAGTACATCCATAATAAAACATCCATTCAGGCCCAACTAGTACACAGTTTAAAAAAAAGAGAGAGAATAAGGATAAGACTGTTTTTCTCACAATATACTTGTATTGAATTAGGACTCAATATCAACCAATACACAAAGTTCAGGTTCTGTATCAGGATGGAAAAAAAAGCTTTCAGAACATTTCTTATTCCATATACATTTATTTTTGACACCTCGTCAGTACGTACAGAGGAGATCTTGAGGACACCTCCTCCATCACTGAGCTGCACAGCAGAGGAGTTGACACTTAATCCAGCAGAGTCCATATTCTCCCAAACCAGTGTCCCCTCAAAACCCTGCATTAGAAAAAAAAACCCAAAAAACAGACAGATATTTCACTCTTTGTACGTGTAACGAGGTTTTGTTCTGTTGAACACATTAAAACGGAGTGATATCACACTGTATGCACTGAGGACACTGACATTGTCTTAGAGTTGTTTACACTGTACAGCTAAAAACCTACATTTTATTTAGACTGATTCTGATGTTTCTCTACCACAGCTTTATCAAAGATTAACTAAACACCCCCAGAAAATCTTGTTTTTGCGGTGTTCTACCTTCTCACTTTATAGCAGCGATGTTGGAAGCAGCTGAGCATATTTATGACGACACCCACACTGCTTTTTGACCTGGTGTTTAAGCGACTCATGGAGAAGGCTTTGAAATCGCATTAAGCGTTTTATTTTCTGTTGAGAAATAAATAAGTTCCTGGGACGCTTTCCACTTTGTACAGTGATCTGAATGTGCTCCACGCCTGGTCTTACAGCAAAAGTTAGAGATACAGTTCATTTTGTTTACTATGTTAGTTTTAACTGAATATTTATTAAATGGAACTGCTCTATAAAACAACCTTGAAGAAACTATCAATCAATAGCAAACTTTGAAAAAATCCAAATAATTTAGACATGTTAGAGACATATCTGTCTGTTGGGGATCAGTTGTAAGCACATATAAAAAACCGACCTTAGGCAAGATGAACTGCTCCACTGGTTTGTACCACACTCCGTTCATCATGGACCCTGTGCTGATGGCACTGAAGCGTGCAGTGACCACAGCCTCCTGCAAAAATCACAAGCTTTTATCCTTAAAAAATTCATGAACGTGCAAACTTACTGTCATCTACACTGTATCCTACACAAAAGACCGTTAACTTACAGGAAAGTAATCCAAAAGGACTTGGAGTTTATGTGTATAACTGAGGCTGTAAACAGTAGCAGCAGGGTCCTCCAGCTGCCCCCAGGCTGTGTATCTACCAGACTTCACAGATGAACAGCACGATATATTATGCACGGAGGTGGAGGAACTCTTTTACCTCCTGGTCCAGCTGAAGAAGCTTCACCGTCACATTGCTCTGAAGCTCAGGCCGGGTCCCGCTGGGAAACACCCCCAGTTTGGTGATCACCACCGGGTGGAGGACCTTGAAGTCCAGGGCGATGGCCGACACGTCAGCGGGGGCGAGCGCCGAGGGATCAGACACTGTGACGATCTCTATCTCTGCATCCTGGCCTGCCACTGGGACAGAGGGACGCCAGTGATTACTGCACAAGCACACATGAAATTTATTGCGTTCCTGACGTGCTGACCGTCTCTTTTCACTGATGAAGACCGGGTGATTCGGGGAGAGAGAGAGTGCTCAGAGAAGAAGGCAGACTCTGGTAAAGATACACCATCAGCACTTTGAGGAGCTGGTTCTTAGGACTGTCTGTCTGTCTTCAAAGCGAGCTTCTGCTCATGAGTGTAGTTTCTTAATTACAAAAGAGCAGTTTATTACCCAGGAGATCAATGAAAAGATCAAGGCTGTTAAAGGGAAGCAGGCTTTTTACTTTCTATGCATTCTACATAAGTTCTGCTGCCTGCTCCGAAATAAGGGCAATTAAAGGCGAAGAATCACAAAGAGAAAGCCGCAGTTTATCAAACTGTTTCTCACACTGAATGAGTGGGACTGGGCGGCAGGACTTTACAAGTATTGGAGAATATATAAAACATTCCTATCCTCACTATATCTAAATGATAAGTTTTTGCTTATTTGTCAAAACTAATAACAACAGCGTGTCTCTTGGCACTGCAGAGCATAAGATAACCACTTTATTCTGGTGAAAAATGAACAAAACTTGGCATAAATCATAAATAATTAACAGCAGATTCAATGTTATTTAGCATCTATCGGTGTTCTTTCAAAAACTAGGTATCAACTAATGATCTATAGTATTCTACTTTATTTGGATTTAACAAAGCTTATGCATTGTGCAGAACAAAAAGACCATTTCTGAAATTTCTTTACATTATTGGGTGCTCTTCAAATTACTGTCTTGATTCATCAATGAAGATTTAATCTATAAAATGTTTGAGAATATTCAAGATTACCTCTTTAAAGTGCCTGTTTTGTCTGACTGTCAGATAAAAATCCAAAAAGTTTATGTAAGACAGGACTGAGAAAGCAGCTAAAATTTACATTTGAAAAGCTAAGACCACTTTGGCATTTATACCCAGAAAAAAAAAACTTAAACTACTAATCATTTATCAAAACTGACCAGCAATCAACAAATCAATTAAATGTTTTAACTAACATCTAAACAAATTGATGAAACACCATAACTTAATATAAGCTTTTAAGTATCAAAATCATTCAATATTAGTAAGAGTTTGACTTTTCCTCACCAAAGGACAAACACCTTGTGTTGGCAACAGAATGACTAAAAGCAGCTTATGAGCATTCAGCTTATTGTTGTCCCAAAGAAAAATCCCTGTGATGAATTCAGCACACACAAACAAATTTCAACAACAATTAATTGTCCACTTAACGTGTGCTTTGACCTGCATCCTGAGTCAGGTACCCAAATGTGTTTTAAAAGCAGCCATTTTCTTTTTGCCCTCCAATCACATCCAGCATCTCGCACCAAAGCAGGCTGCCTGTGATTCTGAAGCAAATCACGTCAACACTTACAACCATTAACTCAGCAGAGAACAGAGAACAGACTGGAAAAATAAAACCTCACCATGACCCAAAAGGCCATCATCTGAAAAAGCCTATTCTGATGAGCAGTAATTATGTTTTCATAAAGGCAGCAAACACTGAATCGAACAGGAAAAGTAGTGAAACGGCTGCATTGGAGTGACTCTGTGAAGGTGAGAGACATAACAATAACTGTGGATGTTCAATGTAACAGTGAGCCTTTTCAATTACTTCCTATATAGAGCATCAGTGCTTCCTATAGCTTTACTTTTCAAGTGTCAGTACGCAGTTTTAGTGACGACCACAGGAGCTGCGTTGATTCTGAGACATTTCTGCTTCAGCCTTGGGTACAGAAAGGCAAAGAACATCGTCCTTGAGATGTGGGTGAACATGAATAAAGGTGTTATACTTCTTTTCAGAACATGCATTCTTTTCATTCTTTCAACTTCTTCTGCCTCAGCATCAGCTACACTTTTTGTTGCACCTGCAAGCAACAGATTGCACACAGGGCACTTTTTCGTATCACAGCTGCAGATGAATTCTCATCAGCATGAGAGGCTGATAATTATATATTTACCTGGCTCGGAGAAGTTCAGGAGAGAGCAGGAGTATGGATCCTCTCTGTCCTCCTCTGGAATGGGACACCCATGTTTGCCTACGATAAACTTCACCCCCACTCTGAAGAAAAAAATAAAAAGCAAACACTATTGCATTCATCTATTTTTTTGTGCAATATTAGGCGGCAAGATTTCTAAAGCTTGTCCATCTATCCACCCTCCGTTTCCATGGTTACTGAGGGTTGCTTAAAGGCCATCACACCTTATCTGTGCTCAGATCGCTGAATGAGAAGGAAATGGACAAAAAACGAAGAATGAAAGAGGGAACGATATTGGCCGCTGGTCAGGTAAAGATAAAAGGCTTGATGGGACAGTCAGTTACCTGCTGCCAGCTGCAGGCTTTTATTCCCCACTGTACGAATCCGGCCTTGGAAAAGAAAAAAGAGAGGAGGAAAAACAAGTGGTGAAGTTAGAGCTCCACCCTTACAGACCTGTGCTGGAAGTGGGGGTGATCTCGAAGGTAGCCCAGCCAGGTCTCCCTTATCGCTTGTCGCAGTTCATAATGGTGTCTGGCTGACAGCACTCCAACCAAAACCTCATAGAAAGGTAACGGCTCATCTAATTAGAAAACATAAAGCCATGATAAAATATTTTTTAAAAATCTCTAAAACAGCAGGGTATCATTTCCTATCCAGTGATGATGTGTTTAATGTCAGAGGGGTGATAAAATGTGACTTAAACTTGGTGACATTGATAAGGCAACAAGCAGAGATAAAAAAGAAAGAAATATCACACTTTGATGCATGTTTGATTTCTGCTTCACATTTCTGATCCTGCAGCCTCAGATCTCTACTTTGCACTGACTTACTGAGATGCATCCTGTGACTGACCTCATGAAAACTGCATGCATGCATCAAAACCTAGTTAAACTCTATTCCTCTGATAAAAAAGCGGATTCACTCCCCGCTACACCCCTGATAATAAGTGACAATCTATTTGAAAGTAGCACGCAGCTCAGTAGTTACGCCGTAGCAAGGCAGAGATGCTCAGCTCGCCTCAATCTGTTTCTAGACGTGAGATTATTCCAGCAACGCCCAACACTACTGAGCTGTCACATTTACAATATTTACCACTAAAACACACATATATGAATACACATACTCGAGCGCGAGCCCTCAGTCACACGAGCGGGCATTAACTACCTGTTCCCGCACAAACTCACAACCACAACAGACACACTGGGGCAGTAAACGCAAAGTTAGCCAGCCGCTCGAGTGGATAACAAAAAGTTGCGAGGCTTTGAGGAGGAGAAGACCGAGGTTGTGGCTGAAAAAGTACCAGAGTGTGTGTTGTTGTCCGGCGGGGTGGAGGAGGGTGGTTGTGCCAACCACAAGTGCACCAGGACGGCGACAGCACAGGGCAGCAGAATGAGCGCTAGCCTCCGCATGGACGGAGCCCTTCACTCAGCCGGAGCAGCCTTCAGCTTTAGCGGCGCGGAGCCTCTTCCTGAGCCGCACGGAACTGCACGGTGTGAGCCGCTCCGTGTGTGCGCTTCATTTCAGCTCCGCAGCTCTCCGCCGGGCTCTCACCACTGCCTCATGTCTGCCTCCGCTGCTCGGAGAGACGGACCAATGGGAGGCGAGGAGCCCTGCCGCGGTGCGCTCTGGGAGATGGAGTTCTCTAGTCAGTCAGAGAAGTTTTGTACTAAAGAAACTGGAAAACAAACGATGATGATGATGATGATGATGATGATGATTATTATTATTATTATTATTATTATTATTATTATTATTATTATTATTA
>JAQMCX010000003.1:7967856-7997366 GCA_029814765.1 Acanthurus leucopareius | reverse complement strand
ATGATGATGATGATGATGATGATTATTATTATTATTATTATTATTATTATTATTATTATTATTATTATTATTATTATGTTGTTGTTGTTTTCTTTTAGTTCAGTTCATAGTTTAATTTGTCATATGAACCATTAAAATATAATGTATCAAATTGCATATGGCAAAAGATAATACAAGAATTAGGTGACTACATATGACAATAAAAATAATATTATGTATATATAATATTACTATAATGAATGATGATAATGTTGGGGTCACATTAGGGTTCCTAATAATACAAACAGTATCACTAGGCTAGCATTAATATTAATTATATAACGTCAATTTACATTATGGCTTATTGAATTATGAGGGGTTTATTTTAAATGTCTGCACTATTCTGCATAGTTTTATTATCTGTCTCTTTGTATAACCTATTAAAGATAGAGGTGCACCAAGGTGAGTTTTGAATGTATATTTAAGCAATTTTTACATCTCCATAAAAAAAATGAACAGCACCATACTGTTTCATTTTGCACTAAAGCCACTTAAAAGTAAACAGATAAATATAGTAAGGAAAAGGCAACAATAAACAGTTTCCTTGTGTTTTCAGAGGTAAATTGAAACACTAAAACACTGATTGCAGCTACAAACAGCCTTGCTCAAGCGAACCTTTCCATGTTTATCACATAAAAAAGCATCGTTTTTTGGTTTGTTTTGTTTCATTCTGCATTGTGAATTTCTAATGTGAAAAAAAAACCTTCAAAGCAAAGGAAGAAAATTAACATATGAATAATTTTATCCCTCTAAAACCCAGGTGACATGTTGTGGCTTTAAGATTGGAACATAATGTTATTAAACCCATTGCTCTGTGCTGCACATAAATCATTTAAATGGAATCTATTGTGCATGGAGAGGGGTGTTTGAGGAGCATTTCTTCTGACTCTGAGAGCGCCAGTGTTTCTCCTGCAGAGGAGGAGTGGGCCACGCTACCAAGAGCGCCTGCTTATATGCTTGTCATACATTTCATTTGCTCCTAATGGAGTTTCATTGTTACATAAATGTTGTTTTAAAGGCTTCACCGAGAATAATGCTGAAATAGGAAATACTGGCATGCTACACACTGTGCACCAGTGTTGTCAGTATAAATGATAATACAGCAAAACAGCACGCTGCAACTGTGGATACATAATCTTATCAGAAATTATTACCATTTTCATGTAATTTGCATAATTTTTTATGGGCTCAAGCTCAGTTTGAAAAAATGAGCATTGAGCACAGTCTCTCGTTATTAGAAAAGCTACTCCCCTAAAAATAATTACTCTACCTGCGCATTATATCATTCTTTTTGAAGCCCTATTCATAAATATAGTCATTGCAATGGTGTAGTTCTATCTCTGCAACACATTAATCATTTGAAAGGAAAAGGCTATTCATAGCATGGTCAGGGTTTCTTGAAACAAAACCTAACATCCTGCTCTGCTGCGGATACCCAGCCCTCCTCAATCCTAGTTTTTGTTTACGATCCCAACTCTAATTTAACTTTTTATTTATATGTAGAAACCTATTTATGCTCTATTTATACCATTCCAACCCATGACGATGATTATTTCTCTATTACTTTGCAGCATTCAAAACACTCAGCACCCACTGCACTTCTCTGTGGATCTATATAGATTTCTTTTCATCTACTCAGGTCCCAGCTGAGAATCATGTGGATGCCAAATAAAATTGAGACCTACTTGTTGGATCTCTAATTTTAGTGGTACATAAACCCCCCATTTTTTGTCTGAAGTACCCTTTCATTTATATACATTTTTTTCTCATTGGAACTGAGGTTCCAAAAAAGCTCCCAAAAGATGTGTTTTCCTGTCATTTCAAAAAGTTATAAATAATTTAACCAAAAATTTAATTTTAAGTGAGGAAAACAAACAACATAAGGTATTTATCAGACACTCAAAAACTCAGCTAATCTTTTCTATCTTGACGAAGTTGGTGTAGTCGGATCATATTTTATTGACCGTAACCAAACAAGCCATTAACATTAATCATTTCTGACTCAAATGTTGCTTAATCCTGATTAAAAAAGAACTTTGTGACATCAAGTTTATTTCACTGAGAGGAGGAGAAATAGAAATAAAAGGAAGTACAAAAACTTCTCATGTATAAAAACCAAAACTGTTTCAACTTTAGGAGATAATGCTACGTTGATGTGAAACCCCTTAATTCACAGCAAGAAGCTGACTAAAAAAAAGGTTTTCACAGCCTTTAACTTAAAATAAATGTAGATAATAATCCGAAACACAGCTGTGTTTCAATCCTCCCCCTTAAGCTTCTCTTTGATTACATCTTGCTCCTCTGAGATTGGTTCAGAAAAATCAATAAGGGTTACCTGACTTGTCTTATCAGTGTCATTCATCAAAAGTGTCCACACTGATTTGCACAATCTGTTTAGTTATACAGCTTGAATAAGACCTTGATAGCAAATCACAAGGTTGATTTCCATGCATGCCACATGACTGATTAGGCCAAAACAAGCATTTTTAGTTGATATGATCATCTTAAAGTGTTAAAAAGTGTTCAAAAATAATTAACTTAATCAACTAGACTTGCTAAAAAGTAGTAATCTCAGTGTATTCTAATGTGAAGCTGTAAATATATGCGTCACTTAACAAATAAGACACTGCAACAGTCAATTTGTTGATGTCATGTTGATGTCAGCAACTGATGTCCTGAATCAGTGGAAGGAAAAGTTCTTCATGCAACCTGCAGCCTCACTTGACGCACAGCTTTTTTTCTCTCTATCAACAGTGTAAAAGTCAAACTGTCTGGGGCTGAATTGAATCATAATCCTTAAAAAAAATGCCACACCACATGAATGGTGCATCCAGATGGCCTGTGGTTCAGCTCAGCCACAGGAGGTCTCCACCACACACCAGAATATCATGTTCCTCTGTCAGAGCCTGAACGATCTGCAGTGGCCTTTCATGTTATCAGTGTGATCAGACAGACAGAACGTCACAGAAAGACATGGGGCAGGAATATTGAAGACACAGAACACTTGGGTTGCCGTTTTCCTTTAATTCATTGGATCCATCAAAGGATTTACAAAGCCTGTTATTTAAATGCTATTTCTTACCAAAACGACAATACCATTCATGAATACAGCTGCACATTTTCGACATATCCAGACTCCAATTATGTGCAGAGTAGCACCCAGAAAGTCAATGAAGAGGCAATATTTCATATCATAATAGTTCTCTCTGTTATAGATAGAAATAAATCCATGCAATATTCATCTCTAGCCATTATATTTCTTGTTTCAGATTTGGCACCATCCTTAAGATGAGGTCAGTGAAAGCGCCCTGAGGTCAGTCTCAGGTTCTTTTTTTAGATAGGAAATAAGCACATATAATTATCCTGAAAACAATCTGAGTCCAATAGTTTGTGTTTGTGACAGTCCAGTATCAGTTTGATTCCTAATGTGATGACTGTTCAAGTATCAAGAGGAATTTTCTTTGAATTTTACAGAAATAATGATGCAAAAAACTTGAACCACTGAAGGGATCATATTATATGTAAACCGACCCTTAACATTGTTTTTAAAAAATACTCAGATAGTATCAATAATTGCATGATTTATAAATGGTTTTTTTTGTCTCCTAAGTATCATACAAGCTTCATAGCACTACACGTCATGTAGCTGTCAGTGCTGTGCAACAAATATTCAATAATACTACTGATAGTAACAATATTAATAACGATCATAACAATTCATTGTAAAAATTAGCAAATGCTATTCAACTACCATGTAAAGGAAATGTTTCGACAGTGTGCTTTTTCTTCCAAAACAAACAAAAACTGAAAAAAAGGCTGTGGGACCACAGTGTAAAGATCACACTGCTCTCACAGAAATTGGCACTGTAACATACTGTACACTCTAAAAGACTGACAGTCCCTCGGAAACAGAGGAGGCTGTCAAAAAGGAGCGGAGAAACATGCAGGCCTCTGGTTTGGCATTTATGTCAAAGGCCTTGCCATTCACTCTAGGACAGGCAAAAAGAATCAGGCTCAGGAAACATGCCCAGAAAACAAATGATGCCGTTACGGAAATAAGATGAATAGATCTCCTGCGACTTGTAAAAATATTCCAGTTGAGGGGCAGCAGGATTAACCGATAGTGTCTCTGATTTGAATTGGATGAAGTATATGAGGAGTAAATCAAACTGAGAAGCAAAGTTAGAAAGCACTAGAGAGGGCTGAGGAGGGAGGGGGCAGATTCATAAATAATTTTTTGACTTTAGGGTTGTTTGCGCAGCGTTAACCCTGAAGAACTCATTTCACTGTTGAAACATTAGCTCTGCACCTTTCAATATATAGTCTGTTTATTAATTTGCAGCAGAACTGATGTGCACTCACTCCTTTCTTATTATGCATGCAGTTTGCACAAAATGAAATAAATTACTATGTGAGATAAGGTTTCTGTTTCAGCGCTTTAATCTGGATCTGACTGTACTGCAGCACTGAAACCGGCGGGCTAATTGTTGGTGAGTGTGGAGACCAATTGAAATAGAAACCACGAGTGAGGGAAGTGTCAGATTGCAGTGGTACTTTGAGTAAGTGTTGCTACAAATGGCCAAATCTGTTCACTGAAAGCAATAATAATAAAAAAAAAAAGAAACGAACTGAAATTATGTTAAAGTTAATACAAAGATGAATGCTTTTTTATTCAGATAAATGGGGGAGGGAAATAAATGCTTTAAAGAGTTATAAACACAGGGCAACTTTCTGTTTCCTGAGGCATGTTAAGATCTAGCACAATAAAAGAAGAAAAAAGAAAAAAAAACATCTCTCATTTCATTAAGCACTGAGCAAGGCTGTTCTCTAATAACAAAGCAATAACAAACCTATTTAACAAGACATGATACGCTCACTGGGTTGCCAGTTTGGTAGCTGACTCCCCCAAAATCTTCAGCCACCGGGACAGAGCTGACCAACAACGAGTGTCAACGAGTCTCAACGCCTATGGCCAGTAGCTTCAGGTGTGGTGAAGACAGAGAAGCCAGGCAACGCCATGCCTGCACCCTTACAGCTCTACCCATAGGTCATCAGAGGATGGTGCAGAAGAACTTCTTCTCTCGGAAAGGGTTCTCGGAGGCAGGGACGGGCATAATGAGGGGGTCCTCGCGTATGTGGGCGTCACAATATGCCATCAGGTCTGCCGCTGCTTTGGATACCTGAAATGTGGAGAGAGAAGGACATGCAAAGTTTCTGATTGTTGTGTAGCTATTTTTAAACCATAGATGTTGAAGCTGAACAGCCTGACTGATTGTTTGAAGCTAGAAGAATTACATAAGTTATCAAAGCACTTTTCTCTGTACTTTGTTTCATTTACAGCATTTCAGCTGGCTTGCTTTCATCATGGTGCTGTTAGAGGTTGATTTTCTGATATATAATTTATGTGACATGAAAGTTCAAATCCAACCTCAGACCTTTGCTGCACCCCTTTCTGTAATATTTCCTTTGTCACTATCTAATAAAAGCCTAAAACGCTCTAAAAATACCTGGTAGCAGGTAAGTACATTTATGAGCTTCCACATTTCATATGAGTGCATCTGTGCAATCTGGTCTCCTCTCCTAAATAAACCATATTAAGGAATTAAGAACATATCTTTGTCCAAAAAAAAAAAAAAGATTTAAAGGAGCTGCTTATTCAGAAAAAGCCATTTAGGATTTCCAGTTTGGCTCTTTCAAGCAAAGCAGTCGAGCCGAGCAGCAGTGATGAAGCTGTGGTATCAAGGTTCTGCTCATACAGTCATTGACTCAAAGGCAGGTCAGGATCAGCTGTCAATCATGATGTTACACCCCCATTTATAGCATTAAATTACTATTTAAAACAAGATCTTCCTCAAAAATAAAAGCTTCAACAAACATCAGCCTGTCCTGATTTTAAAGGTTTCATTCAGTGATGCTTTTTTATCAACTTACAAAATTTTTTAACCTGTTACAACATTTGTCTTTAACCCATCAGTTGTTATGTGCTCATAAACAATATTAAATAAAAAGCGTATTTTGTTTATGTTTAGTTATACTACCAATATTCATCCCTACAATTGTGTGGCTTATTCACATCCAGGTATTTGGTTTAAAATATTGTGACATTTGATTTTGTCCACATTGCAAAGCTCTAATCGTGATCTGGAATGCCACCCAGATGACGGGAGAATAATGGAAAACATTTGTCAAGGTGAATAAAGCTGCTGGGACAGAGTTTTCTGACGTAGCTGGCCTGCAACTCTGTATGTTTGATTTCCGTGAAATATATTTCTGAAGATAAACTTAAATGAAAATGTGTGTAGCTATTGAGCTGCTCCTTTTTCCTTTAAAATCAAATACTGTGTTTCTGATTGGACATTGCCTGTGGCGGCTGCACTGATGCCTGCTACTTCAGCCTCAAGCAATGGGAAGTGACAGCTCATCGAGATGACGGACAAATGTTGAGGTGGGACCTTGACCAGCCGAGGGCGAAGTGGGGTGGGACTAACAACCAACTCCTACCTCAAGGTGAAAGGCATATTGTGTTTTCCAAAGTCAAACTGTGACTATAAATTTTACATTACAGCTGGACTGCATGTGAATGTAGGTTTCCACTCCGGAGCTGAGTGGGAGGTTACGGGAGGGGAGGCTGCAAATGAAGAGCAGAGGAGCAGCTGCATCAGAGGGACGGCGAGGGCTCAGGGATCTACGTGGAGGACAGAGCCATCTGATCTCCTTCCTGCCACTTCATCTCACCCACTGCTGCTCTCACAGAAGAATACACATGCACGATGCACAAAATCCATCCTCATTCATCAGCCTCGCTTTTAGATGTGGATTATTACAGTATTGTTTTTAGAATCTCACAGGGTAAAATGTGATGTCTGAAGGTTTTAAAAAGAACAATGAGGCTGGTTTTACTCTTTATCGTAAATGGGTTAGTCCATCTCTATGTTTATGACTTTCCTAACATGCTGTAAACCACAGGTCAATTTGTTTCTATTACAGATGTACATACATTAAAATAACTCACAATCATCAATGTAGTAATGCAGTAGTAGTAGTATTAGTGACTTGGCATCCTTTGAGGTATTTAATACTGTGCCATCAGGTTTAAAACAGGACTCGGAGTCCACAGCCATCAGGTTTAAAACAGGACTCGGAGTCCACAGCCATGTTGACGGCTTTATGAAACTCAACTTACAGTGTGTTAAGCTAAATGCTAACATGCTAGCATGTTGACAATTACTATGCTAACAAACCGATGTAAGGCAGCTATGATTTTTTTTTAACCATATCTTTACCAACTTAGTCCAGCATGTGAACAATGTTACAATTCACACAAAAGTACAGGTGATGATGAAGGGAAGGTCATTTGTTCAGCAGGTGTTTGTATTGTAACCTGCAAAAACCAGCAACACTACAACGCTTATTCAAGTCTAACTGGTTGACTTTGTTGAGGTCATGCTGAGAGAGCTGTTACAGACGTTAGAGAAGAAAACAGTCATTAAAAATTATCTGCACACTCTTAAGACACAGCATATTCTTGGTAAAATATTTAATTACTTTAGCTGCACATTTATGTTAAATTTCAGTCTATTTGACCTAATTTAGGCACTAATCGGAGCATCCAAGCCTACACGAAGTGGGAACATTAACAAAGCCTTTTCTTGCAATGCAAGTAAACAGCTTAATTATTCTCATAATCAAAGTGAATGCACTAATTATTTTATCATGTAACTGCAGCCAGGGTTTCTGCAGAGACTGAGAGCCCCACAGGACAAAAAGGGGTATTGCACAGTGTGTGTTATTAGGCCCAGACTGACTGTAATTACACTGCAGCCCCATGATGGAAGGAGAGTCCTTCTAATTAGCACAGATCACATTCCTTTGGCTGATTGAGCAATTAATGAGAATGCGGTGATCCCTCAATCAGCAGCACAGAGACTGCTCTTGTCAGTGATACTCACTTTCCCTCATCAGATCACCTAATTAAATTTCAGGGATCGCCAACTGTCTGTTTTCTCCTTTTTTTTTTTTTGCACTTTTTCTGCTTTCAATTATGGCCACGTTCTACTACAGTGGCTCTTTTTTGGAGCCGTTAATAAATCATTACTTGGTTCACCACATCTGTTGTGCCAAGTGGTTATTACAGGACAAACATCTGCCTGCCTATCAATCATCCAATAACTGCAGAGAAAATAATACAGATGTGAGATTATGCCGCAACAAAAGCTGGCGATGAGCTCAGCAAGTCTACCATCTGAGGGCTATTTTCACCTTTAGATTTACAAAATTCTTATATAAACACCCCAAAAAATTACAATATTTATAATTACCTGTGGTTTAATTTTGTCAGCTTTCTTAATCAATGCAAACAGTTTATTTTTTGTTGCATTTGTTAAGTATCCTTTGAACATTATTACTGCTAATAATCAGATGAGAAAAGTGAGCAGTGAGTATACGGACAAAAGATCTCAGAGCCTGTTGCCAAACATTTCATACAAATGTCATCATATTTGGCTGAGGCCAAACTTTACTAATGTCACACTTTATTAAGGTTGAAGAGTTCTTCTCTTGCCAAAACTCACTGAATAAACTAAATCTGCCCGTTTGTTGAGCAAAGAGATACTGCTGTTTCTCCACTAAAAACACAGCCTGCATATAGTCTGCTTAAATTTTGGTGTTTGAAGGTTTTTGTTTAAGAGCAAAGAAGCATCAGACTGCAGCCAAATGAGACTGCAGAAGTTGATTATTCAATAAGCATGTTTCTATTTGTCAGACCCACTATGGAGCTGAGTGAAAGCCTTTCACATAAAGATCAGACGTGACATTTAAGATTAATTTACATTCCAGTCAGTCTTTTTCCATTAAACACTAAGGTTACAATTAAACTGACAAGTTTACTCTTTCCAGACACTTTGTGCTCTAAATACTTACTTAACTTAACTTAACTTAATTTTACATATTTATCATATCCCAATCTGTTGAACTTGCACACTATATTAGACGTGACAGCAGGTTTTTAAACGTGCTTTCATGTAACACTTTACATCTTACACTTCTAATCAACCACAACCTTGTTCTGCTTAAAGCTGGTGCTGCGTTTGATGCTTGGTGACCAAAAATATGACGTTTTTGGAGATGTTTTTTTCTTTTGTCATTAATGATAGCTATCACAACAAGGCCTGAATGTAATGTGTAAATATGTAACAACAAAGACAGTGTTTGTGCAAAGACAGCAGGGGTGAATGTCTATTCACTATTGAAAGTGACCAACATTTATCCTCCGCCCTAAGCCAAAGACATAGAGGCTTAGATTTGCAATTAAATGGGAATATTGATATGTTTAGGGGTGGGACACATTACGGATACAGGAATATATCATTGGACTTTCTCTTGAGATACGTTATAAATACTCTGGTGCCCAATATCGATGTTTTAAATAAAATATATAGGCACTCTAAATGGACTACCCTGCCAATTTAACTCAGCAGAGTCACCACTTCATGAGTCCTCGTGGTGGTGCTGATTAAATGAATGAGGGAAAGTAAGTAAAAGTTAATTAACTTGCAGGGAAGAAGAAAAAACCCACAGAGAGAAAATGCCAGTGCGTGAGGACTGTGAGGGAAAGCAAATTAGAGAGGCACTGTCATCTTTCAAGTCCAAAGAAAGTTACACAGACGTCCTGATTAATTATAGATGCTGTCTTGCAATGGATCAAGAATGGCAGAATGGCCGTATTATGATACAGCATTATTATTTACAGCATGAAGGTGTCGTATCCAAGCTGCAACCTGCAGGGGTAAAAGGTAAGACAACATAAACCATCACCGAAGCCCACCACGCCACAAAACTGCAGGTCCTTGATTGGCCATTCGAGGCTCTAAAAATGAGTCAAATCTCATAAAGTCTCATATTTCAACGTCCAACTTTACAGCAGACATAAACATCTTTACAATCTGGTACAATAATTGTTTTGGTCTCTGTAGCTAATTCACTCATTCGTAACAACTGTACAACTTGGCCTTTTTTTTTTATAAGACTCACTCATTTAAATTATATTAAAGCTTGAAGTTATGCATAACTAAGGACTGGCTGTTTTTTTGTTGGGAGCAGCTGCTAGCTGTCTCATCACATTCAAAGTTTGTGAGTTTGAGTATCCTCACCAGCTCAAACTTCTTGTCAAAATATGGTTCAATAAAAACCCAGATGGCAACTTCAAAAACTTACTGGTCTGTACTAAAAAAAAAAAGATTTAATCTTTTTACAAACTGATGAGTTAAAATGAAACATCGTTCTTTCTAAAGATAACTGTGTGATGCTGGTTATAATTTTGTCTATTTGGTGTTTATGGTATAGTGTCATAGATCTGTGGTTATCAATGTCATGTAAGCTTTTACTTTGATGGACTGGCAGAGAAGTTTACACCTTTCTGTGTTTGAACTAAAAAAAATTGTCTGAAGCATCTTTTTCTTCAAGGTTCCCACAGTTTTGGGTGCTTCTGTTTTGATATTAAAAGGGAAATCTCCATAGAAGTTTTCATATCTTGATTAATCTGATTACTGATGATTAAGAAAGAACAATTCAAATTTCTTTGTGTCTCAATGGTGCCACCTACATAACCAAACCCAACTCTTTTTCAATAAAAATATGTGTGTATCTAACTGAAAGATTGAAGTTTTTGCCAAAAAGTCAACTTGCAGGTTAATCCCAGGCTCTTTGTGATACATCTTCCAAACCCTGAGAACAAGTTGGGGATAATCACTTTGTTTTTTAAGGCGAGGAGGTTTTCCTGTACGCAGCCTTTGTTGTGCTGAGTAGGGATGATGGTGTATGGCAGGCTTCCAGGCTCGGCTATAATGCTGAGCGAACAGCCTCCGGGCTGTGGGGCACGCACTCCCCGAGCACATGAGGAGCATACTGAATGAGATGATGACACGGCCTTTTAAGTTGCACAGGAAGTCGTTCACGGACACTGAAGAGCAGCCACTTAACACTACACAAACATCTCAATGATAATCAGCCTTTTATCAGGGTTGACAACATCATGCAGTAAAAAACAACAACTTCTGGTCATGGATCCAGCTAATGAGTAGATACAAACTCTTTATGCACAGAAACAGCACTGTGACACTTGAGAGCAGGGTGACTGACCTCCATCATTAAGAGTATATAGATTTCAAAAGTCAGTATTTAACTACATGTTGTTTGATGAGGGCCCATAATCTTTATGAGCCCTGAACTGCTTCATGATCAAAGTGTGGTGGAGCTGCAGGAAGTTATGTGGGTTACAAGTATTATTATTATTTACAGCAAGTGAACACTGGCTAATTTAAATGTCCACATTTTCTTTGCTGCAACATGGAACTTGAACCGCAGACATTCGGCTCACGAGCCCGCTGCCCACTTGTCGAAATCAAACACTGGCGATTTGAGATGAGAAGGGAGCTTGCATGAGAAAGTGCAAAACAAGGACAATCTCAACGATGCAACTGAGAGAGGATGACCCAAATTTGTAGAAAACTAACGTCAGAAGTGGTCAACAATCACCGTGGCCCACCATGCCTCTGGGTTTATCCTTACAATCGCCACATTGGTGCTACATGCTGTGCACAGCAGATAGACTTCACAAGGTGAGCTGAGGCTTCATGTGACGCCTGTCGGACGAAGTTGCACCAAACTAAGCTGAGAAACATTCATTTTGTTGTCATTTTGCAGTAGGCTGTTGGAATAAATTACAGTAGATTATGGAAGTTTATACATGTGGAATAAAGTGGTTCAGATTCCTCTGTGGCTGCAGAGGGCTGAAAAAACTGCCTCAAGTGAAGTCACAGGTCTATAGAAAGTGAATGAAAATTATCTGAGGAGTTAGAAAGAAGTGAAATGCCACATGATGACAGCCATGTTGATGTTTTATATTGTTTGAGACAGGAGATGTAGTTCAAATTGACAACAGTGTCATCATAATTTAATTGATGGCAAAATCAATTAAAAAAAATCAAATATTAAAGAAAAAAATTTCCTCTTTCTTCTGACTTTGTGAATTTTTTTTTCCTCTAAAATGAGGTCCCTTTGGGATTGTCTCTCTATCTCTGCTTAGCAGAGACAGAGAGACAATCCCAAGGCTCAGCAGGTGAGTTGCACTGATGGTAATGCAGGTGCCAAATTTTAACCTGAAAGAAGAATGCATGTAATATCTTTTTTAAAATATTCATTGTGATTCTAATAATGGTATATATCTAGTGTCTAGGAGTGCAGCGCTGACCTGGTGTGGTGCTCCTCAGGCTAATAAGCACACATACAAGAGCAGAGCAATGGTTGACTGCTACTCTGTCGGTCCATCCGATATATGGGTTAATGCATTCATTCACTGCACTGAGTTAACAAATAGTGCAAAATGATTAACATATAAAGTGATGTTAACACA
This sequence comes from Acanthurus leucopareius, assembly GCA_029814765.1. Lineage (NCBI taxonomy): Eukaryota > Metazoa > Chordata > Actinopteri > Acanthuriformes > Acanthuridae > Acanthurus > Acanthurus leucopareius. The sequence continues at coordinate 7,984,918 of JAQMCX010000003.1, read as the reverse complement.
CAGTGTCTGCCTCTGCATCAAAATAAAGGAGCAGTGCGACATTTTTGGGGAAGCTAATTTGCTTTCTGCTAAACAGCTGGATGATAAGAACAATACCAAACACACCTCTCAGAATTCAGTGACAAAGAAGCCATAGTTAATTTAGCTTAGTGTGAAGACTTTAAACAGGGATAAACAACCAGCCTAGTTCATTATGAACTTTACAAAATTAAGCTTCTGGCACTTATTAGCTTACTGATCAATATTGTCGGTGTTTGTTTGCACTTTGGCTGTTGTCCGATCTTTCATGGGGTTTTGTGTGCTGGATTATATCTTGCTCTTGAGTTGTTACGTTTAAACAAACCAGATTTCATGAGATATTTTGTGGTAATCAGTGAACTTTAGAGCTGATGGTAGGAATCTTGTGATACCTGTACAGAGCCAAGCTAGCAGCATCAACCTGTTCACAGTCTTTATGCTTAGCTAAGCTAACAGCTGCTGCCTATGGCGACATATTCATTTGGTATCAATCTTATAATCCAACTCTCAGCAAGAATGCAAACTTACACTTTCAAATTTGTGTTTGCCGGTTTAATGTGCCAAAATAGCAGTGTGTAAAGTTTGTTAGAGAGGTGCTGATGTCTAAGGCTAGTCCCCTTCTCAGGAAGCAACAATATTTTCCTAATTGACGCGCCAGATGGTTTGTTACACAGAACCATCTGGAAAAAGTCGTCCTTGGAAACTGTTTGAAAGAGGGCAGGCACTTTTTAAAAATACTTGGCAGGTGATTTGACAAGCAATTTGTCCGCAGCCTCCTATCACAGGCTAACCAATCACATTAAACCATATTATGCAGTGGGAGAGTGCTACCAGCTGAACAAGTTTTTACTGAAACTCTGGCTGAAGTCAGTTGGGAGAAGAGTGAAAACATTGTTTCTGTTTGGAAAAAACCTTCTGTTCTGTTTTCTTTCATTATAGAAACACAGCAGCTCTGACTAAACTGATGCTATAGCAGCATCTATACCATCCTCTGTAAGAGCTGCCAGTGTTATTTCCAGTTGAACAGTCATTTTTCACAGGTCTTTGCACCTAAACCTCACCTGTAATTCCTCACAGGACTCTGATTTGTCTGATCTGTTGTGGTTCAAACACAGGCATAAAATTTAAAGCCTGACAGGATGCACCTTGCAATGCAAATATTTGTCCTGATGATGGGCGAAAGGCTATATTCCATATTGTTGTTACAAAATCCATTAAACCAACAACGTGCCAGTCCGCCTCCCAAAACCTTCCAAGTCTCTCTGTCACTCTCAGCCCACAAGCTCATTTGTTTCTACTTAGAAGGAAATCATGAAAAACAGGTCATGAATGTATGCTTTAATTTAAAAAAAAACCCACTTCACCTCTAAAAAACAGCTGGGCATTTCATTTTTTATCAAACTGCACTAAACAGTGTTTTAACATGGGATTAACTGGAGCACATTCAGTGCAGTCGTGAGCCTTTACAACAGCAAAATGTTGTTTTTTTGGGATTAACTTGAAGTTTTCATTGCAATGAAGTGGCATCTTAGGTGTTGCAAAGGTGTGGCTCATCAGTGTGTTTTTTTAACTTTTTTAATTTATTAAATGATCACTTTAATTTTGTGCAAATATTCAACTGTGACAGGCAGGTCACGTTTCTGAGAGCTGAAGATTATCACTCATCAAGACTGATGTACTTATGAGACTAACACTATGAGTACTCTATGAGTATGATGTACTTATTAACACTATGAGTCTTAACTGGTGGAGATTAGATACACAAAGACTTTTTCCTTGTATTACATATAGTTCATATTCATATACAGACCTGTTGAGCACATGTAAGAATAGTCAGTGTAATTATAAAACACACTAAAGCTTATTGAGACTGTATATTTTTTCTCCATAATACTGACAAATCCCAAACAACTGAAGTTTCCAGCAATTCTGTTTGTGCCTGATGTTTTTATATCATGCACATAATCCACACATTGCACACGCCAAGTTTTTCCCACAGTCACAGGTAAAAATAAAGGCCCTGTACCTTTATCCTGTCCATGCAGGCCTCCATCTTCAGCTGCTCCACAGCTTTCCTGGCTTGGGAGATGCTGGCTGTGCTGTTGTTGGCGATACCGTCCTTCATGGTGCTCCTGTGCCGCCAAACACAGGCACAAAAGAGGGGGGGGGGGACACATGTTAATAAACATCACATTAAATCCACAAAGCAGCCCCCCCCCTTTGGCAACAGCCATTCTCTACCATAACCTTTTTATTTAAAGGACCCATTTTGTCAGGAGGGATCTGTTTTACAGCAGCCAAGCTCCATTTTATCATAAAGAGCTTAAAAGGCAGCAGCTGGACTGCAGTTTGTCACTTTTCAGCCACTGCTCATACATGATTATTATCATTATTAATATTTTACTTATTCTTGACAAAAAGCTGGGAGGGAAGTTACTAAGGTGGCAAGAACTGAAACATACATCTCCTAAATTGCATGGTGCAGTGAATGGCTAAAATAATTTGCTCAAGAACACTTCAGCAGATGTTTGGCAGTTCATGATATTTCATTTTCTTTGACTTATTAGTTTCTGGACTCATCCAAAGGAAGCAAACCCATAACTTTCCCTGCAACTAAAGATGTCTTCTCTTCACCTTCATCTTCTGAACTTTCTCCACAGTGTGCATCAGTTCAGCTGCACTGTGTTGAATCTGCTCCGTTGCAAACAGCCTTTCTGTGCATTTATCCATATAGTTCATAAATCCTGCTCTCATTTCAGGCCCCTTGACCCCCTTGCTCGTGAAATGTCCCAGTTTGGCAGCCAGAGATGACACCTGACCACAGATGTGTTTTATAACAATGTGCATGAAAACGTGAAGCGTTACATTGAGGTGGGGTGCTGTTGGATCAATTCAAACTCACTGTGTTGCATCGATTTGTTTATTTCATTTTCATCGCGTCCAGCAGATTGTAACTGTATTTAAACCAGATGTTAAAGAGCAGATGTTTTGTAACGGGGGGGTGCAGACGGTAAATTCTTTTTTTTTTTTTTTTTAATCACACCCTTTATGGCTCTAAAGCAAATGTTTAGCTTATTAATCACACCCTCTAAGAAAGCTATCAGGCCTTTCTCATATAGGTTTCCCTTCGCTTGAAGCTCACACGGTCGCATCTGGGGCTTTCACTGACTCTACGGCGTTTAATCCGACTGTAACGATGCTAATTGTTGATGCAGATCTGTCTAACATGGGCGACTCTTATTTCTAAGGGGATTCAATTGTGGACACACACCGTGCGAGCTGCGGCCCTGCTTAGAGCAGAAAACAGCAAACCACACATCAGGAGAAATTACACATGAATTTGCATTAAAGAATTGCATGAAAAAAAAAACCCCTCTGGACGCTTCGCTGCATCGCTCGGCTATGAGCAGATTAATGGAGCTACAGCCGCCGACCTACCTGAAATGTGCCAATGCTTTTTTTTTTCCAATTTGGAGAATTCCGGGTTGACTCCACCCAACACACACACACACACACACGCACACGCGCGCACGCACACAAAAAGCGGATCTGTCAAATATCAAATGATAAGAGGAAATCCCAGCCTCGCTTCGGTCTGGACTGAATCCGAGGAGGTAAATCCTGGCGTTTTAATTTCGCCTCAGCGGTTCGCCCAGTGTGAGTCGTGCGTATTCCGTGTAGGAAGATGAGATCCAAGCGGTGAGATCTTGGTGAGCACCACGGCTGGACTTGGAGAGATGTTACGCATGCAGCAGGGGGGGAAACCTCTGTATGACGAGCAGATACGGGCTGTGGGGCAGGGAGCACTCGATCGGTGGACCAGGAGCTGCAGCAGCAACAAGCTCGGGATTTATTCCTACTGTACACACTGGCCCCTAAACGCACCGAGGCAGATTTCAAATGTCAAATTTGAATTAGCATCTGCTGGTTTTCTTATTTGCTTTATTGCTGCAGAAGGCACCTGAGATCTGCAGGATTCCCCATTTCATTTTTACATCAGCTTTGACATCATCGCCCCCCCCCACGACCCCCCCGTAGCAACCGATGGGCCTCATCCAGAACAGAGCCGCACAATTTGCATTCAGATTTAAAACTTTGACTCCACATATTTAAATCAATATAATCATATTATTTACATATCCATGCTTCTGATCCACTGCTGTGGTCTGTGGACTTTGGTTTCTTCTTGCTTTACATGTCCCTGAACACACCTTTCTCCACAAAAAAATGGACACAAACTCCAAGATGTAGTAATATTTCTTCAAATATTTATATATATTTATATATTTATAATATACTCATCACTTGGTTTGTCCATACATACACACACTCATATATATATATACAATCCAAAACGAACAAAACACAACCTTTTAGAACCTCAGTTCATGTTGCCAAACTGCAAAACCAGCCCAGAGGTCAATTAAACGATAACATAGGCAACTTAAGACAATGATCTCAAATTATGCATAGCTTAAGTTTTTAACAGAAACACAATATTTTCTTCCATGTCAGAAAACACAACAAACATCGCTCAGTCACTTTTTGCCTTTTCTCATAAAAGGGGGACAACAAAAACATTTATACAACCTCACATGTGGATGTTGAAAACAAAAGAAAGGTTGTAGTTTTCACTGACACACAATTACATAAATTTAAAGAAGGAAATGTATGTACATGTATGGGCAGGAAATAGTAAACAAACACAGTAACATCATATCTTGTACAGGCCTGATGCTGGGCACAACAGGGGTTAAGGTGGGTTGAGAAGGAAAAATAAAATAAGATAATAACGACAAAAAAGGAATGACATCATGATATAAGAAGATATATTCCCTTTCTTGTAAACAAGTCAGACTCAAAGTGTGAAATGTAAGACATTTTTTTCCATCACAGAAGGCTCGTTGCAGTCACTACAAAGGCAGAACAACTTCTTCACAGCTGTGTTAAAAACAAACGCCTTGTTTCCTTCCATACGAAACATGACAACAAAAGCATGCCTGATATTGCTTTCTGGATTCGATTTATTAGTGGAATTCAAGCAAAGCTCAGTTCATGTTAAGACCACAGATTGTTGGCTCTCTTTGAATTAAATGGTAGCTAATAAAAAAAAAAAAGTGCTTTGACTACCATTTCACACATAATAACTGACAAAGGGCTGTGAGTGAAGTGGGAATGTAAAGAATAGCTGCATGGATTCATGAACAGGTTGAAGGAAGGAACGTTTGGTTGATTCCCAGTCTGACCAGTACAGTGTACAAGATTGTGAAATAGGCTGTGACCTTGTCAACGCAGGAAATGCTCACTGCACTAACCTCAGTCTGCTGGACATGATGCTCTACACCCCATCCCCCACCCACCTACTACATCCTTTTTGTAATGCTGCACAGGTGATAAGCATGACTTGTAAATCAATGAGGACGAGGGTGAAATTCACGAGATTCCTCTCTGCTTCTACTTCAGCATTTAATGCAAACCACAAGGGTGCTGAAAAGCTTTTGTATTTAAGTTGGCAGAGAGTAAAACACAAGAGAAGGAAAGAAAGATCGACCTCAACAGTGTTTTAAATAGATACATGAATATAAACATTTCTCAATGCAAAAGGACAAGTTAAACCAAGGCAGGCCCTAAAATAGTACCATCGCGGTAAATGTCACATTCACATACATACATACATCATATACATACATTCTAGCATGCAAAAGTAGGACATAACAACAGGCAACACAGGGAACATTTCATTCAGCGCCCCCCTCCACCTCCCCTCCACTGAGCTTCGATACAAAGTGATGCAGGGCCGTAACACCAGTGTTCAGACTTGAGTGGAGCAGACAGCCCAGCAGAGCCGTGTCTCACTCCCACTGAGCGGGACGTCTCCCGGTGACAGACACAAGGAGGGGGCTCCCTTCCTCCCGGCTAGCTGCAGCGTCAGCAGGACACGCTTGCCGAGCTCCGGCAGCAATCTGTCAGACGAGCGCCGTGAGGGACCCTGAGCACCGTGCCGTGCCAACGTGAAAGAAGGAGGGGGGGGGTCTTCACACTTCGGGCCTGGCTTTGGCCAGATGATAGCAGCTTACCAGGAAACAGTGAAATCAAACATCAGGCAGGGATCTTTGCACAAAGAAAAAAATTCAGACTCAACAGCGAGGAAACAAAATAATAAAAGATTCAACAAACCAAACACGCTCTCAGAAATGCATTTTGTATAAAGTGTCTGTTGCAGCCTCGGCCAAATGTTCATCCTTTCCCCCCAAAATTCCACTTCAGTATGTCTATAAATATAGAGCTTTATACATATAATACTTTTTCATAATTTCTTAATGCTGGGAGTAGCTAAGGGGATGGCTTCAGTTAAAAGTCAGGGAGGGTCCAGGGAGGTTGAGGCCATGCTGACACGGCCTCCTCCCTGTCAGTAAAGGGAGGAGGAAGAGGAGGAAAAGAAGGGGGGTTGGGGCTCCTCTTGCTAAGCACTGGACAGTAGTAAACATCAGACATGCAGTCAGCCTGCGGCGTAGCTGCTCAGGAAGGAGTAGAACATGGGCAGCTTCATGCGCTGCTGGTCCCGCCGACACCACGCCATCACCGTGCCCTCGCTGTTGGCTGTGTAGAGGTGGTGGCCATCACACGAGTACGTCAGGCTGAGGCACACAAGAGGGGACAATAACATCAACATTAACACGAGAATTAAACTAAATATTTACAATAAAGAATATCAAAAATGATAAGTGACAAGCAAAGAACAGCACAGTTGTGGTGCTGATACCTGATGATGGGTTTGCTTGATTTGGAAAAGGTGATCTCTCTCACTGGTTTTAAATCCCATGTGCTCCACAGTCTGAACATATTGCAGATCCAAACAAAAAAGAAAGAATGAAATGAGTAATTCAGCACTTAAAATGGAAAAGAAGCACATAAATGTTTAAAAATGTGTTTCTGCTCACCTGACGACTCCATTCTCCAGCCCGCCGGCGATCACATTTACAGAGACGCCTTCTGGCTGGTTGGAGAAGGCCACCGAGCAGATGATCTCTCTGCAGTGGACGTGTCCAATGAGGTCACCATTCACCGTCCACAGGCGTAGGTCGCTGCCTCCGCCCACTGGGTTTCAAAGAATCATGTCTCATTATTTGCGTCAAAGACCAAAAAAAAACACATCTCATCATTCTGGGAAGAAAAAAAAAAAAAAAAGAAACAAGTCAAAGAGGACACGGAGCAAAGCGGTCTCCACCTGAGTCACAGACTGTTGCGATGTCGCCCGTGGTCTCGCTGGCTGACACCGCTGTCACAGGGCTTTTGTGGCCTGTGAGGCTTTGGACGTAACAGAGCCTGAAGAGACAAAAAGCAGCTGAGTGACCACACAAATGCTGCACCTTGCACTTGACTGGAGATTTTCCCATCACATACAATAGGATATACAGAAAATATCTTACACACACACACACACTTACCTGTTGAGGTCCCAGAGGATACAGGTGCCATCTTTGCTGACACTAATGAGGATGCTGTAGGGTTTGCAGACAAACAGGCTGGTGACCTCCCCTGTATGTCCGTACAGGTGGACCTGTGATTCCACCTCCATCTCTGATGGCTATGGAAAGATATTTTCCAAAGCCAGACACACATTGGAGAACACATACAGAAGAACATACAGGTCTGATTAGTTGCAAAGAACTGACTGACATTTCCTAAAAATCTCCATTAATCACTCTTCTACAGGATTTTTGAAAGAGCACAAAATAAACTGCTAATGAAACGCTCTTCAGAGACACAGAAAACAGGAAATCTAGCTGCCTATTTGTGGGGACCGATGAAAGTCTGAAAGCCTCTCTGATGACTGAACTCCCAGACCTCTAATCCCACTTGTAGGCTCGCTGGAAATGCGTTTCGAGAGCAACTGTGATGTGACTAATGAAGCTGAGCGTTTGAGCATGGTGAGGCAGTCTAAAGAGGGGTAGGGAAGGGAGGGGGGGTTATGGGAGGTGGGTGGGTGGACTGGGTGTTGATGTGGAGGCGGAAGGTTAGAGGGGGACGTCGCCATGGAAACCCACCGTGGTGCTTGTGAAGCGGTTGCTGTAGGCGGTGATGACTCCACACTTGCTGCCTGTAAATAGCTGGCAGCCATCGGGCACCCAGGCACAGCTGGTCACCTGGAGGTGAGCAAACAGACGGTTGGACAGAAGAAAAGGAGAAACCTGGTAGCTCAGTGTCTTCAGAGTTGAGCTGAGTAACAATGGTGAGAGACCAGTTATTCCTTTCACTAACAGGTGGTTTTTCTGAGGGTTTAACTTGCGTTTACCTGGTGAAGCTGCGAACACTGGATGAAGTTGATGGGTGGTTCACTCTGCTTGCTCTTCAGCCTCAATATGTTGTCCGCGTAGCCCCAGCTCAAGATGGCCGACCACTGGATGTCTGTGCTGTGCATGCTGCGGACACCTGCAGAGCAGAGAGCTTAAAGTTAATGGAGTCAGCGGGACATCGTGCAAAACATCCCGTACATCCAGGCTGACTCATGAGTGACTGGTGTGTTTCCTACCCTGCTCCTTGCTGTAAATCATCATGAGGCAGAACTTGCGGGACAGGCCGCAGATGGCTCGTGTTGGAAGAGCCAGCAGGGATCCGAATCTCTCCCCGTGTGGCTGGCTGAAACACACAACCGGGTCCGGTGCGGAGGGCGAGCCCACGTACTCACCCCACTTTAGACCTTTGATCCATGGCAGTGGGCTCTGTGGGGGAGAGAGAGAGGAAATTGCAGAGTGAGCGGCAGATCATTTCATGGACGATGCTTTAAGTCGTGTATTCCTCGGCACACAGCAGGCTGTCACCACAGAGAAGATTACCGGGCAGACTATTTCCTTGGCCTGTTCTCTGGTTTCTCTGAAGGCCAGTTGGACGAGGAGACCCATGGCTGCTGGCAGCTCCCCCTCCATCATGAGTTTGGGGCCGGCCCTGCTGATATGGGAGCCATTAAAGAGCTGCCTGGGTGTCTGTCCGTATGTCTTGATCATCGTCTCCAAGGCCCGTCGCTGCACTGGGTCCTCTACTGCCGAGACGTCCATGCCAAAATATGTCTGTTGAAAATTTGTAAAACTATGTTAGTAAACAACTTATATTTTCTCAGTAGTTCCTTGCAATCTTGATGAACTGAGCAGTTGCTTACAGCTGGATGGAAGACGTTAATAGCCTGGACGGCAGCTTTGCCTTTCTGCTTGAGCCCAAACACCAGGTCGATCCACTGGCACAGAGTCTGAGAGACCTGGTCCGACTCAAGAGCTTGTCGGTGGATCAGGATGAACAGACGTGGGTCGTTTCGGGCCCAAGGTGGCAAATTCACATGATTCACTCTTTCGCCATTTTGACGAACACCGAAATCAAAACCTGCAAAGGCAAAACATGTTTCATTTTATGAGAAACTATAAAAAATCTAAGCTGGTAGAAATGATAAGCATCATAATTGAATGCATGAAATGGAGTGGACAATAATAATTACCTTCTCTGTTGACCAGGAATTCAGGGAGGTAGAAAAACTCCGGGATGAGCTCCTTCACATCAGTCATAGACTCGTAGGAGGACAGGCGCCACGTGGTGTTCATGGAGTGAAACGTCCGGTCCGGAATATCAAAGCTTTGGTCTGATGAGGGCCAAATACAATCTAATTACAGATTCGACTCACTGATTGAAAAGATCTCCTTTCATGACCTTAGACACCACGCCTGCTGAATACATTTACGATCACATAAAAAGATGCCTCAGATGATCAGAGGAGACAGACACGGATTGAATGAAAAAAGAATTAACAAGAAAGGAAGAGGCAGTACAGAGGAGGGGAAGGGTGAGGAGTTGATCAGAGGAAAAGTAGAAAGATGAAGTAACCTTTCATGGCTAAAACACGTAATATAACACGGCAGCAGGCTGCTCCGTTGGATCTGAGATCAGTACGTTCCAGATCTAAGTACTAAAAAACCTCTGAGAATGAAAGATTTATGATAATTACCTATTATTAAAAAGTTCTTGATTATCAGTTAACAATTACAATGTTAAAACTATCGATGCTTAGGATTTTCCATAGAGTCCATATGAGACTCACCCTGGTATGCGAGGAACATCTTGGTGAAAGGAGGCATTCGGACCAGGAAGTGCAGCACCGTGCCGCTGTTGGAGTAGTGTGAGCCGTAGTGGTAAGGCTGGACGGGAGGCATGGGGTCGTCCTCACGGATGCCCTTCTTGTACTCCTCCTCAAGGTACTGCATAACAAAATACACACACACACACACACACACATGCATGATGATGTGTTTTCTTACAGGAACATCCAGTTCACTTGAGAAACACAAGTACAACGAGTCTTACCCTGTAATTGTCCACGTAGCGATCTTCTTTCTCTTTTGATTGCACTGCGATGGGTTTGCTTAGGTTCCTGCAGGAGTGTGTGAAAACATTGAACTTGATTTTTATTAGTAACAAAAAGAGACATTTTATCAACAAATGAACTGATAAATGACACCTGTGTTATGAGTCTTGACTTAAGAGAGTTCATTAAAAATCCAGTTCATTAAAAAATAATGAAATAAATACCACAATAAGACAACTGACTGCATCTGTCTTGTTTTTAAACTACCATTTAAACTACTCCTGCATTAACAACAGACGCACTTATTAAGAGGAGCAGTAGACTTATTTTAAAACTAAGGATCAGATGCATAATTGACAAAGGAGGTCTTCTGTGATTAAATTTCATTTCACATTCAGTGTGATAAAACCGGGCTGGCTTTTATCACTCCAGACACAGTCACTGACCTGTAGATGTTTGAATCCTGCAAGTCGAGCGTCTCACTGGTGTAATCTCGCAGGATGAAGGGGAACACCGGGTACTGCATGAGGTCATTGAAGGAGCGCCCTGCGTGCTTGTTGAGATGTGTGAGGTATTCGAAGTTGGAGATCTGTCCCGATCCCCACAGCTGAGTGAGCGCCGTGATGTTTCCGTGCTCCAGCAGGTTGGGCAGATCAGAGGTCAGGATGTTGTGGTAGACGTCGTCACGGAACTACAGCAAGAACACAGAGAGCCATTGGATGTTTTAATCTAGTATGTCAGGACTGAAGAGGAGTAATAAAAAAAAACTACTAACTGGCATAAGAAATCTGAATGACACAGCTGAATGAATAAAATAAGTCTTAGATTCCTGAAACCACTGAAGAAATGAGTGTGGTGCCTTTAGGGAACTGTTGATCCACATAAAATAACTCAATTAGTCTTGAGGTTTAGTCTCATTCATCCAAAAGCTTAAGCTTTTCCACCAAATCAAGTCTGGGATCCTGGGAGAGTGCTCATCATTTTAAGAGATGATAAAGGTTGAACTGAAAGATACTAAATGCTACTTCAAATGTTAAACTATTAACAACCTTTATAAACAGCAGCCCCATGCTGACCTAAAAGCTCAAATGTCTTAATCAAAAGAGACCTTTGCTAAAGTACGCTTCGGAGTGTTTTTATGAATTTAATTCATCATCCACAGTAGAGACCTGGGGGAAAAAAGTAATGAAGAACAACACGTCATCTGTAGGAGAGTCTACAGATATGACAGCAGCTCTGCGAGGCTGTGCTTGGGGAGAATCGAGCTGGGGGCTTGTAAAGTTAAAGTTAGCATGCTAACATGCTCATAATAGTGCTCACATGTTAACGTTTAGGAGGCATAATGTTAACCATATTTACAATCTTAGTTTAGCATGTCGGCATGCTAACATTTTAATCAGCACAAAGGAGCTGAGGCTGATAGGAATGACCTTTGTTTTAAAGATATTTAGTCATAAATAGAGTTAGTAATAGCATAGCAATTTGCTGCTTTATCAAGGGAGGGTTTTTAATTACATGTTTGCTCTCCTTCTTGCTTAGATTTGGTTGTCAGACTATATTGTTAACTTCTTGTAGTACTTCACTGAAAGAAGGCATGATATATTTTTTTTCCCAACAGAGTGTGCTGCTCATTATCCCATTACCGTGACTGATCATTGTAATTGATTTCTGGCACAGAATATCTTATCAGGGATTGAAAAAAAAAAGAAATTCAATAATGGACTCAAAATCAACTGTAAAAATGTATTTCTTTTCAAGATGCATGTTTTTGCATATTCATTTTGTCCTTTTTATTACGCTCCATCATGTAATCTAATTTTAGATGATATGCCAACCGAGACATCTATGATACATTTATGACTCTGAAATAAAAATAGCCAAAGCAAAAGCAATAGAACATCTCTTGTGTGCAATTCATGAGTCATGTCACAATTTGTTTCCAGTCACGCATGACTTCCTTCATATTTATTTCATGTGACCTTTGTATTTGCCTCACCTTGGTGTTGTCAAAGGCTAACAGCAGAGTCCTGCCGTTGGTGAGGAATATCTCTACTGCATTGTCTCTGAGCTGCCACCATCGCTTGTGCACCTCCTTGATCTCCTCGTATGTCCAGGAGAAAGAAGGAGCCTCTGTCTCCCCGTGAAGGCTCTGTCCAAACACAAAAACGCATCTGTTGTTGCAGCAGCCAGGCTTACTCACGTAACAAAGCTTCATCCCTCATAAAAAATAATAATCCTGAAATGTCCTCTGGCTTTACCTGGTTGTCATGAGTATCAGTGGCGTTGTCCTCCACAAAGTACATCCCAGACTTTCCTGTGAGACAGCACAGGGTGAGTGAGATTTGGTGTACTAAAAGCTAGACAAACAAAAGCTTCCTCCACTGAATAACTAACAAACACTTGTTCTAGAGCGCCACAGAGAGAGCACATTTCTTTATGTTCCTTGTGACCGGCAGACTGTATTATGCATAAAGAGGCTGCCGGAGACGGACAGCGGCTTACCCAGAAGTAGCTCCCCTGCTGTCTCTCTGGAGGGGGCGACGCTGATACAACGTCTGGTGAACCTAAGGACAAAAAAGACATAACTCAAACCAAAAATACACCATCTGAATAAAGCTAACAGATTCTCAAATAAGGCACAAATTTATGAGGCATCCATGTGCCTTCTTCAGATCCTCGTGGTTGCCTGAAAGAGATATGATGTTACTAAAGGCTCACGCGCGGAAAGTCCTACCTGATGGGCTCGCTGGTGGCTTTGTCTTTGACAGTGGAGGAGAAGGAGGAGTGGGTCTTATCTTCAAACAGGAAGGACAGTGGTGCCTTCACTGCGTCTAAACAAGAAAGGAGGGCACATGAGGAACACTTTGAAAAAACAAACACACTAAAAGTTGACAGGATCTTCTTAAGGATTTTTATGTTGGATTTACAGCATTTTTTTCAAATCAAAGAATTTCCTCACCTTCAGGCTTGCGTCTGTCCTTCAGCAAGTATTTGTTAGGTATGGTGAGGTAGCATCTCTGGAGGCGTCGTCGCTCTCTGTTTGGCCCTTCAGTGGGGTCCAGTTGCCAGGATGTTGGGTAGGATGTCTGGTCGTACCAAACCGCACTGAAACAGACCGTTACAGCCCCGTTAAACACCTGGTGTACTACACCACTGCAGAGGAAACCTCACTGCAACTGCTGAGGACATCGCACTCATGTCCTCAATACAGTTTTATGAAATTTGGTGGTTTACATCCTACAAAGACGTTTTCATACATACACACACATGTATATATATTAGAGCTGTCAGTCGATTAAAATCTTTAATCCCGATTAATCGCATTAGTGTCCTGAGTTAACACGTGATTAATCACGATTAATCGCAAATTAATCGCTTATTTTTTACCCTTCTCTATATGTAACTTAACAAGATATTTATTGCGTTTCTTAAACTCTAGGAAAAATTGGAGAGGACAATAATAATTCCTTGGCCATCATGTGGTATTTAAGACTGGACGTGATAACTTAGTTCACATTTACAATAAATATTACAATATTTTACAATACTAATAATTATAAGTATTAGGTATAATATAATTATAATAATTACAATACAATATTACTTTTGTTTTGACCAGAGAACCATCGGGCAAAACTTTAAAGCTAAACTTTCTGTTTAAAAGTCCATTTTCTGTATCTATTTCTGCTTTGTAACCATTGGCAATGTTATTTTAGCGCAACTTCCTGAAACTACGGGAGCTGGCAAGGCACAGACTGTGCATACGTTAATTGCGCAATAAAAAAATTAGTGCTGTTAAAAGGAGTTTGAGTTAACGCGTTATTAACGCGTTAACTTCGACAGCCCTAATATATATATATATATATATTTTTATTTTTATTTTTATTTTTATTTTTATTTTTTTTTTTGTAGCTTTTCTATATCTGTTTCTCCTTAATGGTTGGCTCAAATTTCTCTGTTCTATTCTGTGATTGGCTGCTGCTTTCTCATAGGTCCCTCCTATTGGCTGAGCTGGAGAAGGAGGAGAAGGAGAAGGACTGGTACTACGCACAGCTGCAGAATCTCACAAAGAGGATCGACAGTTTGCCACTAACTGAAAATGTATGTGAATTGCCAGTTTTTGTTTAAGAACTTTGTTGTAGACAAGCCTCTTGTTCTTTGTCAAATACTCTGATGTCTAAGTAAGAAATTAACTCACCTGAAACGTGGAACCATCATGCAGATTTATTTTCAGATTATTTGTGTCTCTGAAATACAACAGTAGCGACCAGCCTGAGCTGCAGTTATTATGGTCACAGAGATGTGAACCGCCTGATGTCAAACAGTCAAACAAACCTTTTGACTCTTTTAACAGAGAGGAAACGTCCAATGTTAGGACGCTGAGAGTTAAATGGTAGATTTTGTGTTTGTAGTTCACTCTGCAGACGGACATGAGTCGTCGTCAGCTCGAGTTTGAGGCTCGTCAGATCCGTTCGGCGATGGAGGAGCAGCTGGGCTCCTGTCAGGAGATGGAGAGGAGAGCTCAGGTACTAACCAACGCACACCACATGACAGCAGATTGTAGACACGTATGTCACATGGTAAACCTGTTCTCTTGAATCCACTTCATACTGGTGTTCAGAGTGTAGTGTATCCGACAATGCACCACTGTCCGCTGCTCCACACTGGTCCATAACTGGTTTTAATCAGCAGAAGTCTTTGACAGTTTATAGTGAATGAACCTTCATCATAATGTTGCGACTCACTGACAGATTTAAAGTCACGTGGCGAATAGTCACTCACAAAAAAACACACTGCATGGTGGGATTGTTTGACAATAGCACACGCATGGATGTTTGAAGTAGAAGTGGATGTCAAGTTGCACTTGAACAGAGTGCAAACACTTCAGACGACGGCCAACGAGCTTGTACGTTCTGTGACCTGTTGAAATGAAAAAATCTGCACATCAGCAGGTGGAGAAAGTTTGTGATCGTCAAACAAACGGAGACATGATACCTTGAACTGCTCATTTACAGGTCTGTTCTGATCAGGCAGCATTTCTCTGTAGTTGAGTCTTGTTCTTGAGTTTCATTCCTTCACACTGCTGCGAAAATACTCGTGTGGAAATGATTAATGAAAGGTTACTGTAACTCTAGTAACTGTAACTAATCTAGCTGTAAGAGTAATTTCTGTTGTCGACTGGCTTCAACTTGCTCAAATGCTGCCGACAAAAGCTGTTCAATGTCAGCAGTGAAAGACATGCGAGAAACGAGTCAGAATAAGATATTGCCTGTTAACACATGTACACTGTGTGTGTGTGTGTGTGTGTGTCTCTCTCTGTAGACTCGTGTTTCTCGTATTCAGCAGATAGAGAAAGACATCCTGAGATTGGGAGCTCGCCTGCAGGTAACCTCACCTTTTCTTTCTTGATGACAATGAAACAAAACAGTTCTTTTTTCTAGGCAAATAAATCGATTTATTTGCCTAGAATAACCGTGACCTGGATGAATGAGAACATTCACAGATAAAACAGTTCTTATGACGACAGTCAGGTTCAACTGCAACCAAACTAGTTTGTATCTCATGTTGTCTGATCACGTCAAAGAGTGTTTGTGTCTGCAGCGAACCAAAGACACCGAGACAAGAATCAAAGAAAACGGGACTGAACATTAGTTTCCAAGCTCTGCTTTTGTGCAAATATGAGCTCATGGACAGATAGAACAGGAGGTGGCGCTAACTCTTCCATTTCTGCCATCAAACCATAGCAGAAGAGGACACGGTATGATGGTGTCATTGAAAAAGTTCCCCTCAGAGTTTGAAGATGGAAAACATGGTGGAAATCAGACATGTCAGACATTTGTTTGATGTCTGAATGTGAGGAAGGCTTCAGTCTCCTTGTCACATCTTTTGTCTTTGGCTCTCCAATGGAAAAGACAAGTAATGTGTTAAGTCAAATGATTCATGATGATGTCATCCATTCACTTCCAAAGGCTCTTCAGCATGAAGCAGCTTCTACTCCTCAGACAGAAGTGTTTGGATAAAAGCATTGGTGCTTTTTGGGTTTTTTTCTGAAAATTATGTGAAAAAACTTGCATCTGTTTTGCATTTTCTCCCATCTGTTTTTACGGTGTTAACATTTGGCTTTGTACTTGAATCTTGTTTAATATTTTTTTGTTTTGTCTTTGAGAAGTTGTTTTAGTTTCTGCTGATGAAACGTGTTTCTTTTTAACGACTCATTTACTGGAGCTGCTCCCCCTCTGTCCAGGTGGAGGAAGCTCAGGTGACGAGTGACAGTGGCGGATTGGCTGGAGCTCAGGTGAGCATCCTTTTGTTCTTTCTTCTTCTTTTTCTTGACTTTAGTCGTATTCAAACCTGCCTGCTACAACTGATTACTGCAAAATGTGGCATGTAAAGTACAATATGTGTGCTGAAGAAAAACTGCTGTATTTCAAAAATTACCAGGATGTCACATTAAATTGGAAAAGCTTTCCAGTTTGCATTAGACTCATCTACCTTGTGTAATGTTTCCCACAATGCAAAGCACTCACAACACCATCTTTCCAAAATGTCCAAATCCAAAATCCAATGAGTTCTCTTTTTTTTACACTAAAGTGATGATTTAATCTTATTGGTGCTTTAACTTCCAGCCAAGCACGGCTCTAAATCTCTAACTAGACTCTACTCCTCTGCTGTTCCCAAATGGTGGAACGAACTACC
>JAQMCX010000003.1:7918793-7967756 GCA_029814765.1 Acanthurus leucopareius | reverse complement strand
TTTGTAACTGTTTGCAATGTTATTTTAGCACCACTTCCTGAAACTATGGGAGCTGGCAAGGCACAGACCGTGCGTGCGTTAATCACGCGTTAAAAAAATTAGTGCCATTAAAAGGAGTTTGAGTTAACGCGTTATTAACGTGTTAACTTCGACAGCCCTAATATATATATATATATATATATGTATGTATGTATGTATACACACACACACACACACACACATAAAATTGCAATCTAATTAGATTGTCATTATCTCTACATGACCAGAAATAATCATTATTAGAATAACAACCATTACTAAAAGAAAAAGAAATGATTAGTTTTGCACCCTGTCCCAATGTTATATTACTCCTTGTGAGAGATTAATTTCGATGCCCACCGGTCATGCGTGAGTTGTTGCACCAGCTCCTGCCAGTGGCGACTGGCGCTGAGGTCAGTCTTGTAGAGTCCCCTGATGTGCTGGATGACTTTCTTTCTCTCCATTCCTTGTCGCAGAGAAACATTCTGCGTGATATCAGTTGCAATCTTAGAAATATCCTTGGATTTTCCATCGAGTCTCTGGATAAGACTGCAGAGAAATGAGAAAGAAGTAAGTGGATCAAAAACACAATTCTTACCAGTATTTTCTTACACTAAACTTAAATCACACACCATAAAAAAAGACCCCACTCACTTCTTCTGCGTGTTGACCATTTTCTTCTCCCATGCCACTTTGCTTGTTTTCTCCTCTGCCTCATACTTGAATTTTTCCTGTATGAATAAAATTATGAATTAATAAGCTTTTAAAAGAGAAAAAATTGTTACATTTCATGAGGCCGTCCTTTTATTGTTGATGGTAAATGTAGTTAATTGGAGCTAATATTGTTTGCACAGCATTGACTGAAAGAGCTGAGGTGACCTGCACAAAAGCTGATATTTAATACTGTAAAGCAGAAAACATAAAAAAATAAAAAAATAAAAAAGGCGTGGAAACTGCTTTCCTTCCCCTGAACAAGAACTCTGTCTTTGTTGGACTTACCTCTTTTATGGCCTTGAGCAAGTCTTGTTTGTGTGGAGCGTTGGGTGGGATGCAGCGATGGCCGCAAAGCTTGAGCGAGGTCATGAAAACACCCACGGCATTCTGCTCATCCTTGGTGAGGCTGTCCTTGTGATCATACAGCATCTCATACAGGTACAGTGATAACTTCGGTCCATGCTGAGAGAAAGAGAGAAAGAGAGAAAAGAATAGCACAGAATAAAATTTAACTTGTGTTTGAAAACGGTGGACACAGTGAAAGATAAGAAACAATACTCTATCCATTACACTCACCTCTAGACCTGGGCTCAGGCTCTCTTTTAGGATATCTACATGTTTGGGATCAAACACAAATTCCAGCGCTTCCTTCCTGTCAGACAGAGGAAGTGCAGGGCTGAGTGTGTGCACGAGCAGGCGGCCGATTTGGATCCGAAAAGTGTCCCTGCATGACCATAGGATCCTTCGCCACTGCTGATGTGGGGCCCCTCCGCGGCCTGTGCTGCCCTGTGAGATCACAGCCATTAACACAGGGTTGCTTAACACAGCAGCTTGCTCTCCAGGGCATAAAAAAGCAATCTAAAGCTTGAAAAAATATTCAGGGTAACAGTTGTCATACCAGACTGATTTTGATTCCGTCCATCATGAGTTTAAGGATGTCTTTCTGAAAGGTTTTCTTGTTGGCAGGCGGCAGGGTGAAGGGAGTAGGAGAGTGTGGGACAGAAGCAGAGCCACTCTCATCCTGTGGTTGATCACCTGGTTCTGGTGTGAAAAGCTGCTGGTCTGGTGAGTCAGGAATATTCAGCAGGTCAAATAAGTCCTGACTCACATCTGAAATGAGAGACATGTTCAAAGAGAACCAGGATAAGTAAGCAAGTTCAGTGTGCGCACGAGCAAGGCAAAGGAGACAACAGAAAATTAACAGAATAGATAAGTGGGAGGAAAACAGGTTTTGTACCATGGTAAATTAGTCTATTGACAGCAAGAACCACAAGCCCCTGCAGCCGTTGGACGAACTCGGTCTCACTGGCACGAATAGGGTTTTCCTGGCTCATCCTCCTTTGCATCATCTGGTTGAGCTCATCACTGGCTACAGAGCGCATTCTCATCAGGAGAGAGTCGGTCTGAGCCAGAGAGAACCGGCGCCGGCCTAAAAGCACAATGTCAGTGCGTGATCAGTCGTAAGAACATAAGAACTTGTGGAACATGATGGTATGCCATTTGTAAGAAGAAGCACACTTGCTTTATTCCTTTCAAGTTCAGAGTTGGGCTATGCGAATATCTCATAAATCACTGAACACAGAGGAGATTATAAAGATTCGCTGATCAAAATGCCATCTTTGCTGAAATGCTTAACTCTGATTGAGTTAAGCATTCATACATGCACACACAAAGGCACCAGTAGCACATCAGGGTACCGGGCAAATTGACTCCCGAGGTGATTGCCAGGGGAAATGGTGAGTTCACAGCAAACATAGGAGACATGCCCCTTGACAGAGGGGATGGTCTCAGCTGTGGACAGCAGTCCAAGCTACCTGCGTCACAGTGGAGTATGTAGGATGGAGCTCCAGAGGGGGAGGGAAGGGGGGAATCCTGGGACAGGAAGCTGAAGGGAGGGGACAAGGGGATCTGGCCATAGGAGCTGAAGTGCTGTCTGGGAATGCGGGGGATAATGGAGTCTTTCATGGCAATGGAACCTTCAGATCAGGATGAGGAGTGGGTCCATGAACAAATAGGTGAGAGTGAAAACACATGGTGGTCATTTCTACCTCAACACTCAGGATCAGAAAAACTGCAGACAACATGTTAACTGCTACATCATTTTGTAACACTCACCCGCGATGCTCTTGCGCTTCTGGTAGATGGCGTGATGTGGAGAGCTCGGTGCATTAACTGAGCTACTCGGCTTCTGAGGTTCCTGATTCGCTGTTGTCTTTATGAACTCGATTGCTGACTGAAGGACGCGAAACTGCAAAGCCACTGCCATCTCTGGGGAAAAACGAATATGGGACGATGAACCTTGTCTTGTAAGAAGCTAACCTAATGCTCTTTGTGAGTGACTGATGAGCTTCATGCAAAAAATCAAAGAAAACTAACTTCTCTAAATGTCTCTGTGCGGCTCTGCCATGACAAAGTTGACAGCTGCAGTAAAATTAATACAACTGACGTGGTTAAATATGTTGTGTTTTCATCTGTTGATTTTAAATTCTTCCTTTTACTCCTGGGTAACATTTTCATTGATGAAACCTGCCCTCAAACAGAGCTGAAGAGCTAGCCTTATAAAGCAATTAGGGGGGAGTCGATTATGCTAATGATCAAATCTCACAAACATGCACCTCCTAATGAACAAGTGGCATTCATCAAGTTGAAACAAATCACTTTGAAAAGGTTTGTTTGTGCAGTTTGAAGTAGAGAAGTTAAGGATACAAAAAAGTTCTTGCATAAGGCCCAATGACGGAAATGATATAGTCTAGTACAATCACTTAAATGACCACCAGAATGAAAGTGTGGCATGTAAAGAGCCATACTGCCTTTGTGATGTTTCTGTAAAGATAATATCGGATAGAAAAGAATCAAGTACATAAGTGCTAATGGGGAAGGGATGGAAGAGATATTTGTCAGAGAGCAAATTTAGAGAGAAAAATGAGAGAAAACCATTTAGCAAGAAGATGGAGATGTGAGATATTTCTCAAATTATATCTTTTCTCAAATGAGTTTCCACTCTGCAGCCCAGTTTCTTCCTGCAGCAGAGCTTGACAGCCTGATACTATCCAGAACTGCACTGCATAGCTGATGACAGCACTGATGTATTTTGCATTAGTATGGAGTTTAAAAAATCCAGTCCTCACCCTGTGTGCGACGCATCTTGCTGGTCTGCATGAAACCCAGCAAAGTAATGAGGTCCTCGATGATGCGGAAGTACTGGGACCCTGAAGAGCTGCAGGAGTGGATAGTCACAGCTACTAAAAGCTGCTGGATGTCACACACCAGGAGCTTGTAGTCATTCAGGGGAATACTGTCAGAGGACAAGAGGAACAAAATATCATGAAGTCCAGGAAGTTTTGCATATTCTGGATCACTGAACAGTGAAAGGATTAATGATTTAATTCATGGCTGAAAGGCTCAAGACAAAAAACGGTGGACCCAAGGAGGTGTTTGAATGAATCATCCTCTTGTTCTGGCAGACGTACCCGTTCTCCATGCCATTGAGGGTGGAGAGGGTGTTAAAGAGCACGTAGAGCAGCCCATGGTCTAGCAGGATGTCTGCCAGCTTAGGGCAGGCGTTGATGAGCTGCAGCAGCATGCACAGGATGTTGTGCACCAGGGAGTTTTCATACAGGGAGTTCTCAATAAGTCCCAACACGGGGATGATACAGCGCTTTCTGAAGGGTGAGATATTTTCCATTTCCTCCAGGTCCAGACTGAGAAGACAAACGAAAAAGAAGAGTAGTGGTGAACAGAGCACAAATGTGTGTGCATCAAACACATTTATTCTGGCAGTAGACAATCCTATGCATAATATTATAAGATAAAACATCCAGCCTATAGTGCACTTGACGTTAAGGCTCGAAAAGAGTACTGTTCCTGAACTCACTCTTCCTCCAGGCCCACAGGTCGTCCGAACAGCATCTCCAGGAAACATTCGAGGAGCCCCTGGCTGCCTTGATGGATGTACAGCTGGTTGGCTAGCAGTGAGAAGCCGTGGTTCTTCAGAAATTTCTCTTTCTGCTCTTTGAGAGCTCTGCTGAAATAGGCATCCAGCAGCTAGGAGAGCAGCAGCAGAATAATATTAAGTAACTTCAGAGGGTAAAGCCTGAACACCGGCAAGATATCATGACACTTTACCAGCACACTGAAATCAATTTCAGGATTCAATACTTTTTTCTTATCCTGAGGCAACATGGATTGAATCTTTAAGACGGAAAACTAAAGAAACAGTTTGGCATTTTTGGACACTAATTTGCTTTCATGCTGAGAGATACAACTCTCATGTCTGTAATGATAAATGTACAGCTTACAGCTACCACCAGCAGCAAGTGTAGCTCAGCATTAAGACTAGAAACAGATGGAAGCAGCTTGCCTGCAGTGTGAATCTGACTTATGGGAATAGTAATCAGTAAATATACTATTTTAAAATGCCAGCTTTAAGATTACAAATGAGAACAATAATTTCTCATTAAGGTCAACTGATGCAAATAAATACCGGCCTGACTTCAGTGTTCAGGGGAATATAAAAATTAGAGGTGCATTACTGGCACCAACTTTTAACAATGTACCTTCAGCTTACCTTAAGCACAAACTTCTGTTATTTGGAGATGGATTGGTTATCTTCTGGCATCGTAAATGCAGTTAAATATGACTCCAGGTGCCTAATCACATCAGTCTGCTTCACAGTATACAGGATTCATCAAAGAGGACTGTGAACTAACCTTCATGACCCCTTGCTGGATGAGGGGTGATGAGTGGTTGACAAGGACGATGAGGGCCTCTGGCTGGATGAGCTTGTCCATCACCTCCTCAAGCATAAGGTCAGGCAACAGCAGCAAGATGCCTCTCAGCAGATCATAGAGTCCACAGCAGATGAGCACCAGACAGTCCTCAGTGCTGGACCTGAGACACACAGCTTAGACTTTAGTTTCACTTGTCGTTTATGCAATGACACAAAGAAAGCATAACAGTTCAAAATCAGAGTTTTTCATTATCAGCCCTACCAAAACTGAGAAAGCTATTAGGCTTTTTGAATATTAAAAACCAACAAAATTTCTGTTTTCTTAAAAAAAAAAATAAAATTTATGGGTAAAAAGTTAGAAGGCAAACAGTAAGAGCTAAAAACATTTGCTATAATAAACAGGAGTGAATATTTTGCACCCCAGTGTTATAAAACTTGCATTAGTTAGAAGTGAAGCTATTTACCAATAAACATAACAAACCCACTACACTCATCAGTTACAAGACTTTTGTTAAAATGATCTATTTTTATTAACACTGCCAGAGTTAAAGCATAAAATCAGAATATAAAGCAGACTCCTGCCATGAATTTGGATTCGGGACATTCTTTTTATTTTAGAAGTTTTCTGAACAGCTTGAAATTTACCAACAAATCAAAGCAGATGTTTTTTTGTGAGACAGCCCGCACTGTGGCTAATAAAAAAACAAAAGGCAAAACCATGATCACAATGAGAAAATCTTTTTTTGTTATTTTTTGTTATTTTTAATGTCCTGTCAGCCTCAGTCTGCAGCCTGCTGGAGGGTAAAAATAAACTGAAACTGTCACTTCAAAACAAATATTTTCAATGTTGACTAACGATTATTACTATAACCAAATGTATTATTTGGTTTATTATAATATGCAAATCCCCTCACACACAGGTCTATCAAAGGAAACCTGTGGTCAGGAGATTTGTTTATATTTTTTTGGAGCAGCTTAAAGGCATTAAAAAACCAAATGAACATGCAACTAATCATAATGTTGGATGAGACTAAGCTAAAATCATAATCACTAATAACTGAGTATATAAACAGCATTCTCTTGTGACTCCGAAACAAGCTACTACTGCTGCATACCTGTCATTGGACTCGGTCTTGCTGTGTGCCCTTTCGTAGCCAGGAGAGTAGGTGTAGCTCTCCCAGTCCTCAGGCATGGAGCCTCTGTCAGCCGCACTAGGCCAGCGAGCGATTGCCAGCGAGCCGTTTGGAGCCGGGAAGGCCAGACCCAGACTGGCCAGGTTGCTGTGGCTTCTCTGGAAGGACTGGATGCCTTTCAGGCTGTCAGGGCGGCGTGGCGCCTCATCACTGGCCCAGTCAAACCTGTCCTCAGACTCCACCACCCCCACGCTGCCCTCTGCAAGGCTGTCCACCTCTGCTGCCTCATCCCGCTCCTCCTCCACGCTGATGGAAGGTGTGCGCAGGGCTCCTCCCTCACCTATGTCCTTAGAGTCACAGATTGTCTTGGCTGATTCGCAGCTGCTCAGGAGCTGCTCATCCCCTCCACCCTTTTTTAGGGTCTCTGTGCTGCCGAGAGCCTGCTGAGTAGCGAGGGAGACACCATCGCCTTCACCTGCCTCATTTAAGGTACTGTGTCCTTGTCGGGGTGTCAGTAAAGGGGAGGTGTACGGAGATGGCGCCAGACTTGGTGGGCGTAATGACTGATCATCACCGCCATGTTCGGGGGAAGGGGCATGGAGATGGCCTGGAAAACAGAGCAGAAAGATTCAGAACTCATAAATTATTAGACTATAACTAAAGGTCACAAAGGGCCTTATTTGTATGCAGGAGCATTATACGACACTTGCAGTGCAAATATCAATATTGACAGACCTGTGGCTGTGATGAATAACATGATGTGCGGTGCAGCACTGTGGTTGTTTACTGACAACATTGTACATTTAATTGTGGGAGACGGGAAACAAATACTTTGTTTAAACAGAGTTGGTGCAGGAGATGTCGGTTGTTTTTGCATTGTTTAATTTAGCACAGTGTATTGTAGCGAGTATACAGCCATATCTAATTCATTTAAACAGCCCTTTTTTAAAAAGCTATTGAGTGCTTTACAAGGACTAAAAAGAATGCGATTCAAAGAGGATGGGTACGATGTCTGTGAAGATTCTCAGTCTAAATCTTGCCCTCATTGGAGAAGGTTATGATGACAAAGGAGGCTTGTAATTATAAATCTGAGTAGAACAATAAAAGCTGAAATAAAAGAGCTAAAATGGCATAGTAAGAAAGACATTAAGATGTAAAATAAAGACAGGCTCTGTAAGAACTACTGCTAAGGGCAGCAGTTAGAATAAATCTTTTTTAAACAGTTGTACCTTCATGGGGAGCATCAGTGAAGACAGTTGGGGAGAGTGACATGACAGAGCTGCTGGCGGATTTTCCTCCACTGTTTGAGTGTCTCAGGTTCATTATGGACTGCACCTTCTCCTGATACAACTTCCCATCTGGCAAATAAGAGACATCAAAAAAAGTCAGCGCATTAAATCGAAGGCACTCTGACACAGAGGTGCTGCTCTCGGCTGCTTCCTCACCTATGTGCAGTGAGAAGTAGAAGCTGGACGGAGTGTGGCAGACGTAGGTGTTTGTAGGTGGGTGCACAGCCAGCAGGAAGTTGTAGATCAGCTTTAGAAGGTCCATGTCTGGAGGAGACCCGAGCACCTCCTGGATGATTTTGACGAATGACAGACAGACTTCTTGCGGGATGGCAGTCAGATGCTCGTCCCGATGCTCCTTGAGACAAACACAATGAGGTAAATACCAGCTTCTGAGGAGATGAAGGGTGTCGTAATGGCTTCTTTGAGACAGCGACCTACCTGTAACACCTGGCAGGTGAGCAGGAAGTGATGCACCACTTCAGCCTTGAGGAACTGATGGATGTTGAAGACCTGGTAAGGGTGGTGCACCCTGATGAGGATCTCTAAGGCAGTAAGCAGTGCTTCCCACACTCCACACTGACAGAAACAACACAAACAGTGAATGACAATGAAGGGGGGGGACTCATTAACTGGTGTTTTGATCCTCTAATGGTGGGCTGAGAGTACTATTACTCCTCAGCAAAGTAAACAGGGCTGCACTGAATGCACAACATACAGAACTCATTTTTATGACTTTGATTTTATCAGTGTTTGTTTTCTAACACACTAAAAGCTCCGTGGAACTCAGATTTTAAACCCAAATTTACAGCACAAATACTCAACATAAAGCATTTATTGTTTACCCAGACAGACTGCGTGATTAGTTTTATGTCTGTTAGGACACAAAATAAAGGTGGAAAAGAGTTCAAAATAATCTACCACTTACAAATTCTGGGTATTTTTTAAAGAAAAATGGAAAAACTGAAATTAATCAGGCTCTGAACACTAAGAGTTGTTCTAGTTATGTAAGAATTTATTATCAGCTAATCATTAGAGGTTTCGAGCTTTCTTCCCCTCATCAGCAATGAATGTGAATAAATTAACAGACCTTGGGAGAAACTAGACAATGTGCAGATTCAACCATTTGGCATTAACAATCACTATCGTTTTCTACTTTTCTAAGGGCTTAAATCTGATGAGACGACAGAAAAATCATTTAGTATCTTTTTTCAATCTGAAGTTTTACTTCATATTTGTCCAAAATAAAAATAAGTAAAATAGATTTTAAGAATTTGTTTGTTTTGCTACACTAAATTTATGATAAGAGCCTACTTTTTGTGGGCTTATGATTGTGTTAAGTCTCCTCTCATTAATGGAAACTGATCAATCCTGTGCTGCATGTACCTCAGCCTTGGCCCAGATCTTCCAGTCCAACAGGATGTCAGAGAGAAGCCTGATATCCTGCACCACAGCGACAGACTCAGTGTCCAAACGGAACTGACCATCTTCCCCCAGGATGAGGACAGGTCCACTGCAACATCCATCCAGTAAAGTCTAGAAAGATAAAATATGACTACAACATCAGGAAACCAGTCACTCATACAGTGTTTTTATAACAGTGTGCTGGTTTCTTTCATCAGACAAACACCTCAGCATATTAATAATCTCTCTCTCTCTCCAGAAACAACCTTACGAGTACAGCACAGTGTCCTGGACATCAATGAACTCTCCATTCAATTTTTTGTAACTACTTATCACTCCATCAAAACCAATCATTTACTCCCTGAACAGAGCTGTCTGTATTGATCAGACTTATCATTTTGGACCAGCTTCACTGCAGTAGTTACAAATCTTGCAGTTCTATGGGTTTCTGGACTAAGATGAGACAGAAACTTGTGGTTTTATACACTGTTAGTTACATAATTCATCTGTCTGACAAGCGAATTCAGTTAAAATTCTACAGAACGTTAACCTTTAAAGGTCAAACAAAGAGAGAGATGTCTTTTGGAATATAAATAGAAGAGCACAAACAAAGCAAAAATCCAATAACTATAGTACAGCATGTTCCTTTTCATACAGAAATGAGTGTAATATCAATGATCTGTGCACTTCTATGCTACACATATAAAAATGTGTGGAGGACTGAGGAAATAAAGGTGATCAGATGTGCTGTGTGACTCTGCAGGGGCTCAGTGTTTCATCAAGTCAGACAGAATCCATTTCAGTGCACAGCCATCACACAGCTCAATTACAGACACAGCCAGAGGGTCAAGTAACAGCAGGGTCACCAACACTGGTACAGAGAGGCTCAGAGAAGCACCGGTGAGTCAGGATCGATCAGGTTCACGGCAAAAAAAGGGAAAAAACTAAAACGTTTCACTGCGATGGTCAGCAAAGGTTGCAGATAGAAGTCAGCAAAGCAAAGAGTTCAAGGTGTGACTCACTTTCAGCATATGATATCCCACAATGCACTTGGACTTGATGAGGACCTGGTGGATCATTGAGTAACCATGGTAACAGTCCATTTCATGGATGCGATGCTGGTTAAACTTGGACAGAGACAGCAGCACCTGCAGGGCCAGAGCCTGGGTCTTCTCACAATCACTCAGCTCCACCGTCTGGACACAGCAAACCCCCAGGTGACAGACAGAGTAGAAAAGAAAGATGGAAAAAAGAAATAATGCATGAATGTGAACAATGCAGCCCTGAGGATGCAGTTATGTGTTGCTTTCTTTCTAAATCTTTGATTCACACCGTTCACAAAAGCAAACACCAGCCTTATATCCAACTTTAATTTAAAAGTGGCATTACATTATGATCTCTACAGACAAATACTAATACTACACTAGTACAACAACATTTAATTCCTTTTACATACGCGTTGATAACCTTAAATTTTGCGGTTAACTACTGGCAGAGCTCAAATCAACATAAATGTTTAAAATCATTGGTCTGGACTTTAAACTGCTCTGTAGTCCTGAGTCTATGTAATGGGACTGAGCTCATGTGTGAACAGAGCAGGTCATTTTCCGGTGAAGTCACAGCGAGCGAGTAGATGTGTTGATGATCCCACATTAGGGATGAACTCAGACTCAAAACACTGCAGCTTTCTGTCTCCCGTGGGATCTTAGTGCATGGAGTGCAGTACTCTTTTTTGCTTTTCGCAGTATACTGCTGTCCGCTCTTTTACTGATAATATGGATGTGTCCAGATATATGTATTATTGATATCAACTCAATAACCATCTTCTTTACTCATAAGTCAGTGGCCTCGTCAGTCATTGTTGATGCGCTGTAATCGAAATCGAAACACATCACAGCCTCAGCACACTGCCACAGTGCTTCTCTTCTTTTAAACCCAACAGATCTTTTTCAGTGTTTAAGAACAGGTCTGACATGGACAACCTGCCGCTGTGTGTTACTGTGTAAAAGGTCAACACCACACTATGTTCGGTACCAAGTCTGTAGACACTGAACACAGCTCATTTGTGAAAAAAGGCTGTATGACTTTCCTCATCCTACACTAGAAGTTGGCCTGTAACTGACATAGTTAGTTAGGTCACATGGTCAGAGACAGATGAGTGATCTAAATGCAGCTGAAACATGATGAAATTCAGCACCATAAAATATACAGTAGATACAAAAAAATCACACAGATTTGACACTAAGGTTTTGGGCTTCTGACTAAGCTGGTGCGGCGCTTTAAATGTTGACCATCGTACCTGTGCAAAGAGGAAGACAAAGTTTCCTGTTCCTCCGATCTTGTGCAGGACGCTCTGCAGGCCTTGAGTTTCTGTGGGGAGCAGAGCTCTGAGAGAGTTTGGCTCCAGGGAAACACTCTGCACTTCTTTGGAGCTGAATGGCCGCTGGGTAACCACTGTCTTGGCCTGACCCTTCAGTCTGATCACAGGCTCATAAATTGTGTAGACTCTGGGACTGCTGGGAGTGTACACTATGGCCAGGCTCTCCTGTGCAGACACACAACCAACACATTTATCATTTTCAGGCAAAACGTTTCATCCTGAAACCTTCAGTTATGTACAGTTTGAGGTATTTACTGTTGAAACTCAATTAGACCTGAGACAAGCTAGCTTGAGGCTGCAATTTTAAGCATGGATTAAGACCTGAGGTTGACTTGGTTAGACTATGAAAAAAGAAACAAAGATGTGGAGGGGAAACCATTCTTTCTTCTTCACTTACTCCTTTTCTTTTTTTTTTAACAGCAGAGCTATTATCAACAAATCCATTAGCATTTAATGGGAGAAAAACTATTTTCAGTCTCACTGAAATAGCTGCAGCTTAACTGTAATAGCTTTTTCCATTGGGGAAAAATTACTTCCTACTGTGCAGTATCATTAATGACAGCTAATTGGTACAGCACATTACTCATACACCGTGAAATGAAACAATAAATGAGACATAGGAAGAATTTGCTCTGCTTACTTAGAGTACCTGAATCACAAAGCAGGAGTACAGTGTTGAACAGCTGCATCAATTTGCATTTTGACAAAACTGACATGGAGAAATGGGGTAAGAGATGAGACAGCAGAGACGATCAAACATTTCTTTGTCTATTTCTTACTTTATAAGTACATGTTTTGCGTTTTTATGGGAATGTTAAGATTAAAGATTAAAGTTAAAGAGAAACTCGTTCTTCAGGATAAAAACTACATGAAACCCTTTAAAACACCAAAGAGACAAACTAACAGAGAGAAGTTATCTGATAGAAGCGGAGAGAGAACCACGGCTCTGGTTTTCTGAAAGTTTAAATGTTTTTATCAATAGAGTCTCTGGAGGGATCCTTTCCGTAAAGTTGATTGACACATAGAATTACAAACTTACATACTGAACCTGTCAGTAAAAGAACAAGCACTTTAAGTAATTGTACTTTGACGGGTGCCAACGGCCCAAAGGATTAGATACCACCTGATTACAAATATTACAGCCTGTTTCATTAATTCATATTAAGCCAAGAAGATCCCAATGAGATACAAAATCTCTTCTTTTAGAGAGTCCTGGAAGAAGACTGCTACTTTTAAATGCTTCATGTAAACAAAGACTTACAACCAAAGCTGTTGTGTCCACGTCCTTGTTCTTCATCAGAAGCTCTCGCACATGCTCACACTTCAGTCCTTCCTCAGTGACATACTTGGAGAACGTTCCAGTGGGCTTGCCGTATTTACAGGGCATGATGGAGGTGAGGTCAGGCCCACTGGTGTACAGGTAGAGTGCCTCCTCAGATCCTATTCTAGATCCTGAAATATGGTGGCAAACAGAGTACTAATTACTGTTCTAATGAGACAAAAATCGTAAACGTCATGGATAATGACAAGGAGCTTAAATCAACCTCATATGTAAATTATTTAGATCATTCCATCAATAACTCATGCAGCAGTAATACATAATGTGGTGCAAAGTGAGACCCTTGAGGAGCCATGGTAGGCCTTGATGTTTTATTTCTTGTTTTCATGAAACTTTGATGAATCTCAATGTCCTTCTTTTCCAAGA
Organism: Acanthurus leucopareius; assembly: GCA_029814765.1. Taxonomy (NCBI): domain Eukaryota; kingdom Metazoa; phylum Chordata; class Actinopteri; order Acanthuriformes; family Acanthuridae; genus Acanthurus; species Acanthurus leucopareius. The sequence goes on along the minus strand of JAQMCX010000003.1, from coordinate 7,954,387 downwards.
AAAAAAACTGCTACGTATGACGACAGAGGAGAGGATAAGGCTTGTCTAAAGACATCAGTTGGTTCCACAGGTTGACATGGCCTAGAGGCAAACCATTCACAGCCAATTAGAGGCAACAAGAGAAGTATTTAGTAAGCCTCCAGAGAGAATGCTGAGAATCTACAGCACGCCAGAGACAACTTTTTACAGCAACTGGACTGGACATGCATTTAAAATATAACTGCATCATGATACATTAATGTACATTTATGTTCAGTATATAGTGCTTAAGGGAGATCAATCAATGTACCAGCAGGGAGCAGCACTGAGGTCAAACAGATAAAATTACGTAAAGGATTAAAACAGACTGCGTGTATGCATGCAGTGTAGGATGATGAGTGACTGACAGGGATCAAGTGTCTCAGAGCTTTCGGACACATGATTCCAGTCAGATAAAGAAGGCAGGAGTCATACCGTTGAAGAGAAGCACAGTGCCCATGCTCCAGTGACTGCCCTGCTTCAGCAGCTCCCCAGAGGATGGTGCACAGTTGCCCAACATGCAGAAGGTTTTATTGCTGTCCGATGATAAACTGGATTTCCTGGGTAGAGTGTAGTCCAATGAAACTTCACATTTCCTGAAAAAGAGAAAAAGGGAAAAGGGTTCAATTCTTCACCAGATTTAAAGCCACAATCTTACTCTTGCTATCATATTTTCAGATTAGATTGGATTATAACAGATTAGATTCTGCTTCACTGTCATTAATCAGAGGACAAGCACTGAGACAATGGTATGCTGTTTAGCATTTATCCACCATTGTGTAAAAGCAATGAAGGGGAGAGTAATGTTCGTGAATCAAGATAAATGACAATGAGGGATGTGTAAGAATATATGAAGAAAAATACAATATATACAGTATTAACAATGAACAGAGACAATGATTAGACTATGAGCACAGCAATTTCAGTACACAACAGTGAAGTTAATATAAGCATTACTGCATATGTCCCTCACCTGATGCCACACACCCAAACAACCACGCGGCCATGGATATTCTTCTTCCCCTCTGGCTGCTGGGTGTATGTGATGCCGAGGTGCTGCCATTGGCCTGCTTTGAGTAGATCCGCACCAGAGTCGGCCTGTGCCAGCAGCCCTGCTTTTATCTCATCATTTGGGTCTATACAAATCCTGAAGAAAGCAGCACATAACAATACTTCAAGGTCCATAAACTATGAATACTTAAGAAGCAGTAACCCATTCTTTGCATGCTATGCTCAAAATCACCTGAATGTTAGGATGCCTGTAGAGAAATCTGCCCACACTTGAAGCATCAGTGCCTTGGAGCCCATGGACAGAATATGAATGAGGCCTTCTTCCACTGATCTTGTCCCAGCCTGTGAGGGGCCATGGTGGGGCTCAGCTGCAGGGGGGCTACTCTCTTCTGGAAGAAAACAACTAAAAGATCTCAAAACCAGTTCATATTTATTGACTTTAGACATCAAAGTGTTTTGCTGAAGGATCTTCATCTCACCCTCGTCTTTTTCCACATCCTTCTCCTCCTGCTCTGTAATCCTCAGCCACATTGAGGCGCTGAAGCCGCTGGCCATGTGGGGCCAACAGTTTTGCCCCACTAGAGGCAAGTGGAGAGGAGCAATGTGCCAGGGAGATGAACAGAGGTGGCTTGGTCGGTATTCAGTATCCCCTTCCCTGCGTCCAGGAGACAGTTTGCCCTTCCAGAGCACACCAACACTTTTTCCTCCAGCCGCCCCGTTCTGTCTGGAGCCAGCGGACATCCCTCCTGGTGTCAAGGCCCCGAGGATTATTGGAAAGGTCAGGAAGTGAAGAGGTTCCATATTTATGTTGGCTTCTACTATTTGTAGGATGCCTTTCAGTAAAATCTCCTGGCAAGGAACAAAGCAAATGGGATGTAAGAAGGATGACCTCTTTCAAATGAGATTGCATAAAGAAACATCACATGCACACATTTAGATGATTCATTGCTTCCATAGTTTGATCCACAGCCGATTTCAGACTCTTTTTTTGAGGTGCTCAAGAACATCTAAATTAATCTCAGCACCTTTAAGAATAATAACCAGATTCAGGTTGGGTGCTATTAAAAGCACATAGTTTTGTCTGAATTTTTTTGTCCATCTTTGGTTATAGATGGACACACTGATGAATTGCTTGAACAGTACTCTCAGTAACGTAACAAATTGTAGTTAAACTGGACTAACTTCACCTGCAGACAGAAAAGAATGAGAGAGAAAGCAAGAATCAGCTAAACATAGTTGTAATGCTAAGTCAGCTAATTTCTAGCCCATATTCATTACAATGGATTCCACAACAATTTCACATTAATTAGCAGAGTATTAATAAACTGTTATCAAATGTGGATTCTCCCTGACCATATTTTACAGTTGTATACTTTGTAAATACTCTGCTGCTTTAATAATCATTTGATTTTATGTCAGTTTCTGGCTGCATACAATATGTTTGTGTGTGACTGTTAGTGTAAAGAGGGAGAGAATAGGATGGACAGAGCATGAGAAAAGAGGACAGCAAGAGAGAGGGAAGAACTAAATGAGGAAACAGACAGATAGGGAAGTCAACATTGTCATTGTTGCAAACTAATAACTGCTTAACTGGGAGATAAAAATAATTTAAAAAAACATTACTGTAGTAAAACCTTGGTGGTGGTTTAAAAAGACCAACACTATTAAACGTGGAAACTGCAGCCACCGATATGTCTCATTTCAAAGATGGAAACCATAGGTCACATGTCATTACATTCACATGGTTAAAAATAACTCTTCCCTTTTGGGAACCTATTTGTTGGAGACAGGTTATTAATGATGTCTGCTGCCTGGATCCAATTAAACACAGACCTGTGGTAATAAGTTGTAGCATCACATCTGTTTCGTGTTCACTGGTGTTAATTGTATATAGACAGAAGTGTCTGACTGAAGAAGCCCGCGGGAGCATCACGTGTGGATGAGTTTTAAAAGAACCAAAAGGTGAGAAGAGAGCGTGACAGGAGGGATGTTTTACAAATAAGTTCTCCATCCTGCTGAGAAATTGAATGTGCAGACACTGTGAGCATAAGCCATCAATGTCAACACCCTGAACTTAAGCTAACAGCACATTGTTGAGTGACTGATAGGGATATTTACAGTAGGTGGGGTCTTTTCAAGGAAGAGGCGAATCAACAGAGCCAGTTCCTCCGCTGTTATTCGCTGGCTCACCATGGCAACCAGCAGCTCCATAAGCACAGTCTGACAATCTGAGTGGAGACCAGTGAAGAGCAGATTACATAAACAGTTTTCATTCACTCAGGCATGCATCAAGACACCATAGGGAAAATCACAAAACAGCATGTTTTCCTCTCAGCAGAAATGTCTCTGGTAAAGAAAAACAAAAAAGGCCAAAGACGAGCACATTAGATAAACTGTCATTGCATAACAGACAGAGAACACTTAAATCTGAAAAAACAGAGTTTGGAGACTGTCTAAAAATTGTTGCAAATACATATGAATTTCAATCACATTGTTTGTGATGTTTAAACCATTGGGGACCAAATAAAATGTCAGTAGCAGGAGAGACAAACCTTAGAAACAAAGCAAACTGAGAGTGCCCCTTTTCCCCCCTACAAGTCACAGAGAAATAATCTCCTACAGTGTGACATGAAGCAAAAACAAGCCAGAAAAAACAACAAACCTGTAAAGGAGGGGTCTCTTTGGCTGAGGATGTTGTGAAAGCCAGACAGGATGGTTTTGACTCCTCCCTGTGAGGACCAGGACAGGGGGTCAGACACATTAATCAGAGCACAGTTGGATGGGAAAAGTAAGACAAATACAGACTAAAAGTAGCACAAAGAGGAAGAAGTGGTCAGTCAGACCTGGTCATACAACAAAGCAGCATTGCGGCTGTTGGCGTGCACTGCGCCCAGCAGGCTATGAAACACATGACTCAGAACCTCCAGGTCTGGGGAGCCCGTGGCAAGAAGCTGCAGCTCCATTGTGCAGATCTCTGGGAACAGCAGCACGCCACGGCCGGGCCCATCTGCCACCGCCGCAAACTCACGCAGCGCAGCAGATTCCACCTTTACACCTAAGAGAAAAACCACACACATATAAGACCAGAGAGCACAGACTTAGAGCACTGATGCATGTCACGCCAAATGTGCTAACACAAAAACACACACTGGCAGGCTGTGCTGCTTTAACAGCTTCACGATCCACAGGCATTCCCTGCTTCAGTTCCGATCTTCCATCTTGGAGGCAGCTCATAAAAATGAATTACCCTCAGTCCTGCGCTCAGGCACAGAGCAGCATGGGAGTCCCCTCATGATTTACAGGAAAGCAGCCCAGCAGGCTCTCGCGCAGCTTCTGGGACCTCCTTTTATTAATGAAGCTTGTGCTCTCTCCCACTGCACAGCTACACTGTTGCGTCCATCTAACACTCACACATTCATATACATGCTGCTAATAGTAAATATGAACTAAATGAATTAGATCGTCTGCAATCCCAGCATGCCTCGGTTTTGTCTGAGGTTTAATTAAATTGCAGCAAACCAACATTTCAGGTCATATTTTCGCTGTGGTTTAGGAAAGGATAACTAATCTCTAATTCACAAATCTTTTTAATTAACCTCTTTTCAGAGGTCATATAACTAAATACAGGAGGACATGATTGTGTCAGAGAGTGTGTGTGACGTCATGCATTAGACTTTGAGGAGACAGCTGTTACTGGAGCAAGAAAACCTTAATTTGGGCTTTAAGAGGAAAGCTTGGGAAGAGCAGATGCAGGATGAGCAAGTCGTAAACGCCACAGATGACTGTGATTGGCTTAGACACCTGTCAATCAAGATAGTTAGTTTCTTTCCTGTCCTTTCAAAATTCTCTGTGTCTGTGACAACTGTCAAAACAAACACAACCGTATCAGATAAAGACGGACATTTAACCATGAAGTGCCTCAACAACATCAACAACTATCAAGAATTCAGTTCAATGCAAATGACACACACCTCATATCACTGAGATGTGTTTAACATAGCTATGCTTTATGGTATAAAGGATCTCTGGGCACACATAGCCCGCAGAGGTGGCACCCTGTCTCTCTGTCCTGATGGTAACAACTCATTTTTATTATTGCAGGCTGCATGCCCTTTCCCACCACTCGTGGTTCACAAAGCAGTGTCATATTGCGTTGTTTCTAACCCACAAATACCAAGTAATAAGCAGGAAGTTAGGGTATTCTGCACGCATCACTGATAAAAGAGAACCAGTACATGTCTATTCACTCCACCACTGAAGCTTTCTTATTTGGTGTAATAGTTGCAACTCTCTTCCGTAAATGACATCTCTGCTTACTATAAATGCAGCAATAAAACTCTGAAATACTCATTAATGGACCAATTTATTTTTAAAAAGCATGAATACTACCATTAATTTTGCTACAGATTTTTTTAAACAACTTGCAATAGTTTTAAGTTAATTCACCGACTGGAGTAAAAACTAAGATGTTCAATGTTAAGGCAAGATGGGCTGATTTGAGACGCAGGACACAGATCTGTAATCGGCCAAAAAATTATGATGCATGGGTTAATTAGTTTATTCGTCTAGCATGAGGTCAGAATTAAAGATTGACAAGGTTTTCCTGGAAGTTTAAGTCTGCATTTGATAGGAACTCAAAGTCACAAGATCCAGCTCATGAGGCCACAGAATGAGGTTGCCTGCAGTTGTAAAACGAAAACAATGAATCTATTCTCAGGGGATGAAAAAGTAAAAAGGGTGTAATCAGGCCACACTCTTAACCTACGAGACCAGAGTGGAGGGGCAGAGCTGACACATGAGGCTGTTTTGAGAAAAGCCTCAAGTCGGTTTCTGTCTTGTCATACATACATGATAAAAAAAAAGCCACTTGTTATTGCAACATATCCTCTGAAGAAAACCAAAGGAGGATGTGGGATATTTTACACTGCATTATGCTGAAAAACCATGACAATGCTATTTAACAAAAATTCTTGAATGTAAGGAAATGTAATAATATGTAATAATTAAACAAATGCAATGAGAGAATGTCAAATAGTGGGAAAATTACCATTACTCAAAGCTAAAAAGCAACAGGTTTCAGAGGTTAAAAGTAATACACGACCTCTCAATCCATCAAGATTACTCTGTAGACATTTATGACTAACAAAAACAAATGGTGGAGAAAACTGAGCATTTGAAGTAAAAGTGATTTACAGCCTTCTTAAAATATCCCTGATAAGCAAAAGGATAAAAAATGACCACCCAGTAGGTAGTTACAAGACTTAAAAGTAAAGCAAGCAGTGCCAGTAATGTCAAACCAGCCTAAGTTACTATTACTTAAATCCTTCAGGTGAGTACAGCAGCTGTGGATTCCTGAGGAGGAATAGATGGGAGTAAGAAAGAGTGTGTGCCATTTGGTGTGGCAGGAAATTTGGACCTACCCTCTTCCTGCTTGGCCATGTCCTCAGGGTTGCTTTCGCTGTCAGCGTCGTAGCCCTCCTCCTCCCCCAAGGGCTTGACGCCACAGCCCTGCGCCTCGTCCACTTCCTCAGAAAGATCCCCTGCTGGGGCCGCCCCCACCGCCAACACCTGGAGCTTCTGACAGAAAGAGAGTGAGGAAGAGAGGGAGAAGGGGAGAAAAGAAAAAATGTTGGTTCACATCCTGTACAGTCCAAATACAACCAAACCTAGCAGATGGTAAAATAGATTCACCTTACCTAATCCTGTTTTTCAAAAAAAAGTCCTTGACTAAAACTGTTATGCTAAAATATAATAAGCATGACAAGCAGCAGTTCTTCCATTAATCCAGCGAGTAAATTGCCAACAAAATGTTTTCAAGCGATGAGGGGGGAAAAAAAATACAAGATTTTGGTCATAAGACAAATATCAGCTGACTTGCGCTCACACAGCCCAGTTCCTTGACGTGAACAGTCAGTCATCATACAATATGTGCACGTAGGCAGACATACACACAAACACACACACTTGCATGCGAGTCGAACTCTAAACCGTTTATTAGTTCAAAGACGAGGCTTACTGTAATACACACCTCTATTCTTTTCTGCATAAAAAAAACTGAGCAGCTTTGATATTCGTTTGTGGGTGAGGTGATTATTTCAAAGAATAGTCATCCAATGGACAAACTTTGTGGTGGAGGGCTAATCTTTGAGCTTCACAGCACATACTTGTAATAGTTTAGTGAACATCACACTCTGCTGGGCTCACTGAGAAAGAACTAAGCTGTTAGGAAACAGGTAAATCTATTATATAAAAAGCTAAATCCTCCTGTGTTGGAACAGGCTTAATCAGACTGGCATTTTAAGACCTGAGAAAAACAGATCTAAGGCTGTGAGATGGGAGGCACCCACTAGCAGACCAGAGTTGATTTTAGTGAGAAAAAACTGATATTTTACACTGTTTCTTTTTTTTCTTCCTTGTACACAAATAAACGCAGCTACCTGACTGGTCTGGACCATACATGTTTTTTATAATTGTTCATTAATGTAGTGATACTGGCACTATATAGGAGGGTAAGTTGCTGTGACTGAAGGATTTTCTTTCTTTTTCTCTTTCTGAACATGTGTAAATATTATAGCTAATTTTCTCTGTACATATTAATTGTAGTGACACGAATATGAAAAACATATTAATATGTAAAAACCTTTTAAACAAAGCAATGTCAGTGAGCTGTTAAGGTTTCATAATGAGGTCATGCTTGCTCATGTTTGCGCCCACTGCTTGGTCCAAACAAGGGCTATCATTATTTACGTCTGCTGTTGTTGTACATCAGGCAGATAACGGCTGCTAAGCAACATAGTGTGAGTGGCCACGCACCGCCTCCCTGATGCTTGATGACGCTTGGCTGAAAAATGGTTTCCCTTCATTGTACTACTGCCTCCTAAATAAACAGCACTGCTACTGATATGTGGCCATAGTGTTTTGCAAAAGACAGTATGTGTTGATTAAACACAATCTGCTTCATTCTACTGGGGGAAAAAAAAAAAAAATTAAAAAACAGTGTTCAAAACAACTAGTGTATTCTTTGAATTTAATGTGTTGAAATGAGCTTTATCAAGCGAAGATTTATTATTAGTCTGTTTTCATAATGCCTGTATGGGTCTAAAGTCCTGTCATAAATGTTGCCTTGACAGCAGCTCACTGGGCACATTGAAAGATTAGCTATTAACATCGGTTAACACACAACAAAATGCAGATGTTTTCTGGTAATATCTAACTGGTTAAAATTGTGTGATCTCTCGTAATCTCTCAATTTTGGTGTTTCCCATTCACTAACTAATTTGTGGCTACCCACAGAAATAACAGGGTAATGATTTTATATTTTTCTTACTATTCAAAAAAGGGTAAAGCTTGTTTTAGAGCTGCATGCAGGGCATTGATTCACACAGCTCCCTCTTGCCCTGCTCTCTTCACTCTCTCTCACAAACAGATTGACAATGTGCCCCTCTGTGAATAGCCCCTCCTGTTCGTGCACAATCAGAATCAAAACATGACCATGCGCAAGAGGAGGGATTGTTTTGTTGACTTTTCCTGGCAGAGAAAATGGCTGGCCTAATTCCTGAATAGAATCAATCCTGAGTGATTAGTATACCATAAACACTTCTGCACGAATTTATACAATATGAATGCATTCAAGTCAACTCTGATCAGTTAGTCTATTTGTGTTCTTTACACAGTGCTGTCAATCTTTGAGACCTAAGTCCCGAAAATATTTTAGCAAGGATGTAAGGAGCCTTGCTGATGAGGTTCAGAAGCATTTACCATTTTGTTGAAAAAATTAATAAGTAACAACAGTAATAATAACCAAGAAATGTAGCAACTTTGATATAATTTCACCACAATTAGTTATCATTTCTTATATTATACCCCTTTCATAGAGATAACTGTTGAGAGACAACAAGATACTGGGGTAAAGTAACAATGATTTGTCAACGAGTGGACAGTGCTTACTGCTGATTGGCCACCAGGTTGCCCATAGTGACTATTTCTGTAAACAGCTAAAAATTAAATTGTGACATTCATTTAGTGGTTAAATAACACTGTATGCAGGGTAGAATGCCTTAGAGTTTCAGCAGTTATTAGTATAAGAAGAGAAATACAGTTTTAATGAAAGTTTTAATGAGAAGAAATTCAAATAAGATGGTTTACGGTTGTCCAGCAGAACAGATCAAGATTTTGAAAGTGGTAGCATTTACTGAGAGGCTTTACAAAGTGATGATCACTTGCTGTAGCTGCAAAAGAATCCAGTGTCAAAAGTGATGTCGGACTGGCTATAACTTGAACTTGCCTATTGATACACAAGTAACTCAACAAACTTGAGAATATAAAAGAAAGGTACAGTAACTTCACTCACAGTTTCTCCCAAGGCAGGACTCACCCTGTCTGGCTTCTCCTCAGGGGGATCAGGACAAGATGACACCTCTGCCAAGGCCACTCTCAGGAGAGAGTCAAACAGAGGAACAGCAAGGTCAGAATTCACCACCCCCGATCGAGAGAGCTGGTCTCTAACTTCGAACAGGGTGTCTTCCACTGACTGGAGCTATTGATGAGAGGAGGTAGAAACAGGGTAGAAAAGCTACTATTTATGTCAACTTGGTCATGGAGAAATTAATTAATATGAAATTTAGGTGCATACCTGATGAGAAAGCTCAGGCTCTATCCTCTGCAGGGCTGAGTTAGAACTGTGCAGACAAATAGCAAGCAAGGCCTCAAGGAGACGAATACTTTGTAGTTGCCACTCTTCCTCCAACTTCTTGGCTGGATCTTTGGTCCTTCCCTCAGCTGGACTGGTGCAGAGGGTGTCGGCTGAATCATAACTTGTCTCCTCAGGTCTCAGCGAGGTAGTTGGGGCTGTTGACTCAGGGCTGCCTTTGCCCTTACTCTCCCTCTTCTTCTTTGCTTTCCCATCTTTTGTCTTACTGGAAAGCTTCTGAATAACCATGGCCATGAGGCGCAAGCAAACATCCAGACCTCCCAGCCTGAAGAACTGCCTCTGAAACAAGGGACTAGCCAGGTAGATCCACCGACACACTGACCAAACATCTGCGGCGCGTCGTACCTGCTCTTTGGAGGGCAAAGCCACACTGTCTGGAGACAGGTAAGGCAGTCGCCCGCCAAGAGGTTCACTGGCTGTACTGTCATAACCTGAAGTGTCCTCGGAGTCATTGGCTGAGTCCCGGTCAGAGTCAGCCTCTTTGCTGACACAGAGGAACGCCACGCACAAGAAGAGGTTGATAACATGAAGGTGGGTCTCTGCTCGGCTGCGTCCTGGTCCATGTCCGTGTCCACTCCGGCTCTTATGGCGTGGGTACGCCTCCTTAAGGCCTTCATAGAACTTGCTAAGGCTCTGTGGGCCCTCACCAGCCCCTCGGGACCCCAGTTCCTCAGCAAGGCCCAAGACAGCCTCCCTCTCTTCAGCATCAGCACTTTCTAGCTCCTGCAGCACCCCATCAACCTGATGGTGTCCAGTGCCGATTATGAGAGTCTCAAACACCTTTAAAGCTAAAGAGCGTGTCTGGTCCAGGTAGACGAGCTCAGTCACTTGATTGAGCCCATTACAACTGACAAAAAGGTCTCTGATCACCCTGCAAGAACAAAAAAAAAAAACTAGGCAAGGTTAAACAGAAAAGGGACATAAACACAACACAAGCTCAGTATAAATATGGGCAATAAAGATGACTTAAAATTAATTTTTCATCATCCACTGTGCCTTCCATTTACTTAAGCATTCCTCCCTGAGCCATAGAGAAGAGATTAATATGGTGACAATAAGAGTACTTAGATGCAAACTGCACGCATTTAAATTCTCCTTGATCTCCGATCAATCAAAGTAAAGGGCACCACTCTGTCTAATCTGACAAACTCTACAACAGGTCAATAAGAGGAAAATCTACTGCCATCACAAAGGACCCGTCACACTTCTCCCATCACTGATTTTATTTCCTCCCATCAGGTTGCAGATATAATTTCCCCCAAGGCACAAGAACACCTTTGAATAAATGAGCCAACTTCTATTAACATGATAAATTACCTGTGAAGGACACTGACATTGCACATTACACACCTGCTATATTTGTAGTTGCTGCTAATTGTAATTTGATTTGTTATTATCTAATGTGTTTTTGCTGTTTTGTTTATTGAACGTTAAACATCTGGCACAATGTGTCAAAGTTATCTGAATGTGAATCATATCCTATTTGGCAAAACAAAGCTGACTTTGTACCCTTTTAAATTTGTTTACTAGTAGTATACACACGATTCTAGCGGCAGAAAAAATAAATTACGCTATTACAATGCAGGGTGAATTATATTTGAAGAAAGACATGTCAGCTTTGATTGAAGGTTAAATCAACAGTTGGCAACAGAAAACAACTACTTTGAGAGATGTACTGACATTTTCCTCTGACTAGAATGAAAACACTTTAATCTCAGTGTGGGATTGTCTACTCAGTATTTTACGAAACTGAAGCAGATGTTCATTTGAAGCTTGGAGCTCAGAGCATGAAATGGATATTCAAACTCTTTCTCCAGCCTTCCTCTATATTAATGCAGAGATGATTAATTCTGCTTTTTCTGAACATTTCCTCTTTTCATTAGTGGTGTGCAAGTCCGTCCCGATGACTATCCATTAGTCTGAATATTCAATACTCTTGTCTGGAAATATGGCGTTCTATAATACAGAAGGCAAAGGAGCAGTGCAATATGATGAGGATGTTTTGCAGCTTTGAGAAAATTGTTTTTCTTCAAGGTTATCTTACAAAAACAACTTGTCTTTCTGCCATGTTTTAAATCAGTATGTGAAATGTATAAAGAGGAGGTGTAAAATGTCTTCTACAGCATTAGTTGATTCATTAAGGTGAAGTATAATTTAACCTGTACATAAAATTCTGTCACTGCTGTCCTAAACTTTTTCTTTTAATACACTGATGAGGCTTGTGAGTCCACCAAACAATAAACAATTCAAAAACTCAATGTCTGAGCATTTTCCCAAACAACCAAACTTTTCTTACACCATAAATACACTGCAGGTGCAAGTCTATATTTAGATCCTCTGTTGTTTCTGTAAGCCTGAATTCAAGACAAGTACTAACACTTCAAACTGTTATTTTTAATTCTACAATAGAATACATCAAGTAATGATTACTTAGTTGTTAAAAAAAGATATCTAATTGATAGAATAAGTATTTAAATGTGCATGTATGGTGCAACCGATTATATTGATGAGTTTCCTCATGAACATAAATTATAATTATCCACTAAGCATCATTATTGTGTTTGAACAAAAAAGCATTGACAGTAGATGAAGAGAAGAGAAACAAAGCTATGATGTTAAGTTTAGGGTGAACGCCACCCTCCAGAATTCCAAAATTATCTGAGTACAAGAGTTTTGTGATGACATCTCTTACATAATCATAAGGACCTAAATTGGTCTCTGAAGTATCTATTGAAAGGACTCAGATGACATCACAGCTGACTAAAGACTGTGAATGCGAGTCAGTTCTGCCGACAGCAGAACAACATACTCTGAATTTTAATAAGGAACCGCTGACAGGCTGCCTCAAAGCATCCATCCATCCATTTTCTTTACCCACTGATCCTGTTCAACCTATCCCAGCATGCACAGGGTAGGAACTGGTATGAATGCTAGACAGGTCGCCAGGGTTAACACATGGACAGACAAACAAATCCACACATATGGGTTATTCAGTGCTGGCTTCATCTGTGAGTCCTGTGAGATTTTCTAAAAGCTGCTCTCCATATTCACTGATAACAGCCAAACAAGTAAAAGAAAAACTAAAACCAAAGTAAAACCCTTTTCATGCAGTATTGTATTCATTGTTAAACATGTCCAGACTATCACCACAATGTCCTGCTTTTGCAAGGCAAGTCTACTCATAACAGTCTTACATAAACAGTCAATAATCTTCCATCCCTAACCAAGCCTACAAAGCTGTAGTAAATTATGGATTAGCATTAATTAGCAATGACCTGGAGAGAAAGATCTAATGACAAACAATGTCTAAGTGGATTAGGTGTCCAACCTAGCTGACTGTATTTGCTTAGTGAGATCTTACAAAAGGAGTAGAACCCATTCCTTATGTAAGAAATTTGCTAAAACATTTTTCAGAACAACCATCTGTATCATCACAGTAATGAAAGATTGGTCTAAACATAGATTGACCCAAGAACAGCTTGCAGATAAACATCTTTCTACCTAACGAATCTTACATGTTAAATCTATCTTTGGCAGAACCCTGTAATGTTGTTTGTTTGTACGAAGAAAACTTAATAAAACAGCCAGATGTTCAAGAAAAACTAGAACTCTTAACTTATCTTTTCATATCTTAAATTGATATGAAAATGCTCACCTTGATTTGAGAAGGGCAGGTAATGTTTGCAGATAGATGAGCAGAACCTCCACAGGTAGGCATCGTGTGTGATAACTGCAGACCTGAGTACAGACAGTGGAGACCCCCAGCTGTTGGGCATGGTGGGCCACCTCTACCCCTCTCTGCAGCACAGGGTTGAAGATGTGTGTGTAGAGCTGCCACTGGACTATAGCATTACCCCGCAGGGTCAGGTGGCACACATGGCCAGCTATCTGCTGACTCAGCTGCCAGTCCTCACCAAACACCAGCTCCTGATAGGCCTCCAGAGCATCCCACTTCCACAACATGTCCTCTGCTCCCCCTCCACTTGGCAGAATACCCTGGGAGCGGTAGCAAAGACTGGTAGGAACAGCTGAAGAATCCCCATGCTGCAGTGTCTCCTCCAGGCCATGCAGCTGGCTGTTGTCCAGGGTACAGATGTTACAGGAGGCCAGTTTAGCTCTTTCTGAGGGCTGCCCACCACCTAGTTGGTCTAGAATCAGTCTGCCTAGAACACTGAGAACATGAGACTGGTAACTGCGTAAACCCGGAGCTTGGAAGGCATGCAGCAAAGGGCCTACCACTGAGCGAGGGTCCATACAACAGCAGATTCCAACAGCCTGCACCCCGGCCAGTACCTGCAACACAGCTGGCCCACTGGGTGAGAGTCTCTGCAGGAGACGCAGACACTGGTGAGCACAGGCAGCTAGGCAGCAGCAACGCTCAGGGTAACGCACTGCATCACCCTCCGTCCCATCCTTGCCTTCTCCGTCCTCTTCAAAGGGGTTGCGTCTAGCAGCCTGCTTGAAAGCAGAGACAGGCAAACCTGACAGGTCTCTATGGTGATGCAGAAAGTGGGAATATTCACAGCGCCGGTGGCGGCGTCGAGCGCAAACGGACTGATGCAGCTGCTCCGATTTTGCCTTCTTGACGGCACTGATGATCTTAAAGACTCCTGCAATGAGACCTCGTAGTCTCTCTGAAGCCTCACCTACTACTTCAGAATCCCTGACTCGACTCAGTCCCTCCAGCCGCAGCACGGTGGCCTCGAACAGCTCCAGGCCTCTGTGCTGGACAAACTCATGGATGAGCTCCAGTGCTTGACTAAAGAAAAAGGGGTTGGGTGTGGAAGCTTGCAGGCAACACAGCAGCAGTTGTAGCACTCCCTCGAGAAGCTCTGGCAGCAGAAGCGCCCTGTGGCGATAGCGGGAGAATGAAAAGTCCTCTTGGACCTCCTGCAGGGTCTTCTTAAGTCGAGGTGCAAAAGGGTTAGTCTGTCTGTCCAAACAGCTCCGGATTTTGAGGGTGGCTCGCAGCAGGTCTGTCAGGCTGCGTCTCAGGCTATCTGGGAGAGTTTCACTCTGACTCACATCCACTGACATAAGGTGCAGGATAGTGCGTAAAAGCATCCTCTGGACCAATGCGATGGGCTCCTCCGTCCAGCCTCCAGCGAGCTCCTCTGCCCCCATTCCTACACCACCACCACCCCCTGGACCACAGCAATCTCCAAACTCAGTCAGGATCTCTGTGAGAGTGGGAACAACACTAACTGCCAGGCCAGGGTTGTGGTTGATGCTCATGTCAAACTTACAAACTTTTTCCAGCAGGGAAAGCAACACATAGCAGAGATCAAAAGGCGAGTTTTCCATGCGGTTGAAAATTGATATTGCAGCTGGGTCTGTCAAGGTTTCAGCGTCCATTGTCTGGGATCCAGGGGCTCGGGGGTGTGGGTATGGTGCACTCATGGTTTCTGTGGTGGTGGAGGTGGATGTTAACTGTGAAGCCTCTGAACGATGATGCTGACAGCTTACCCGGATGGTGGAACCATGGGACCTTCGGCTCCTCGCACCCCCGGGGCCTGGGGCAGCTGTGTCGTCAGGGTTGGCTTCTGAATCTGAGGTAGAAACCTGGGATTTGCGAGCATCCTTTACAGAGTATCTCTGTGCTGTCCTGCGCGACCGCCGTGACTTCCAGGTGCCACTGCCGACACGGGACCTTTTCCAAGAATTCTGTTCATCTGTCGCAGGCCTCTGTCCTGTTTTAAGAGGAGCCGCCTTCACCTCCCGGCTAAGGAAAACCTCCAGTAGAGGCGGCAGGGTGAAATCTGTCAACACACAGAAACAGCCGTCAAATGAATATCGGAAGTATACATAGGCCTACATGTCAAATGTCAACACACAATAGTCTTTTGAGCCACACCAAATCTAAATAGTAAACTCAAGTCATATAAGAGTAACCTGTTAAGATCCACCCTACCCTGGCTATGCACTGCTTACAAAAATTTAAATGTTTAAACTTTTGTCTTAAGAAGCATTCTATGCCGTATGATTTGTTAAATTATCAACTATAGAACCCAATAATTCATACATGCATTTTGACCTGACAGCTTCTGTTATAAACTTTTCCATTTTGGGCCAAATAAGCCCAAAAAGGTAAACAATAAAAAAGTTAATGTTTGTTTAAGCAACATTTTAAGAGTGGAAATTTAAAATCAACATTTTTACATCAGCCAGGAATTTTTAATTTCCACAATAATTGTTCATGGGGTGTAAGATGATGAACATAAAGCTTTTAGTTGCCTGTCAGTAGCTATTCTGTTTTTGTCAAAACACATTCAGTTAATAGGAATTAATTAAAGTAAAAATGTCTAGAGTCCATGTTAAAGAGGTTCAGCAGTCCTGTACTAAATACCAGAGTCATCCTGCGGTCACAGGCCTTTGCAACCTTCTTCTGTTGTGCAGCTGCTTATGTTTTTGTCACTAATATTTGACATTAATGTAGACAATGCTGACTTCGTTAGTTAAAACCTGAATTAAAATGAGTACAGTTCACAACTTAAAAATACCTGATTTAAAATAAAGATGAGTAATTTGATACAAGAACATCACAGAGACCATTTATAGTCAAAAGAAATCTGCACACATTCCAGTGTCTTCACACCCACCCATCCTAATGCTAGATCACTGGCAAAGATTTATGTAAAAGATAGAGGATGAAACAAATATATAAATACACAAAGATAGAGAACATTTCAGGCCCATGAAATGCAGTCTGCTTTTGAGTTCGTCTGTAGAAATTATATTACTCTACAGTTTGAAAATCACAGAGAACTCTGATGCACAGCTAATTTTACACTCTCAAAATGAGGTATGTAAATCAATATCTTTAGTTACAAACCAGAAAGTAGTCACATGCCCCGACAGCTGGGATTTATGTGATGTGTGCTGTTAACATCAACACTGAACAAGTGAAAGAGCATTTATAAGCTTGTACTGACCTGGGGCTTTCTCCTCCTGCACAGGGATCTTCCAGACCAGTGGTAGTAGAGACAGCAGCAAAGTGAGCAGTTCCTCCCGGCAGGTCAGTTCCTGAGAGTAGAATCAAACACACCGAGGTTAACTAGAAAGTGGCTCTGCCTCGCTCTCTTTGTTCACACTGTGATGTCACACACAGACACTCCCATCAAGACAAACTCTACTCAGACAAATGTCTCTACGGGTTTATTTGCTTTCAACTAAGAGAATTTAGCTGCTTTAAAATTTGCTTTAAATGTCAATTATTCTGTTTTTCAAAAATGCTTTCATATGAGAGCTCGCTGTTTATTTATCTGTATGCATTTAGTTGGCTAGATGTTTAGTCTTTGGCGCAAGTGTGTCAAGGAGCAATGTAACATCTAAATGACAATGTTACTTCCAGGACCTCTGGGATCTCATGTCTAACCAGCACATACTTAACAGCAGAGAGCGAACCAACTCCTTCATGTGTTAATTAAAAACAATCAACTTAATCTTGAACGTGCAAAATCAAAAGGATCAGTTTGCTGGTTTCACAGAACTGTCAAAACATACAGTGTCTTATTTTAATTCTATAACGCACATTGCCTTCAAACGGTCATTATTGTTTTGTGTGATTGGTTTTACTCCAGATTAATTTCAATCATTTTATACCGAGTATTGTGGTCAGACATGGCTTGTTTTTCTCATAATAAAACATAAGTGCACAGCAGAGGTTTTGCAGCTCCATTAATCTCTCAATGGTCTTTTTGGATACAGTGAAGAAAGACAGAATGAGAAAATGAGCAGTTTTTCAAAGGTAATGACTCATGTCACTTAAACTGTGTTTGTACATAGTCAGTGGTTGCTGGAAATGACTGACAAAAGCTGCGTTTGCATTCAATTTTATTGCCAAATTTTATCAGAATTTTAGAAAAATGAGTAAATGTTTTAGTCACTGCCGTTGTATGATTATAAGGAGTTGCTCTTCCAAGACAGGCAATAGATGGTGCCAATTCTCCAGTCAATATACATTATTCTACTGCAGAAGAAGAGGTAACAACAAAATGTCGAATAAAAAATCAATCGATCGATCAATCAATCAATCAATCAATCAATCAATCAATCAATCAATCAAGTAACCTCCTAAAATACCCCAAAACTAGCAAAAAAGAGGATGTTTTCCAACTTTTGGTCTTTCCATCAACGTATACAATTGTGATACTTAACAACTAAATTAAACACAGGCCTAACTAAACCGTGCATAAAATACACGAACGGAAACATTATAAGTAACTCAATAAATAATTAACTAATCAGGTAGGTTTATTCATGAGATGTTCTCTAATTATTGCTATTATCCTCTTACTATAACTAAGTGTCATTATTTTCATGAATACCTCTTATTCTATTTATCTACAGTTTTTGGATACTCAAACTGTGGTCCAACCAGTTCTTGATTTATGAAGCTGACACTGTGCCTTTAATGTGTATTTGGGAGTTTAAAAAATCTGCTAACTGTATCTAGACCAACAGCATTTTTTTCTAAAAATAAAAAACACAAAAACATCCTGACCTGGGACACTTCTGTAACCAAAATAGACACTGAGCAAGACATTTTACAGTATAAAAATAAACTTGTCGGTGCTCTGTGGTTGTAGTTGAGCACTTTTGTACTAAAATTTTTGCTACTTCTAAGTCAAAGGCACCTAATACTGAAATATCTGCACTAAATTAGTTTTAGATACAGTATATCTAGGACTGTACAATATATGATTTTTTTTTATTTCAAAGCTCATATAAAATTCTTTCAAAAGAAGCTTTGAATGTCTGTTGCCATCTTTTATGATCACCCCTCCAATACAGCAGAAATGGCAATTTTTCACTCCACATTACTTGCACGAGTTTTGTGGCTGGATTGTTTGAAGGTTAAAGTAAAGATGCAGTCTCTCTTTGTTCCCAAAATTTTTTAAAATAAATTATAAGCCCCCCACCAAGTATAGAACTCTACAACAGAGCAGAATTCAATGTATCTCCAGGTGTTTTCTTACAGAGGCTCCAGTCAGTCATCATCAACAGCTGTCTGCTGACATCTGTCCCTCCACCAATCCAATCCACACAACACTCTAAGACCAGCAAAATACATGAAAGTGTATGTAACCGAATCAATATGTGTTATTTGTGGAATAGTTTTACTAATGTAATAAATAAGAGTCTTGTTACTATTATAAAAGGAACATTTGACTATGTTATATCTAAGTCATCTGAATAGATTCAGAGCTTGCAGATAGACAATGTGTGGCACAGGGCAAGGAGTGCTTAACAGCACAGTGGGACCAGTTCAACTCGAATCAAATATTTACTACTAATTTTAAACACAAATTTGATGTTATGAAAGGTTATGATACTTTGCAAATCACAAGTTCTTATACATCACATATAAAGGTATATAATAGTTTCTGACCTCAACTTACACTAGATGCTTGACTCCATTCAGGCCGCAGCTGATGCACACAGCTGACACATACAGCTGGAGCTTGTGATACACTTGCACATGAATGTATAACATTTCAGTAGTGAAAACTACCGTTAACAGAAAAAAGATAATGACGTGTGTGAAATTAACTAAGGGATGTAAACAATAAGAGGCCCAAGGAAAGCAGACACGTCATATTCATCATGTCACAGGAATCCATTCAATGATGCATTTGTTACTACTAGTCAGGCTTATAAACTTGTTCTTTTTTTGCTTCTTTCTCTCAACAGCTGTGATAGTGTAGCACACTGCATTTGAGGGTATTTAACCTGTTTATTCACTAATGTCACAGTTGTACTTAAAGCCAGCTTCAAATAATCTGCATCAAAGGACTTAAAACCTCGTTAAAACATTAAACGTAGGTCAAGGCCAGACTTATAGTGCCACCATGTCTGTTACAGGAAGCTGTTGAGGAAAAAAAACACCATTACCACAACACACAGAAGTCATATTGCTTTCAGTGTTTGTCCTAGTTTGACGCTTGACTTGTCACGTGAGAGCCCATAATTCACTCTGGATAGGAGCAACTACAAAATTGTTATATGACCCAAAAACACTGACCGATCAGATAAATACAGAGTCAGAACATGGTGCCAGTTACTGGAAAAAACAGCCCTTTGCTTCTGTGAGGCCATTCTTAGCACTTAACATGAGCACTGAAACAGACTGCTCGTGACTTACTGTCAGAGTGGAACCAAACAAAGTGGCTACCCTTACCCTTCATGGTACAATACTTACCACTAAATCACACCAAACCAAGTCTTAAAAACTTCTTTTAAATTCCATTTTTGACAGAGATCAATAATGACACATGCATAAACTGTATTATTAAAAGATATACAAAGTTTATAGTTGAGCCCCAATTTAGAGTGTTATGTGGTAGTGCTAGTTCTCTAGTCTGAACGTGTTTGTGTATCAGAATCAACATCTTGCATGCAACAGCAGCACAACACAGAGACAAACTTCCCGCAGTCACGGCAAGGGCACTGCAGAGCTGATTTCCTCTTAAGATATGACCATCCTGCAACTTTTAGTAACATCAGCCACAGATGTCAAGAGGCAGCTTAAATGGTTACAAGATCATATGTGAATGGGAGTAAAGATTGATATTCAGGAAATTCTATGACGCAACTTTCCTTCCTAAAAATTTCAGGCAAAATGGCTGTACGGCTGAGCTGTGGATATAAGCAGTAACAGTGCATGAACGAGCATGCAGCAGGTTAAGTCCCTCTAAAGAAAGATGCTTTCACATGGAGCTACTCAATTACAAGATTCCAAAGATAACGTATTTGGATCTGCAACTTGATCTGTCCAAAAAGAAATGTGAAATAAATGACAAAGAAAGATGCAAACTGGCAAAAACAGTTCCTCATCCCCCATCTTCCTGATAATACTATAAAGAGACATCCTCTGACGCTTATATGTGCATCCTAGCTTGACCCATCTTTTTTTTTCCTGATGAATTTTTTAGTGGCTTGTATCCATAAGTATTACAATATTGCCATTTAATGGACCATTCCTTCAATAATTCAATAATATATGAACTATGAGAGAACAAGGCCTTGGATTGTGGATCAAAATCAAAATGTGCATAAAAAAATTCCATTTTCACATTACCTAATGTCACTGAAAAGAGTTAATATTTATTAACCTCAGTGGGAAATTGAAGCTCTACTGCAAACTCTGTTCTAGGAATATAAAGGGTGAATAATTTTAATGACACTAACAAAAGTTTAAACTTTCATTTACTGTCACAGCTGATAGTCTGCAAGTAAGAAGAACTCTGACAGCATTTAGCACATTATAATCTATTAAGTAAAACACTGAAAAGAAAAAATTCATATATTCCAAGAGCCATTTGAAAACATTAATCCAGCTCTTTAACGATCAAACTCTTTTTTAAAAGCTGGTGTGTGTGCGGCACTTTTACATCATGATTGCACCATGATTGCGTCATGCATTATAAACATTTTACATGATCCTGTTATCAAATTGCGTGTACAGCAATCAAATAATAATAAGTTTAACCTATTATTATTTCTGGTGGCAATAAGGTAGGGGGATTGCAACATTTAATTAACCAGTCGATTAATCACAGACATCCCTGCTCTGTCAGTAATTCCATTTTGATGAAAAGAGATTAGTTGCAGCTGAGGTTACATTGGCTTATGTGCAGAAATTACAATCTGTCACACCGATATTAAACAGATGAATGAAGAAGGTGTAAAAGATTCATTACTTAATGTGAGGCAGATGTTGAAACTAAAAGCAGTGGCCCAAAGCTTAGTGTGAATATTACTGAATTTACCTGCCATACCAACACTATTACCATTAAAATAAATCTGTAGGAATGCTGTTTATGAAATGTTGTCTCTCATTGCCAATATGAAACAACAAACTTGATGTTTTTTGCATGATGAGTTTGTTGTGTTGTCCTTACCTGATCAATGATGGAATCCAGGGTACTGAGCAACAGAAAGCCCCGTCCCCTGACCAGGTACTCTCCCAGTGCCACCATGTGACTTTCCTCTTCATCTTCCTCGCGTGCCTCCGCTCTCTGGGCCACCGCACTGCATAGTTGATGCACATCAGTCAGGAACTCCCTCGCCAGTGTGTTACTGGCCCCACTCATGTCTGAGCTGCAACAGAGGTGATGAATCATTGTAAGTCTGTGGCACAATGTACCACATCTGTGTACAGACGCAAATATACTTTAAAGGATTATGAAGTTGACTAAAATTAAAATGAACAGGTTTTCATTTCTGGGTAGTTGCATGAATTTTAATTTGATGCTATAAATGCACAGAAAAAGTTGGAAGAAAAGCAGCTTGGTCATATTTATGTTCACTTTGTTTGAGGATTTCAGCTGCAATTGTACTTGTGTACCAAAGCTTATGGTTTAATTACATGAGTCATTATGTCAGGGTCAGTGTAATGGAAATGTTTGTATACCAACTAAGATAAAAGATAAAAGATAACAGTGAGATAAAGATAAAAGCCTAAACCAACTCCCTTAAAAGTTGGCAGCATGATGAGATCTAGGCAATCAGGCTGTTCCTACAATGTCCACAACAATTAGCACAATCAACTGCTACTCTAATCAAGCATGTTATGTTAAAAGGCTAAAATCTAGACTCATTTAGTTTAAGAGTAAACAGACTTTGAGTGCTACTCAGTGTGCTTACGGAGTGCCTTTAAGCTAGTATTTGTATGACTGTCACCACCATGTGTTTCTCTTAATGTAACTGACAATAAACTGAGGTCTCAACACACAACGCACCCCACAACCCTCAGCACTGTTCACACAGCTCATAATTAATTCAATTAGACAGTAACCAAGTAACTTAGTGTTCATTTTACAGGTTTACTTTTCTGCTGCATAGGCGCCTCTCTAAACCAAACATGCTTACGACATTATATTAGTACTCGTACAATACATAGAGGTGTAATGGATAGAGAAAATCAGCAACACTTAATTCCGACACAAGCCACTGTAACATAACATGTATTGTCGCTCTCATCATACCAAATGTTGCTGGGCCAAACGTTTTCCGTCCAGTCATTTTGTGTTTTCTCCAAGCATGACTGCAGCTCTGCTCGCTGTATCTGCATACCTCCTCACACGACTGCTGACTGAATTTTCTGTTCTGCAGCACAAATTCCATTAAATTGGAATTTCAAATGGAAGCTTTCCAGATTCGCAGCAGATCAGCGTATCACATGAAAGCATGTGATGTCACATGGCGATGGGACTGGCCTTGGGAACACTGTCAAGCCCCCAGTGCCCTGCAGAGGACCTCTGTAATAAACCATCACTCATACTAAAAACTTTTGTGTTCTGCCCCAATAAAGTCATTTGGGGAATTTTTAAACACACTAAAAAGGCCTACAACAATAAAATAGAAAAGGCACCAAAAAGAGCCAAGAGTTGCCCACAGAGCCTTATGTTAACTCTATTTTTCTGTTATTTTCAACTCCACTCTTGTCCCTTGACAAGACTGCACTTAATCTGTATAAATCACTAAATATATACACATACACACATATTACCATGAATGGTTTTATCTCATTTCAAAGCTCCCAAAAAAACACTTCAAAACCCTCTTTTGAATATTTCTTTCAGTGTCCCTCAATGTTTTGTAGGCCTCCCCTAGGGGGCAGTATTACCCCCACTGAGAGACACTATACGAAGGGGGTCACGGAGCAGTTTCTACACCACATATACATTGGAGATGATTTTTGGTCCCTCTTAGGGTTAAATATTCCAGTGCTGTAAATGGACTCTCCAAAAAACTTAGAGGAAGGACAAGGATGCTGCCAAAACGAACCAATCACGATAATTTTCTTCTTGCATAGACCCTACCCGTAGAGGTGCACATACATCATATCTCCTTTACATGCTTATGACAACACCTGTGGCTCAGGCGCCACACCAATGCTGTACTGCGTGTAAGTCTCAAGCCTTAAGATTTTCCTTTACAGTTTTTGTGTCCCAAGTGCTAAGAATTTTTCAAATGTAATATACAACTAATGTATACAACTGATTTCACTGGTCATCAATTCTATAATCTAACATATTATTTTGCATACATTAATTATGATATATTAACTCTGCCAAGATATTCTCATAAATATATTAGCACAATTGCAGTTTTCAGTCATTTTGACCTGCTCTTACTTATACTGATGTGTCTGTTAAAACAACTAAGCTGTCACAGTGTGTCACGAAACGTATTTTAAAACACACTGTAACCTCAGCTTAAACACAAGGACACCATGATAATTTTTCTTTAGTCCCGGTCGCTCATGCCTGTCTGCTGAATGTATCTTATTTAGGTAACAGGTCACCTTGAAACAGGCCAATTACACATCTGGGAGACTTTGACATCAGGCTGAGCGATATGAACAAAGTCTCAAATCACAATATTTTAGACCAAATCTCTCAGTAATGATATTGCAACAACATTGTTGTAATGACTATTAATGCTTTCACAAAAAATAAAAACAAAAACTTTCCATTAATTTAGTAATATGGATCTAATAATGAAGTGGGTAAAGGCAAATGTTAGAACAGCTAGAACACAAAGTTACATCACTTTACTGTAACGTAGCCTTTAAAACCAAGAAAGAACAACTTTTAAGCCACATCAAAATATATTAATATCCAAAGGCTGGGCCTATTATTTAGTCTCAAATCACACTACTGGTATTTTAATAAAATATATTCCAGCCCTACGATGACGTGCAATCAGCAGGTGTGACTCCATCCCTACTTATACTTTTGAGATTGAGATTGTTGCGAGGGGGGATATGAATACAGGAGGATTGGATGATATGATTAAGAACAATAAACAGTAAGGAAAATGATCTACATATATTACAAAATATTACAAAAATAGAGACAATGGGACCTTGCAATAGTTAAGTGCTCATGCAGGTTTGACTAAGTATATAACAGCTAATGTGTGTTATAATAAAGGTAGTGTTTGGATTATATTATCTCAGACACGCATGCAGTACAAGCCTTGATCCCACGGTAAGCTTTATTCAAACAGTCTATGCTGTATTCTCATCTGTAAAATCTAAAACAGACTTCTCTAACTCTAGGAGGCTAGGAGAAATGCATTATGTAATATATTTTAAATTATAAGGAATGCCTTAAAAACAAATCACGGAAATACTGACAGCTCAGGCCATATTGCCAAGAAAATTAATTTCCATTTCAATAGAGGATTACAAAATAAGAAATACCCTACAGCTTTTAAATTAAAGTACTTGTTTGTTAAATATTAAAAGCTTTGTTCTAACTAATTTCTCCAACAGCTTTGTGTCACCATCCTGTCAGGCACTGACAGTGATTAGAGCCTTAGTAGAGAGGGATAATGGTTTCCATATCATCCCAATGCAAAACACATCTCTCTCCTGCAGATCTCAAATTTTGCGTTTCCCCTCTGGCCAATTACTGTGATGTTCTCCGATCCGACTGGGTTAATTATACAGCACAGGCTTTATTCTCTCTGTTTCTTTCAGTTTGAGAAAAAGTAAGGAAATATCTGTTTCTTTTTGTCATAGATAACTGTTTTCTCAAGAGATTAAAGAACCTTTAAAAATATCTGATGGTTCATATTTGAGCGCAATATACTATGTCTTAAACCTGTAATCCTTAGCTTACATTGCACTACATAGTGCCAAGAGCTATAATTAAGCCATGAGGCAAACATGGTTTACTCACATGAATAACTGCATCAGTTTATCTGGTTCTAATGCAAACAAAAGGAACTGCACTACACTGTGATGGACATTCATAAATGGCATATAAATACATCCTGATTATGGACCATTTGATCATTTAGAGATGATTTTTAATTTTTAATTTTAGGCTCTAGCTGATACCGAAAGAAGCTATTTGATTAACAAAGGTTTCAGAGATTCATAACATCTATGCTCATTTCAGATACAACTCAACATTGCCTTTAAAGGTTGTATGCAGCACTGTAATATATATATATATATTAATACCGTAAGAAGCAAGTGTGAGTTTAATCTGTGGTCACCAACATTAACAATACTGAAAGCTTACTCATTGCCTTCAAGGTAACACTACTTGTGAGCTGTCACTTAAACAAACTGAAGGATTTTATGAAATACCCTCTGTAGTTCAATTTGTACAACATCTGTTTGCTACATGCTTAATTATCACAGACAAAAGCTTAAAATAGTAAAACAAAATTGAACATTTAATGGTTGATTGAGTTGGTTGAACAAAACATTTAATGGTTGATTGAGTTGGTTGAGCAAAACATTAAACTGCCTTAAGCTTGTCTTTAAACAAGGACATTATTTCAGCCATTTTAACCAAAAACCTTTCCAAACTAATCACGTTCCAGCTGAGTGAACACATCGCACACGAATGCTAATGCTACAAACAAGAGGCACTTGAGGTGCTAATGTCCCCCAGTTTTTCACATCAGTATGTAAATCTATGCAGCAAGGTGCTCCAACAGCTAATGCACCATGATTACATATTGTCTGCAACCTCTACTTTAGTGGTGGGATGTAAAAATGATGAGAATAAATTTGTCACTTCTGCAATTACTTTCCTTTGGTTAAGAATAGAGAAAAGAAGATCAAAGTAACCCAGTTTATGTCACAACCAGCATTACTTTTATACAACCATTCCGATGAATGATGGCACCTTTTACTGTCCAGTTAAAAAAGTAACCAGTAGGGTTTGCTCACCAATGGTTTACAGCATCTCAATTTTGAATTTGGAACAAAATTTACTGCACTGTTTGCTCACTTTACCACTTATAAGTTAAACCAGAGGTGAGTGAGGTCATTGAGGTGTTTATTTAACACTCTCTCTTCCATTCTGAGGCTACAGTTGTGCTGAGCGTTAGCGACCCTGAATGAGACAACACCTTAACCACAGTACAGTTACAGACTTAAAAAAGAGAATGATGCTTACCAGAATTTGAGTGCATCTTTGGTGCCGTGGCCGTGGTGATGCTGCACATAGTGGAAGAGACAGAGGAAATTCTCCAGAGCCTGAAGGCTGACCTGATAACAGACAGAGAGATAGATAAGACGCAAGAGTAGCAACATGGCTCAAACCCAGGTTATTATTTACACTCTCATGAAGTGGATTTAAGATGAAACATTCCCTAAACCAAATTATTTGCTATAAAATATTATTTACATAATAACCTGTTATAACATTACTCTAAATCATGTTGAATAATTGTTATACATGATGACACACGGTGATTCACAAAGTGATGTAATAGTGACTAATGTCATTATTTGGAACTATTCCTACAATATTGATTTATCAGATCAGATGTGTTTTTTTCTCAATGCAAAAACAGTGAAACCAGAAAGAACCTATTCATGTCATTACACTAGAAATTTAAATCATACAAAAACATTTTATTGCACAAAACAACAAGTCACATTTCATAATGCTTTATCTCAAACAACCTTACACAACAAATTCCTTTCATTTATGACCAAAACAAAGACCCCATACTGAACCATCAACGCAGCAATCCACAATTCAAAACTATAACTAGCAATAAAAGACAGAACTGGAGAATCCCTGAATCTGAGATTAAATGACTATAAAAAGATAAAATCAGCCTTGTCACAGTGCTGCAATCAGAGCCTGACCATGAAGCATGCATCCCTCACCACCAGAGCTGGCAAAGAAAATTGGGACTTTCTTAACAGTGACACAAGCCTCTTGACCACATTTAACTGCATTACTGGTTCCAGGGTAGTGTGCTAATGCCATCCCAGCAGACGTGTGATTCTCTAAGCCAGCATCCTACCGTCCCTTACACCACACAGAAGCTAGCTTTATGCCTCTGCTAATCTGACACCACTGACTGGATTCATTCAGGCAATGCTGATCCCTGACTGATGTGGCTGGGTCACAAAGACAGAGAACAGACACCACACAGAACCAATTACATTACATAAAGTCTGACCTATGATAGCAGGATGGGATAAAAAAAATAACAACTTGTACATAAAGTTGACTGAAACTAGAGCTCTATTCCTGTTTTGGTTTGTTTTGTTTGTGATAATTAGAAAGGGAAGTCAACTTACAGTGAAGCCTGTGGGTTCACTGTAAATCTGAAAAGCTGGTGAGCTTCGTCAGTGCACACCCTTCACACAGCAAGAGACATCATCATTTTTAGGTCAGATGCTACCATACTAATCTGCTGTAAAAGATTTGTTTTTTTAAGTAAAGGTTTTTTTAAAGCCTGACTTTTACAGTTAGACCCTTTAAAATGAAAAAGAAAAAAAGTTTTATTTCTTCTGCAAAATGAAATAACAACTATCTTGTCTTTTGCAAGAGAAGAATATCCTTGAAACTTCGAAAAATGATCCTATCACAACTTTTCAATTATCCTAAATTGAAGCAGACTGATCAATTTTGTTTTACCTCTCCTCTATGATTGTTAAGATTGTAATAATTTATCACCTCAACTCATCAATAGGTTTTGTAAAAATAAAATTATTTTTTTGAAATATGAATGCAAACTAAATTATTATTGCAGACATTTGCTAACTTGAGGGTTGTTGTTGCAGTACAGTGAGTGTCAACCACCATTGGGAGCAATTAATGTGTCAAGTGTGACAGAGTGTATTCTGGTTATAACATGTTTTCTACCCTTTAAACAAAAAAGAATAACATAGCAGCCTTCCTCTGTTTATTCTGGTTATGTTGGACCATTTTCAAAAAACATTTGCATCCTCTAGTGCACAGACAGCCAAGTTTTAAATAACCATCTGTCTAATGGTGGAATACTCCTTTAAATAACATATCACTGCCTTATGTCCCACACCCTTTAAAACAATCTGCACTTAAAAGCTACCCTGTGAAGTTTTTGCACCCAGAAGGACGAGCGTGACACGATACAGGCTTTCGTTTCACACTGTTCTGCTGACTGGCAGTTGGTGTTGCCCACAGAAGCATAAGCAAAGGCTGCAAGGAAGAAGATTGCTCACAAGCAAACAAAGAAGTAAACAATGCAGGATTTAAAATATTCAAAACTTTGGCTTTAAAATGTTTTATAAACAAGATGCGTTTCTTTTGTTTACAAGAGAGATCCACCGAGCTATTTCAATACCTTATGAAGAAAGTATGCAACAACTAACACTGGCATACTACTTTACAGGTAGCCTATAAATAGAACTAGTCTTGAATAAAGATTAAAAAGTCTGTGGTAAAACTCCATAGAAATTTGGACACAGAGATATCTTTGTACAAGTTATGTCACTGTGACACCACAGCAAATCACTTCACTGCAAGGACACAGATTTGTACATATTTACAATGACATATTTGTACAATTCTAGCATTACATGCTGGACATAAGAGTTAATATGGTATCATTTACAGCTGTAGTTAGTTTACTATTTCTTGCATCTACTTTACATGCCCTATAACAGCTAAGGCAGCTATGCATATCTGTGAAATCAATCTTCTTACCCTCCACGACTAATGTGCAAGAGGGAAACTTTCAAATCAGTTATTCAGGTGCCTGAAGTTTAGTCACACTTCAGTTTTTGCTGCGAAACATCACCGCAAGTAGAGGGTCCAAGGCAACTCTCCGGCATAAAGCGGTGAGTCAATTTCCTTCCTGTGTTGGAACTGTCAAAGCAAGTTTTCTTTTTTTGTGACTTGTTATCTCAAAGAATGGCATCGAAAGAGAAGTAACTAGAAAAATTGAAATTTGGTGTATTTTTGTTTACTTGCTGCAGGCTAAAAGATAAACAATTTTACATTAAGTGAAAATTAAAACTTTGAGTTGCAGGCGATGAAGACAGAGAGTTGACCACACTCACCAGGGTCAAGGAAGGACAGAGAGGGTGACCCTGTCAACAGCTGAAGCAACAACCCACCTGAGCAGCAAAGGGATGGATGGGTGGGTAGGTGGGTGGGAGGGGGTCACTGCACGCCAGGGGGCTGGACAACATCACGCACAGGAGACAGAAAGAAGGAAAAGAGAGAAATGCATGGATCATGAGAGAGACGGGAGAGGACAGTAGTAACACATGAAAGCTGACAAGAACATAAAGGTAAAAGAAATTAATGCAGCAAAAGATGAGAGCAAAGACAAAGAGAGGGAGTGACTGGCAGGAATCAAAGCGTCAAGGTTGCTAAAGCTATAATTGGTTTAGTAAATAAGAGAGACCTGGAGCTGTGCACTCAGTCTATTAAAATTAATCTTCCAAAATGATCATCTAAAATAACTGTCCTTGTGTTATCAGTGTACCTGTTGTGGCCATAATGCTCATAAGTGAAAGAGAAACTAAATGGTCCACGATAACACTAGTTTCCCAGCAGCAGGGTTGTTTTTTCCTCTAAGGCTCTAATCCAATATTACGCTGCAGTTGGCACAAACCAGCCAAGGAGGCTTGATAATGGAGAGATCATAAACAAAAAAACATTCCGTGTTCTGTATCTACACCTCTGCAGTGATAAACATCCTTATTTGCTCATTGGTCATGTAGATGTGCACAAGCTATTCAAGTGTTTGAGACACACAGCCATGGATTTTATTTACTGGCTTTTGTATGCTGTAATATATTATTTCTAGTTATTTTATGATTTGTAAAAGGCCATTTTTATTTTATTTAATTAAACCATATATCATTTTGATTACGCAAAACCTTCCTTTCATCTTTCATGGTTAACTGTTGTTGTGTAAGTACAGCTGCTGTCCAGCCAAAAGGAGATTAATTGCCTCAATGAAAACACATTTAAATTGGATAAGGGGGCTCAGATTTATCAGAATCTAAGAAAACAACAACGCTCGTGCTTCTAATCATATATAAGTGATATTTTATACTCTTTTATTGCCTTGTCCAGGAAGGTCAGTGCTCTAATTAATCTTCACAATAAACTTATAGCTGACACTTATGCTTTCACCTTGGAGAGAAACAACATATTTTCTAATACCTTGTCTACTTAGTTTTCAATGTTTTGTCTTTTTCTTTTGACACAGGTTGGCTTCTTATTAGAAGAAAGTAAGTCTGGACACTTAAAAGTCCTAGTAGTAAGTGGAGTTTGCACAGTAGCTCAGACATGGTGGCTGTCTGAGAGCTGTCTTTTACGCTGCCTTTATCGAACACGGAAATCATGGGAGGCAAAGTCATGGGAGTATGACGGCTGAGTCACCCACACTGGTACAGACTTTTCTTCCTAGCTCTCTTTGGATAATTGGGTAGACTACAAATTGGCAGAGGCAGTGAAAGCGATGTGATCCTGTCCTCGTGAGAGAGGATGTGGGGCCTTGGTTATGCAATGTTTTTTCCGATTTGAGATCCCTACTGATCTAATTTGACATTTAGGTGATGAGCATCATGAGGAGCCCCTAACGTTCTGCATTTCCTCACAAACTACAAGTCAGAGAGCAGAGCTGCTTCACACAACACTATAAAATGACTTTCCTTCTTTTTCATTAAGACATGCGACAAAATGTCAAGAGACTACCAACAAAAAGGATGTTTGTGTTTTTGTTGGTGTCAGACTCACACTGTCACAAGCAGTGACCTTTACTCAAGCATCGCCAGTGAAGAGGAAATGAAAATGTGTTGCACTTTGCTTTATTGTTTTATTGTTTTTATTGCACCAAGATAGTGAAAAAGCTGCTGTTGGTCAAAATTACAAGCCAAACAGCCTGCTCTGGCCTTTCTCTACCCATGTGAAGTGAAAGAGTATTTTTTTAGAGGAGAGATCTGACTTAATAACATACCACTGGGTGGAAAAAGCTGGGGCAGAGCAACGGTTGGAGTGTGACTCAACCCAGAACTAGAGAAATGAATTATTCATCCATTCAGCCTATCGTTTATCAGAGCAGCCAGGGAGACCTGAGCACGTAGGTGTTAGGTTGAAACTAAGGACGGAACAACAAATGCAGATTTGAAACAGACACTGTTGTCAACCAGTGAGCCCTATAATGCAACTTCCCTTGTATACATGTTGGTAAATAATGTCAGAACATTCTAGAAATCATGAGGCTCACACAAGAGAAAATTAAAATGATCAACAACCTTTGGTGAAAGTAGTGTGATGATCACAAGACTTCATGATCACAGCCTGACTGCACGCCTTTTATGTTTAGACTGTTGCACTTGAATTTCACTCAAAGCACAAAAACCTTATTCATGGTAAAATTACTACAAAGTGTAGGAGTATTACTGTCAAATTACTTTGAAATTACTAAAACAGATTCATCACACTAATGTGTCACCAGATACGTTATTAACGTTATTATCAGTCTATAACTTCTAATGTATATTTTCTTAGGAGTGAAATAAATGTATTATATAGTGGTTCATGTTTGATTTAACAATTTATTGAGGATGTGATCCAGCTGGTGTGTTTTTTAGTTTTAGTTTATGCTAAGACATGCAATACTCTGCATTATTAAGTAGCTGAGAATCACTTTTAGGCTACAAATTTTAATATGATTAACATGGTAGAAAAACAATGACAACAACAAATTACCCAAAGTGACACTGATATAATATATGCAATAGGCCTCTTTTAGTTGTTGGATACGGAATGAACTATGTAATTCACCTTCAAAATAAAATAAAAAATACCATAAACAAACTTTCCATTTTACTAGACGGCTGTACGTTTAAGTACAACAGAGACTAATCACTTTTTTCCACTTTACTTTTAGTTACTTCGATGTAGAATATGATCCATGCACATAATCTTTATTAGCTTTAGATGGCTAAGGAAGTTATAAATATTATAGCTGGCCTTAAAGTCAGACAAACTACACAGTATAATGTCTTTGATGGTACATTTATAAAAATAACAAGCAAAGCACAGTCTCTTACCAAGATATCACATAAATAAAGTATGCTGCAACTCACATCAATCAGTCCTGACAAGCAAAATAATTAAATTTGAGGATGAAGGTGAACCAGCACTGCCAACTTTGCTCCCTTCTTAGTATTCACCACATTTTGCCGTATGCTTTGCTCGACAAGTTTAATCTTCTTTAGACAAGGATTCAGGGCTTTAGCACAGAGGGAATGTAAAGCACAGAACTGAGCTTAGAAAGCTAATGATAATGTGGGTGGAATGTGTGACCACGGTTGTCCTAATTCAGAAAATCACTCTGTTTCTAAGCAGCTTTAAACACAAGAACAGTGACTTTGTGTAGACAGTAGACCTGACCATTACAGCCCATCAAGCTTATGAATTGTTCAAAACATGATCCGTTTTAGAGTCGCTACAGAATGATACTTACAAGAAGAGTCTGATCACTTTGCAGGGAAATGTTTTGGGCAAGTTGTGTGTTTTTATGCATAAAGCTCCAACCTGAGTCAACATTAGTCTAAGACTGCAGCTGAATGAAATTACAGTAATATAAAGTGAAACAGAGCCAGCAAGGATTACTAAGCTAAAGTCTGTGGCCCAAGAAAACCAAAAAAGTGAAGTGTTCCGAAGACTTACTTTGGTGTTTTGAAACATCCTGTGGGTTAATAACACTCAGCAAGTAACACAACCTGGTCAGGTATGCATTATACTAAGTTGACTGCTCATCAAAGTTGACAGATTGGGCCGAATGGAACACGTTCTCACAGACAATTTGATGCAAGTTTATTTTAGGCACATTTGCCTTGTAGTAGAACTCACTGATACTGCGGTTGTGGCTCTAAATGAGGAAATTCTAAAGAATAAGAGAAAGACTTACAACCAGCAAAACCATAATAGTGACGTGATGAAATTTAAAGTAAATACTTAAAATTAAATTAAATTTGACTAATTTTGATTCCATGCAGTAGATTTTGTTCTAATCTAATTAGGCAATAGCTCACAGCATGTCATGGTATGTTGTGATTTCATCACAGCTGAAGGGCATTGTTTGACTGACATGGTGAGGATTACAAAATATTACAGTGATTATATTGCAGTGGGCTACTACTTCTTTAACACTGTTATGGCAGTGTATTAGTTTTAGACTTAAAGAGTTTTAAGTCCTTGTTTTTACTGAGTAATAGGTCTTTCTGGTAGCCTGCACATAATAAAGGTGGGTTGTTAAGCAACAAACCAGATTCAAGACATGACTTAGCCTAGTGCCGCCCTGTTAGCTTAAGTTAGCCACCAGCTACTACTGCAGTCAACCCAACCTCATGACCTGTGTTTTCAATAAATCAATTAAGTTAATTTGTCACATGTAATCATATAAGGTACAATGACGTGCGTTCAGCACACTGGCTCAGACAAAATACAGTGGTGCTGTGGCTTTATGCTGTCTGCGCTGCTAAAGTGGATGATGGCAGAGGCCTTAATAGCCAAGAGGCAACTAAAAAATCTAATTTTTCTCAAATATAAACACTGCTTAATTCATTTTCTATAGTTATGTCACAATAGCAGCTGAAGGTAGCAGTTGTAACAGTTGCAATTGTGAAATGTACCTGTATCTGTACATGTCTGTTTATACTTACTTGTGGAGTGATGCAGAGACATGTACGGGAATTGTACCACAACATCGTTCCACAGAACTATTAAACCACAGCTAATAACCAATGGCAATGCTTGATATGAGTTATCTGTTTTTATAAGAAGCATTAATGTTCAGTGAGTATACAGCAAGTAGGAAGATGGGTGAGTGCCAGCTGGGAACCTGAACCAAAAATTTCCATCTTCATAAACAGAGCTTGGCTGAACCATCCCAACAGTTTAATCCATCCCTGATGAGACTGTGGTTTCTTTTAACTCCAAATTTAGACAGTAAACAAAATAGAAATTAGCATTTCATTT
Organism: Acanthurus leucopareius; assembly: GCA_029814765.1. Taxonomy (NCBI): domain Eukaryota; kingdom Metazoa; phylum Chordata; class Actinopteri; order Acanthuriformes; family Acanthuridae; genus Acanthurus; species Acanthurus leucopareius. The sequence goes on along the minus strand of JAQMCX010000003.1, from coordinate 7,919,884 downwards.
TGTTTTACACAAGTATCGTTGGAGAAGAGAGTTACAACGTGAAACAAATGAGGAAGAGGAAATGGAACAATTTAGGTCAAATCAACAAAAGTAAGGCCAAAGTTTGACCGCACCCGACCCAGTGAAGACAACCCAGTTGTGTCACAGTCCTTGGTCAATGCACTGTGAACAAATGACCAGATAAATTTCTCAATACTAGTGAGAAATTAATCCTGGTAGAAATTCAGATGACAAGCAGAGAGCTAAGAGACGAGAATGCAAGAATAAATGATAAGGGAGGCAGAGAAAAGGGAATAGGCCTAAAGCACTAGTGTTTTCCCACTTTTTTGATTACTTCAAAAGAAGGTGTTTCTTTTTGCCCTGTTGAGATGAAGTAAACTATCAGCAGTGCAAACCATGTAAGTGCTATGGCCTGTCACTGCCCCCCTCCCACTGGATTCAATCGCGAGGGAGAGCTACAGGATCAGCAAACAGAGGAGTACAGATGTGCTTACTTAACCATCTTTCTGCATATCAAACAAACACACAGCACTTTGATCACCGGGAAGATGACAGCCGCAGGAGCTGACACATTCTTCCCAGGACTCATCACGACAAAAGGTGACATAAAAAGACACCATTAATAGCAAGGCAGAGCCTGCTTGAGAACAAGCCGGCACAAAATTTTACAGCTGATATCCCAAAGCACACAGACATGATTAACAAAGCAATGAAGCACAACAAAGCACGACAAACATGATGACGACAGAGGGAGGAAGCCATTACTTCCAAAGACAAAAAAAAACCCTGCTGGCTTTTTCAGCACTCATTAGCTTTTAAAAGGTCTGTATTTTAAGGACAATTTGTACATGATAAATAACAAACATAAATCAGCTCAACTGTGTGTGTGTATGTGTGTGTGTGTGTCTGTGTGTGTGTGCGCAGGGCAGATCACTCAGTCTGCAGTCCGATCCTAATCCAAGTCTCGTGATCTGACTGCTGTTAGTTCTCTGACAGCAGGAGGGGGGGAGAAAAGAGCTGCAGTGGCATGATGGATTTCAGAATCACTTCCACTCACTGCTCCGATACGCCAACGTAGGTTCAAAAGTGCA
>JAQMCX010000003.1:7881148-7915996 GCA_029814765.1 Acanthurus leucopareius | reverse complement strand
CCCCCCCCCCCCCCCCCCCCCCCCCCCCCCCCCCCCCCCCCCCCCCCCCCCCCCCCCCCCCCCCCCCCCATGAAGTGCTTCTCAGTTACAACACGTATTTTATTTTGAAGGTTTTGCTCCATGGTTGTTGTAATTACTTGACTTAGCTTGACAACAAGAAGCATCAGGAAAGCTCGACAATTATACCCATGAAATTGGCATTAATGCGATATTGGTCGCAATTCCTATACGCACTGCAACTTATTTTACAAAAAAAAAAAATCCATATTCCAGAATGGTCGTTTTTTCTGCTAAAAATTATAACGTTAGCTGTTTTGCTAGTTGTTGCATCTTAACGTTACTGTATATGGCAGCTGTCAAAACTGTGAAGCAAAGAGAAACGAACACGTCAACGACCTCTATTAAATTAAGCAGATGGTATGATTATATCCTTCTCTGTTTACATTCATAATATTCTATTCCGGCTGGGAAGAATATATTTCATACATACCCTCGCTTCCCATGAATTAAAGCCAGTTAATGCTAGCCTTCGTCCAGCAGAGACCGTTTGTGCGTGTGCTCCCTGAATGCTGACTGCAAGACAACCCCGTATAATACCGCCCTTTCACTGAGTGTCAAAACCTCCCTTCACATCAACGGCTGAGTGATAGACTAAGCATTTCTCTTAATGATGATTATTCGCATACATTTCGAGTTTATATTTTTGCTGACATTTTATCAATTATATTTCTCTTTCATTTCATGACGTAACAATACCTATCATTTCTGTGGAAATATGATGTTTTTGGTTATCTTGGTGAATCTGACGTAAGACATAAGACAAAACTGAAATTAAACATGTAAATTGGAGAGATGATGCTGCTTCAAATTTCTTGAAGAAAACGATCCAAAAGACTTATTTGTTTGTTTTATGTGTATTACTGGAGCATAATATTCCTTACAGACAAGTTTGAGGGACGGGATTCTGCTCTAGTCTGATAAACTCTCACTGCCGGTGACATGACTCCTGTTATTGCTTCCCATTGGATAGCGCACGAATAATTCCCCAATCAATCAAAACAGTTCGTTGAGGAACAGTGTGCTTTTACTGTCTTATACTAAACCGAAAAAAATATTGAGATTCTGTATGTATTACTTAAACGAAACAAGACATTTTGACATCATTTTTTTCTTTAAACAGGATGAACACCTACTTTCTTTCTTACAATAAAGGCTAGTTGCAAACTGGTTTAATATCATGTCATAAGTACACCATATTCCGAGTTTATCAAGGGCCCCTAAATGCACCTCTGACGTAAGCAAGTGTCCCCCTTTGCGGTGGCAAACAGACTGCGGGGGTGGCAACAATCTGCCTCCTTCATATTAACAAAGCAGAGACGTCATCCCATTGACACATTGCATTTTGGAAACTGGCCACGTGAGAACAACAACACACTAAACGCCCTTTTTTCCAACAGGTTATAGGTTACAGTCACAGCATTACTTGTTAGGTAACATGATAGGGCTAGACATTGGTCTGGCGCCTTAATAAATTAAATCCACGTCGTGTAGCATTTCACTACTTCTTCAAATGGCTGAGTCAGTTATTCAGGTAGAATTAAATGTGAAAATGGAGAAATGCTTCATTAAAGTATGTATGTATACAGAGCGGAAGAGATGAGCAATACATAAAATTTTAAAAGTACGCTCGATTCATGATTAATCTGGGGGGCAAAAACTAGAAGTGGGGTTTAGGACCCATAAAAGGAACCTATAAACATTTATATATTCTACGAGCTTACGTTTGAATGTGCCTAAGACAGTTAATTTGTTAAACCTTGATAAGTATTGCACCTGACTAGCAATTCCTGTTTGGCAATGTATACTTTGGCGGCACCTGCACACCAACCACGGAGTTGTAATTTGCTCTCCTTAACACACGATGTCGCTATTGTCACACCCAAGCCACAGACACAGCAGACCAACATGTTAGAAAAATGTTTATTCATTTGCTGCCCAGCATGTAAACTCATCCCACCAGCTTGTACAGACACTTTTCATACTTCACAAAAATTCCTCCATGAGATAAGCTTAACATGCCACAGTGTAACACAACTGACATGAGATGATGTCATGCACTGCTGTGATGAGTTTCACATTAAATTATGTATCCCTTGAGCTTTATTCTCAGTTTATGTGCACTCAGGAAAAGACAAAATAAAAGTGTTTATATTTACAATTCTCAAAGGCAGTTGTGATTTTATTAAGGCAAATGGGAAATGTAAAAACATAGATAAGTATAGCACTTAGCAATAAAAGGCACAGTAAGTTCACCTCAGGTTTTCAGTGGCATTTTCAGCAGCTATAGTTTAATAATGCTGAGTGGCTCCTAATTTGCGGTCAAACATCCAAACAGTGTCAACTCTCAGAGCAGCTGCCTTTTTTCAGTACCCGCTGTCTCTCTCCACACAGCCTACACCCACTGCGTTGTCAGGACATTTGCAGGAGCGGCCACTAGGGGTTGCTAAACAGAGGTGGGTGCAGCCCCCGTTGTTTACAGCACAGTAGTTTTGTCCTAGCAGAAGAAAAAAAACACACAAACCCTTCTTAATGCGAGAAATTCCTGGAAATTTGTATAAATCATAAGCTGCCGTTTACTCATGAACGGCAGGATACAGTCCCTTCACTGTTTGTTCAACAGATATACACATACTTCACTGAATCACATAGCAAACTCCAGATGTTGGAGGCCCCTCGCCCCTGGCTCCACATTCCCTGGCTTGCATAATACATTTAGCCTTATCTAAAAGGGAGGATGAGGCCTGGTGCTACACAGTAACATCAGTCATCTGTTCACTTCATGATGGATACTAACAGCAGATTTTCTCCTGTAGCTTTCATGTTGAGGAGTAAACTTAGAATTTTTCTTGTTCAGAGTCTTCACTTAAAATTATCTACAGGGGGCACAAAACTGGGCCGATAAGTCTGCATGAAGAGTGAAGGGAATAGATAATTAGCCTGACTTGAAGGTAGCCCCCAAATGTACAAGGGTCAGGCTAATTTTAGGAATTGCTCTTCAGTGGGCCTGCACATCAGCACTTGGTACAAAACAAAAGATGAGTGTAGGCATGAACCCACCAATCAGTAGACAAATTAAAAAAAACAAATTCAGTAAACATTTTCAAGTCCTAAATATTTATCATATTAAGGGGAATTTATAGGGAACATATTTACCTGAAGGACACTGGGCATAGGCTGTGGCGATTCCGTACGGCTTGGTTCGTTTCTGAGGCTGGAATTGGTCGGACTCTTTGCGAGCACTGCGGTCCACAGCAACCACTGCATCCCTATTATAAACACAGAAAGAGTTTAGCAATCCGGGACTGTCCCAGCTGGAGAAATTTTAGCATCTTGTCTCCCTGTGTTTTGTATAAAGTCTGTCAAGAATGAGTAAGGGTTAGTGTAGGCTTTTTTAGCCATAACTGACATAGTTTTGTGTGCCTCCCCCACCACCACCTCTCAACCTTCTCCAGCAAAGCTGCAGCCCTGGTAAGATCAGAGAGAGGCCCTGGGCAGGTCACTCACAGACGCTAAGGCTGAGAAATTGCAAGCAGCTGCCACTTTTTAAGATGCTTTCTCTCCCAACACACACACTCACACACTCAAATAGACATCCCAACCCCCGCCTTTTTGCAGTGACTAACCTACAGAATCTGCCATGTGGTAAGAAAACTCCACAGTCTTCACAGTGTCCAAGTCTGGAGGAACATCAAGGGCCCATGCTTTAAGTGTGGGGAGCTTTATGACCTCTGACCTACTCTCTCCTTCCTCTACCTTGACAGATCTGGGTTCTTACATGGCACAGTGGATCATGGACAAAGCCTGCTTTATGTCTCTGATGCTTTAAATTCCAATGTGCAGTAATTCAAACCTATCCAGAGTTTATCAGAGTACATCAGAACTCTGGCTTAAGTCCATTGAAACACCTTTATTTTAATGTGGCGGTACAAAGTAGTTTCTTTTACTTAAATTTTAACAAGTTCCCATTGGATCATAAAAAACAAAAAGTCAAACCTTCGCCAGTCAGTGTAGTAGATGTTCTTCCCATAAGATGTGATTCCGAAAGGGTACTGAATTCCCTCCACAATGTTTCTGCGGTCACCCCGGGCAGGATGCATGCACTCCATTTTATGTGTTCCTGCAGGCGAGAAATTAAACTTACTGCTGATCGCATGGCAGACATTTTTTCATGGATGAGTCATCTGTCTGTAATCTACAATACCTGCATCTGCCCAACAAAGCAGAGAGCTCTGAGCATCATAAGTCAAGCCGTTTGGCAGGCTGAGATCGTCTTTAACCAACACTCTTCTGTTGGATCCATCCATGTAAGAGGTCTCAATCTTAGGAGCTTCACGGTTCCAGTCAGTCCAGTAGAGATTGCTGTTGTTAGGACAGGTGTGAAGTCAGTTCACTCTCAAACTAAACTGATTTTTAGAACAGATCTCATAAATAACAGATAAATTTTAACACAGTAATTGAATTATAAATGTTTTAGTTTGCCGATAAAAATAGTTTTTGATTTATCTGTGATCTATAATTTTTGGTTAATCTAATTATTTTTTACACAAATTGTAATGTTATCAAGGTTTAGATGTAAAACATTTTAAAGCTTTCTTGTCTACCTTCCTGGAGTCTTGTTGTTATTGTGAGGCTGCCAGCTAACTGACCAGTGGTTGTAACTTCATATTAAACATACAGATATCAAAGTGTTTTTGTTTTTTTCTTCCACCTCTCTGCGGGAATGCAAATAAGTGTATTTCTAAAAATGTTGGACTATTACTTTTAATCTGTTCCGTCCAACATGAACTAAGAGGGGATCACTTTGCTCAAAACAAATTAACTAATCCACTGGTATTTATTTACATTATGTAGATATACAAACTGGTAAAATGTTAAAGTTGCACGAGAAAAAACACACACCCATTGGGAGGGTCTGTGATAATAGCTCGGGGGTTGACAAGATCTGTGTCCACGATAACACGACGCTGAGACCCATCCAAAGAGGCCACCTCGATACGATCCTTCACAGAGTCCGTCCAGAACACAGTTCGTCCAAAGTGGTCAATGGCGATGCCCTCTGGGCTATCCATGTCTGTAGACAGGTTACATTTGCTTTGATTTATGAAAAAAGTCCACTTGATTGACAACTGTCTCAAAATGAAAGAGAATGAGTCATGTGAAGGAGAAAAGTGAACAGTTGTGTTACCTGATCTGATGACTACGATGGGCTCTCCACCCAGGATGCTGGCCTTGCTGATTGAGGGAGATGTGATTTCAGTCCAGTAGACCATTTTCTCAACACAGTCATAGGCAACTCCGATGATTACCTTCTCCTGCAGAGGGGTCAGCAACCAACAATCTTTGAAGTGCATTTTTATTCAAACAAGAGTGGTCGGTGATAAAAACAACACGGAGCAGATGTGTTTCTTGACATTAATGTCTAGACACAGAACCAAACAAACAGAGCCACACACTGAGCAAGAGCAACTTGGCCAGACTTCAGACCAGCTGGTGTGGAAATCAGCGTAACAAGAAATGCAAATTGCTATTCCGAAGATGTCAGACTGATGTTAGTAATTAGTGTGAATGTCACCAGATGGGGAAATCGCAGAGCTGGAATGCAAGTATTATTACCAGCAAGGGAGCAACTTGTGTAAGGCTTAGCTAAAACATGAATGAAACGTCCAAACACACCAAAGTTTTCTCTGATTTTCTTTAGTATGATCTGAATTATCACACAAACTAAAAAGGCCTCACTTGACATTGTGCTAAGATTTACTTAAAAATGCCATCTTCTTAAACTTACATCTACATTTTGAAAGATATCTTTGCTTAGAAGCGCTCATTGCACAGCCCTGATCCTGTAAGACATTATCAGCTTTTTTTCTTTGTAGTTTAACAGACCTGATTGACCTGATTCATAAATGGAAAAGCCCATTAAAATCTCCCTGAGATACAGACTGTAGACATGTAAGACAACCCCAGGCCCCTTTCACTCCTAAATCACATCCTTGTTCATCAAAATACATATTAAGAGTGTTTTTTATGCCTTAACGCAGCATAGATGTAGATCTGAAATTAGTAGTCGTGTTGGAGTACACTGGTATTGCTGCTAACAGTTCTATTTGAAAAATGAAATACTGATATCTGATATAAGGTGATAGCCCTAAAGCATGGAGCCATGAATATGCAAATACTTTCTGCCTCTGTCTAGATCACCCCTCCATCACTGGCCCGTAGCTTCAGTCTACCTGCTCACCTCCAACTCATCAACAGCATGAAATATCTCGCTTGTTTTGGTTTTCTATCTACCGTGTGCTTAACAATGGCAGGCTGTAATGAGAGAGTAATTTAGACATACATTCGAACTAGCCGATGAAGAAGACAGAAGGAACTGTACAGGGTTGCCTTCAACTCAATGTATCAGAACAGAAATGTACTGCTTCATACACAGTGATAGATAAAGATAATAAATAACTTCAGCCTTCAGCTTGACTACTTTATCATAATATGCAGAGTCCTAACCTGTGAGATGACAAGGTTGGCTCCTTAAGTATGTGACCTGTGAAACCTTGGCTATCTGACTCAGTTTTTTAGAACTGCAGCTCCAAAGCAGATATGCTGGGTCATGGGGCTAAAAAAACATCCCATAGACATGTTAACAGTGTTAGAAGGTCTTTAAAGAGACTTACAGGGAGATGGATAACAGCTTTGGCATCTTCTTTTTTCATGTCATAACCCTCCAGCGGCACATGCTCTATCCTGCCACTCTGGGCAAACAACAGGTGTGTTCCTGGAGGCACAGGGTGGACATCAGGTCGAGGGGTGGGTCCAATAGGTGGTGGCGTGACACCGTGGTCGATACCTACCAGAGAAAAATCAAGGGTCTTGTAAAAAGAAACCAACCTGAAATCAATTACCCACCAGAAAAGTTGTTCTGGTCAATAAAATCCTTTTCAAAGTCTCCATTGGTCATGCATGAGTGGTCTTTTAATACACAGTGAAAGACACTGAGGTCTCTTGTTTCTTGTTAAACATGTGATTTACTCACAGCTCGGTCTGGTGCCAGGCCCTGAGCGAGTCCCGGGGATCTCCTGTCCATTTCGGTCCACACACCAGCAGTGTCCTGTGCTGCCGTGGCACTGCATGGGTTCGTATTCACCATTCTCGTCACATGTAGGAATGTACTGTCCGACGGGAGGCCGGGGGCCTCGTGGACCGAACTCTGTCACACCCAGGAGGCTGTCTCTGTGACTCTCACAACGTGTTTTTGTCCTCTCTGAAGATCATACAGAAAAATAAGCACCAGAATGAATACAGTTACCCCGTAGCAATGCCACAAACTTAATCATAAGCTCATTATATCTTTTCGCCTTACGCTTTGAACTCATCTACACAAAAACTCCCACATCCCCTGTAAGACTGGACAAATTCCTTTTGCTATCCAGTAGAAAATGAAAAACAGGTTCCAGCTGGCACCAATATACTCTGGCAAAGAACTCATTTCCAAACACCCCTCTCGTCCAAATGAGTGGGATAAACAATGCTGAGAATGGAAAAGATTGGTTTTCCCTTTTTTTTTTCTATTATTGAGTCTGCAACTAAATCAAAGAAAAATATTACTGAAAACAATACTGAAAACCATCTAAACTCTCACGACAGATTAAAAAAAGAAACTTGTAGCTGCAAAGACTGAACATGGAAATCAAGTCAACTGACACCAATGTGCGGTTTGGATAGGAAGTTGAGTTTGCTTGTTAAAAAATGACGACATCCCAAAAGACTTACGTGGAGAGCAATAGAAGCCGTCGCCATAGTACCCTTGCCTGCACTGGCAGGTAAAAGATCCCTCAGTGTTGTAGCACACAGCGTCCTGATGGCACCTGCTTGACTGGCACTCGTCTATGTCTGCAGGCAGGAAAGAAGAGAGAAACTAAGGACTGAGAAGAGTCAGTCATCCTCTGTAATGATTTCTCATGTCCTTTTATGGCCAGGGATCCTCACTATGATCTTTGTAAGCCTGTGCCCAAAACTGTCCTCAGAGTGGGGAATACCAAGCAAAGGTGTGAGAAAAAATAGAAACCATGAATGAGCCCTCCACATGACCAGCTAAGAAAAAAAACTACACGCAGACTCAGGAACTCCACATGAATGAAGTCCACATGGTGAAAACCCATCTGCTTTTCATTTTTCACTGTTTATAAACTACAGATGTATTATGTAAGATATTTCACCTCCTTCGGTCACTTTCAGTTTAGTACCTGTAACTAAAGGAATAAGAAAAGAATGGGATAGTTGACTGAGAGGTAATTAATCAGCCCTAGTAGTTACCTAATGTATTTTAAATAGTTTGCAGTGATGTTATATGTAAACAATACATATAAAAAATACATATTAAATAGGCTATCATTTGCAAAAGCACTGAAAGATTGTAAGATTGTTATGATAAAGCTATGTACAAAAATTAGTTAGTTATAGAAAACTAATAAATGTATTTTACTTGATGAATTAGATGCATTAACTCCTTGTTAATGCTTTACATTCTGTATAGTTCATTCCCATGATTGTTCTTCAGCACAAACATATTCTTAGAGTCTGTTTTGAGTACCTTGGCAGATTCTACCATCTCCTATGAACCCTGGCAGGCAGGAGCAGATGTAGGACGAGCCTCCGGTGTAGCGGCACTGAGCACGCTCAGCAATGTCACAGGAGTGGGTGCCTTCTTCACAGGCATCCACAGGTCGGCTAACCTCTGAGGAAAACAAGACCAGAGAGATACTGTTGATGTGTTTCTTTGCAGAGTGATTGAGATGAGATCCTGACATCACATTCAACTTTTAAACAGTTTACCTTTTGTTACACTTTGTTTTATAGTTGTTTTTCATCTCAAATGAGCACAAAGTCTTAAAACAGAGAGAAACAGCTACATTTTTAATTTTTTGTATGGATGAAACAAACATGATACAAATCTTTGTGTCTGGTAGGCAAATTTTATCATTTCAAACAAAGCCAGGTTAGCTGTTTCCCTGTTTCTAGTCCTTACGCTAAGCTAAGCTAACCAGCTGGTCTTAAGATCTTATTTGGCATACAGACGTACATGTGGCCCTCTGAGCACGGCTTTCTAACATTCCAAAATGTTACACTATTTTTTAATATATGTGCAGCATTTACAAATTTACAAACAGACCACTGCATGCAATTCGGACCTAAAGCCTGACCACACCTCCTACTGGATGTTCTGAAACTATAACTGTGATCACTGCACCACTCTTTTCACAGCTGAGTGTGTGTTCTTATTGTCCTACCTTGGTCTATTTACTATTCTAAATTTATTACACTTAATGTCTGAACCTGTACATCCCAACAAGCAGGTGAGATTTCTGATATATTTCTGATAAGTCTTCAATGCGCAGACGTCACCTACCAATGCAGGTCGTCCCATCACCGCTGAACTGATATCCATCTTCACATTCACAGCGGAAGGTCCCAGGCTGGTTGTTGCAGATGGCGTGGGAGCCACAGATCTGAGGGTTCTCTCTGCACTCATCAATATCTGATCAAGAGAGGCTCCAATTACCATATGCTAATAACTCCTACACAAGGTCAAACTTTGAGTTTTGAGCTCTGAAGTCTGAAATTAGTGTCCTTCATTATCAGAAGTCGGGAGATCAGACAAGAGACAAGAGAGCTTAATTAGATTTCTTAATTACAAATGTTTCAAGATAGCGTCTGTTTAAAAAAACTTCCTTCCTTTCACTACTGTATGTGCCTCAGAGCACTTCCTGTCATGAATGTGAAAGACTCTTAGTTGTATGGAGCCCTGCCTCTAAACAGGGACCACACTGTACACGTTAACCTGATCTGAGAGTATAGGAAACTTGTTAGCCATGTGGGACTCCCACTGCTAATTGACAAGATTGCTGAGTTCCCCAGGAAGGAAGGCTAAGAAAGTCAGAGTTAATTAAATGATGGCTCTAAACAGATACGGAAACTATTTGATTTACTTGAAAGCAGACAATACATTAGTGATGAGGATCGAGAGGCTACTACACCCTCTTCATTGCCTACCATGATGAAAATGTTTTTGTTATATCATATATCCCATGGTATTCTTACCATAACATGTGCGGCCATCGCCATTGAAACCAGCAGCACACTCGCAATTGAACTGATTTCCCTGTCCAGGTCGGCACACGGCGTTGGTGTCACAGCCGTGTCTCCCAGTAAAACATGGGTTCTCCTCTGGCTGCCCTCCTGTGAATAAATGGTGGATTTCAGGGACAGTTTAATTATTATAATGTTAATTGTATGATTTTTTGAGCAAAAAAAACATGTTTACTATTCAGCATAGCCCTAACTTTCAGCAAAACTTGTCCTCGCTCAGGATGTCATATGTTGCATTCAAGGAAGGAAGTGAGTGCAGACCAAACAGGAAGACAAAAATAATCTCCATGACCTCACCATTAACATCCCCGATCTTGTTGCTCATGGCAAACCGGATGAGTTCGTTGTTTGCATCGTACATGACAAACACCTGGTCCACGCTGAGCATCTGAGTGGGTTTCATGTGTCTCAAAGACTCGCCATGCTGGCAGCTCTGGAAGGTGATGGTCTGACGCCACTGATACGTCCTGGTTTCAGTAGAGCCATCAGGCAAGCTGATCACATAGTCCCGAGTAGAGGATGAGGTGATCACTGAAAGGTAGGATTAGCATGTAAGTAACAAAGTTTTTCAGTCTTGACTTCTGAAGTGTTAAATTGTGATTTGAGATTTTTCCAAGTGCATAAACAACAACAGCAGAATAAACACAGTGACATGCTGTTTGAGCTGTATCTTACAGTTGTTGCTGTATTGATAGATCTCAGAGTAACGGTCGATCTGCACGGTGGAGCCAGGAGGCACCTCAGGGACCCTGCCTTCCAGAGTAGTGCTCACTGCCAGGTGGTCGTGCTCATCAATGCCTTTGAACTCCTGCCTGATGGTCAGCTTCTCGTTCCCTGGCAGAAAGGTCACCTCAGCCTGCCGTGTGAACTCCCCCCCTGCAGAGGACAGAGAAGGGGAGGTTAACTTTAAGAGACTGGCCTTGGATGAACTTTGGCTTACTGCCGTCTGTCTCGGCTGAGGTAATGTGAGGGGAATTCAGCTGGACAGAGTGAGTGAAAATGCAGCTGTATGGCTAACGGATCGTAGCAGCGTTAACATTTGTGTACAGAGATGTTTGCTTCTCGAGTCCTCACTTTTGCAATTTTCTAACCAAGTTAAGCATTACAAAATCACATGAGAAATTGCTGGTGCTGCTGTCACATTATCAAATATTGTCAGTGCAGTTGCAGTGTAAATAGAAGTGTTTTCCTCACCAATAATGCTAAAGCCGTTCTTGAAGCCAGGCTGCTCCAAAGCAAATGCCCACCCGATCACACCACCAAGGGCTGAAAGGGGCTGCAGTGAAGGCCCGAGGGTGTAAGGGATGTCACTGATGGCCACGTAGGAACGGCCATCATTTACCACCACGTATGAGTGGAGATCGTTGCTGGAAAACTCCACTGGAGAGGGAGAGTTGCCCACATACACTCTACCATGCACCTTACCATTCATCCTCTGTGGTTTTCCTGTAAAAACAAACCAACAAGATCAAAGATGATGACAAAGAAAAGTAATCAAACACCATAGCTGAACCTATAGATTTGCTCCAATAATTTCCAATGTATTGTGAAACGGTATTTAATGAATATTTTTGAACACAGGAAATGACGCTTATAAACTGGTTTAAGATATTTCCCAGCAATCACATCTGCCACAACGAAGAACAATCAACAATTAATACATTAAATGCCACCTGAATAATGAGCCGCCATTAGTTTTTCAAAGCTAATATTTTAGCTGGAAGTTAGCATTAGTATCCTGTGCTGAACGCTGGCTAGTCAATGACCTTAAAATAGTTTGTTATAAATAATTTTAACAATTGAACAGAGGTTTTTACCTTTTTTTAAGCGAAAATAAAAAGAAAATAAAAAGTGACCATTTAAAGCAGCAGTGGGACGTTACCTTCTGCCACACATTGTATCCCATTGCCGTAGAAGCCAGGCCTGCAGTGGCAGCAGTATCCAGTGGAGTAGTCATTGCAGTCAGCAAACTGGGAGCACTTGTCTCTATTGTTTGCACATGTTCCAAGATTGTAAGAGAACACTGTAAACATATTGTACAGTAAAGAAAAAGACAAAAACATCCAATTATATAATTATAATCTTCCAGAAATTATAGGAAACAATTCTAAAATACTTTGTCAAGAAACATATAGACTATTTCCTCTGTGTACTCACCATCCACATTTATATCTGTGTCATCCACCACCACCACCTCTGGGTTCCCGGGCTGATGTGGCTGGTACTGAACCGGGTGAACTTCAATCTGCCCCACTTCTGACACATAAGGAGGGTACTCCACCTGCTGTCCACCAGTATACACTGTTCTTCTTGCATCAATTTCCCCCTCGTAGCCCTCGGGGGCCAACTGTTGTGCCGCCTCAGTGGGCAGGTCACTCACCTCACCTGGTGCCACGTTGGAAAAATAAGGTGCAGTTCCAATCTCATACACCCATACACCCCGAAGGCCAGCATTGGTCTCCCTATGAGAAAAAAAAGGGACTCTTTGAGCCACTGCTCTTGAGATATAATCCAAACAGCTGGTCAGATCATTGAGTGACTTACTCTGCTAAAGCTCTGATGGACGCCTCATCATCAGTGGTGGTGCGGTAGTATGGTCCCTGACTGGAGAACAGGAAACCCTGTACCAAACCCTTACTGAAGCCAGCTTGCATGATCACACTACTGTCTGCTACAGGCGTGGAGGAAAATTGTATCCCATCCCGTGCATACAGAACAATAGCATAACATAAAGTCTCCGTGGATGCAATAACCAGCTGGAAGGTGTTTCTCTGTGTGATAAAACATTAGAGGAGGAATGTAAATGATCAGTTCCACCACATGTCGCTTGAATGATCATAAGATGCTCACCTTCTTCCCAATGCCATCACCTCTGCTTTGAGGTTCATGGGGGGCCACATCCACCCAGGTGATCACAGCAGCATGGGTTGGGTTTACCGCTTTGTCCAGCGGGAAAGCCCTGTTAATGTGTTCGGCTGCCTTAAGCAGAATATCAGGACTGGAGTCTTGACGGAAGTACACTTTGCCCACACCGTCACCTGTGTCCAGGTCTCCTTGCAGAGCTGCTATCATGCCAAAATTTGAGGGCATTTTGCCAAGGTAAGTCGACTCGCTTGTCGGCTCTGCTGTGGCAACAAAACCATTGGTGTTGATCTGAAATTTAAAAACTCAAGTTAAAGTAATGTGGACAATAAAAAGCAAGATGATTGAAAATCCGTGTGACTCTCTTTACAATAACTAGGATAACAAAACATGAAGAAGTCTTTCACAGCGGAGGGAAGCCTAGTCCAGTCTGACCTACTTTGATCTTTATTCCGAACTCATTAGACTAATGATCCGAGTCAGCTGCCATGTGCTACAAAAGCGCTAATGAACAAACAAGATGCCATTTAACACAGATTTTACACACATAAGGTTTAACATTAACACATGGAGGGCTTGTAAAAAAAAACAAAACAGAAAAGCGGGGTTCATGTCAAAAACACTCACACACACAGACACCCTGCACATGGGGCTCTTTCACTTCCTGACCGGGGGAAAACAAGAGCACTATTCCTGGCCCGGGCCACTCTGTTTCCTGTCCTTGCCCCTGACAAGCAGCCCCAAAGAGCCTGATGATTGCGCACTAATGTTCATTACAGAAACTTCCTGCAGAAATTGAAGATAGAGCTGGGAAAATGATCAGTGATTCTGATCTTGAGATGTCGTGTAGAGAGAAATCTTTCAGGTTAGTGGCTGACCCAAGCATACCTTTGTGGAATATGAATCAGACTGAGGAGGAGGAGACAGTAAAAACCTCCTTTTAACTAGAGAAAATGTCTTAACTATAAACATGTCTGGTGTGAAAAGCATTACTGTTCGCCCTCAGGGCATAGACAGTTCATGGTAGAGTATTTCACAAATGAAAAACTAAAACTCTTGAGGCCATCTTGGCTGCAGCTGAGAAACATGTTTGTGGTGAGTGATGGAGTTAGTCAGCATTGAGGACCCCCCCCCCCCCAAGACTGATAGTTATAACAAGGAATTAAATATTTATTCTAAACCTCATGTGTTAACCACAACTTTTTTCCCTCTGTGCATCTCCAGAAACAGATCTGCTCCTTGTGGGAAATTGAGCATATAGCTGTTCTATAAATGACAAGTTAAATAAAAGATTAAAGCTGAAATATAAATTTAGTTAATACACCCAGTTTCAAGTTTATTCCACGAAGACTTCTACCTTTTTTTAAACAAAATTATTGATGAAGTTTAAACAAATGTTGAACTCCTAAAAAGGGAAATACCTTTTGTATTTCTCTGATACCATATTATCCACATGACTCACAATTAAAAGAGAGATGCAGCACTTTTCTTTGAAAAGGAGAATCACAGGGCATAAAGGGCTGTTTGTCTGTCCAACACAATGGTCCAGCTTTCAGCTAAATGTTACTTTTGCCTTTTGCCATTTAAAAGCTTCACATGGTAACTGCAAACAGCAAATTATAAAGACAAGAAGTCTAATAATTTATCAGGTCATAAGCTGACCTCTAAAGTCATTATTTTCCATAGTTTACACAGTGTAAATAATGTGTATTTCAGGCAGGATGTGAGCATTACAAACTGGTTTATATAAGTCTCTCTTTTTGTCCTCATAGTTTCATGACATATCAGGAAAAGCTTTGGGATGCATTGCCAAATTAGGTTCCTCGAGTACTCTGGTCTTTGTGTCAACAGTAAAATGATGAACAAGGGGAAGCTGCAAGAATGCGTGGACACATACATTTCACAAGGAACAGCAGCCCTACGAGATAAGTAAATCAATATTTACAAATGCTCTGGGCCGACAGAAAAAGACCATACCCTACCCGAGCTATATTTTGCAACTTCCAGCTATTGTCTAATGTTGAAACTACTGACCACCTTCCACGTACAACTTCACGGGATTTCTAGAGTATGCGCAATTGCGCAAGGAAAGTCCACCCTCACCAATGAATCCCATTTGTATTAAAAATGACTGACAATGTCTCAAATTATGGGTTAACTTACAAAGATGCTGTTGAAAGTGCCATCATAGAACAGCACTGGCTTGTCCAAGTCGAGTCGGTGCGTTTGGTCATTCCCCGCTTGAAGCAACTGGTCTCTTGCGCTCGGACCGAAAGGAAAAAACTCTCCCCGCGTTATGCTCTGCACCGACGCCACAAAACCGAGAAAACTCGCACAGACGAGCCATCCTTGCTCCTGCCAACCCATTGTTCGTGTTTTAGGAGCAGTTGAGCGGTCCTGTGGTCTGTCCGAGCCAGGTTAGTGGAGAGTGACGCACGGGCTGAACTAAAGAAACTTCAGACAGTTTTGGGGCGGAGTTGAGAGGGAGAACTACTTTCATAAAACCACCAAGATTGGAGAGGAACGAGAGGTAGCCTATATTTTTCTTGTCACGCTTTTCCTTAAACAAATTCCTGAAATGATGTGGTACTGCAGAGATGGCGTCTGGCCCATTTTGAAAAACAAAAACAATGCCAGGAGCCAGATCAGTTTTCTGAGCGCAGAACAGCAAAAAGAAGCACTGAGGTCAGTTTCACATCATATCCCTTTATTAAAAACCTGACTTGCAACTCATTGCTCCAATATTGCCATCACAGTAGAAGGCCATCACCTCTGTTTGGACCATGAAGTATTGAAATACAGGGTCTACTGTACTGGAGGTCTAAGTGTCTCCAGAGGGACAACACTGGAGCTGTGCTGGCAGGTCTGGATACAGGCCAAGGGGCCATCAGAGCATAGTCATCAGAGCATGGACCAGTTACCAGCAACAGAGCCTCATGGCCTGTTTGATTGAAACATTATGTAAAGGACAATATCACAGAGCACTGTACCATACTCTAATCATTTGAGGCATACCGCTGAGGCTATCAGACTCGACTCCAGCTGGGATAATGAGGGGCATGCTGGTAATACGGTTCAACTTGGAGCTGTTTCTGCACCGCTAACGGATGGTCAGTCATCCGTCCAACACTTTGGTCCACTTTTCTAAGCAACTGTTGGTCGTATTGCCATGACATTTTAATGTGGGTATTCATGATTCCTAATGATTTATATTGACCTCTGACCTCTCTGTTTAGTGCTAACATCAGCCTGAAGAGTGTTGGTAAATAAACACCTTGGTAAATAACAAAGAATTAAAAAAGGCCAGAATAAGACAACAGATGACTTCAAATTCAAGGCAAGATTTCCATCAGATTTGGTATCACAACTGAGTTTCCCTCACAGGGGTAATAAAGTATGCCTTCTTCATTTTATTCTTCTTCTTTACTCTTTATTACTAGATGGTGATTATTAATATTGTTGTTGACCCACTGACCTTTCCTCATGTCTAACATCAGACCAGGACTTCTTTACACAAGAGATATCAAAAAAGTAAATATTAAGTACAAAATTCCTACATTTTTTCAGTGGTGCAAAGTATATTTGCTCAGCTCTCTTAATTCCAATTTCATGGTACTTTTACTTGACTTGAGTGTTTCCATTTATGCAGCTTATACTCCACTACATCTCAAAGGGAAATGTTGTACTTTTTACTTCATAAGTAGTGTGAGTACTGTATTCTGTGTTTTCGTACTGTAGTCTGTTTTCAGATTACACTTTTTCACTCCCTTCCTGTCCAGTGAAAGCCAAGTATCTCCAAATTTAGTGATTTTATGTGAATTTTTTATTGAAAAACTGAGGATGAAATGTTCCTTTATGGGTCAAAAAATCCTCCTTTTCATAGGTTGAAAAAAACTGTTAAAACCCCTATTGAATTAGCTAGAAAGCTTTTTTTTTCCTGAGCTCATGAAAAGTTGACTCCAGATTTATGATTCTCACAGGACAGAGACGCTGAGCATGTGATAATTTCATAGAGTATTGTGCATTCCTGTAGATTATACCACCCAGCAGTATATACAGTAGTAAAAGTAGCACAACCTTGGCTACAGAAGTTAAATCAGACATACAAATAAAGATTAACTATTAAACCTTTTACAACATTTACGGTTGTATAGCCCAGATGAGTGATGTGCTCTTTTTGTTCTTTTATGCTCTAATAAACTATACAAATGTAAACATATGGATTTCAAATTATATCTAGAATTCATGTTATATTTTGCAAACTGCTGCTACATCATGAGCTCTTTCTCATTTTTTAAAGGCCTGTAAAAGAGTTGCAAGAAGCACCTTCAATGGAGCAGAAACACTAATAAAAAACTTATATACTTGTGCTGTAGCTCATGTCAGTATGTGGTATGTTGTAATTATGTCCCAGCTAAAGGGTGTTGTTAGAAGTGATATAAGCACAACAAATCATGACCAGGACTGAAAAAAATGTTTTTATAAACAATTACGAAGTATGACATTAAGTAAGTTATAGGCTTAATCTTACTGCACAATTTGTACATTTTTACTTTCAGTGTTATTTGACTGTTGATACTTAAATACTCTTAGGAAGGTTGTGAAGGCAGAACTTTTTCTTTCAGTATTTTTACAGTGTCGCATTAGTAGTAAATAATATAAATAATTACCATCTAATCTCACTAATGTACTCCATAGTATTTTTTCTGAGACCTTCCTTGTCTTGTGAAAACCTAAATAACACTACTTTTAGTGCAGAAAAAATTAACAAAATATAAAAAATAGTTGTTTGTTGTACAAAAGAATGTTAATGTTCTCAGATTGTCTCTCCTTTTTTCTTTTTTCCTTAAATACCCGATATCTTTCCTTTATCTGGCTTCTCAAAACTTTGGTGATAAAGGGTCTCGACGAAGCATTGATTTTTTTCAAGGGGCCACAGGGCAAATAGGCTAAGAACCACTGCTTATATGATTCTTTCTGTGACACTGAAAGAACTAACCTCTTACGCCACCCTCAGGCCAAGCATGTTTTTTATTTTTTAACACAAGACATAATGGCTATTCTGCTATGAAATTGAAAGGACGCATTTATACATCCAAGGGGATGAATGCTTGTGATGCCATGGCCTTTTCTTTAACATCACCCTCAGAGCAAACTTTCCATTTTCAACCCCTCTACTGAAAGTGCTATAGGAGGACTGTGTCTCCAATAGAAGTGTGATGTAATGAACATTTCAACCTCTAGTTGTTTTTTCTCTCTCTGCAATACAGTATAATTTGATGGGACATAAAGAGCAGTAAGTGAGTATGTTTTTGCGTTAAGTATGTTAGAATTTTTAAGATGGTTTTCTGCTGTTAGCTGCTAATGTTCTTTAATGGTTTCATGTCAAGACTCCAAAAAAAATGCCATGGATAAAATGAAATAGTTTGTCTCAGTCACCATATGACCAGATTGTTTTCACTGCAAATTGTGAAACATTACTGGTAATAAATAATGAATAGCACCAAGCACTGTGTTTGTACTAAGGTTTAGAATTAGGTTCTGGTTTTATTTAGGATACCATTTCCCATTTACTACAAAGGCTGAAATAAAGTCTTCAAAAGACATTAAATGTGGTTAATTTCATTTTTAAAATACACTATGAAGCAATTTTTTTCTGGATTCAATAAATCCATTTTATTGAGGCTGGTATTTTGAAAAAAGACCATGAATAAGATAATTAATAAATTAACCATTGCATATTTATTTCTTTGTGGCTTTTATCTTCTCATCCAATTTTTGCTTCTCATGTAGGATGAACATTATTTCTCCCACTTTGGAGCCCTCTCAGGCTTTTCGTCCTTATAAAGTTGGAAGGTGCCACCTTGTGGTCATTTGATGAAGTTTTTGTTCCTGCTCTCTAAACACAATCTCCACAGATTTAAAATGATTCTGAGATGAATAAAAGTTGACATACATATAGCCAGTACAATAAAACAATCAATCATTTTAATTTGTTTAATTTCTTTTTTTAAAAAAAAGAACATGCCAGAAATCTTTTTTTCAAGGGTGTTAAATAGCAGTAAATAAATGATGTGAAATTTGATTGAAGCAGAAAAATATATTCATCATGACTGTAGGATTTGTAAATCATGCTTCTGTGTACAAAATCTAATACTTGGCTTTATATTTAGTCACTATCTATTCGCTGACACTGTCATATTCACAGTGCTTAAATGGTGATACACACTGGGCCGTTGAACTCTCAGCGGCTGATGGGGTATTTACCCTGGGACTGACTTGTTAGTTTTTGCATGAGTCTGCTTTCTCTGGTCGTGCTGGCCTGGGAACCCGCAGTGGATGTGATCTGAAGTGTCTGAGGCACTTAACTGTAGCCTGTTAAAAGCCATTTCATCTCAGATGTATTATGATTGTTTTCTATTCACAGGCATAACTGGAGATGTGGCCATTTTATAGGGCTTGAGCCTGGAACTCAGACAAAAACAAAGTATTTTTAATGTTTTTGCATCAAATTTGTTAATTTATAATTTCCACTAAATATTTCATCAAGTTTTTTACCACATGATCAAGTTCTCAGCTTTATTATAAAAACAATTAGAGAGGGTCTTTTACTCAAAATCAATGCGGGAAACAGAGCACTAAATGGCACATTTGAATTTATTTGTACAAATTACACATTTTTAAAACTTTTACAATTCAAAATAAAGCATAACAACCAAGAACTGCTGACAGTATCTTGTTTTTTGTGGTGCCTTAGTAGTAATTTCCTTGTGTGCAAAAAGATAAATGTATCACAGCAGTCAAAGGTGAGCTAATGTGACCTCCATTCTTGGCCTTCCTCATGTTCACATGCCCCAGTCCTGTGAAACCAAAAACTAGACCAAAACCAACCATAACAAACTTTACTGAGGTCTCTGTGCAGATTGTAGACGTTTCCTCTTGGATCATAAAGTCACTCGAACCAGAAGTGAAATACTAATAATTGTAATTAAATGGGAACTCAGGTTATTTGTGGCGAGAAGAACTATTTGGCCTTTGAAAGAAGTCTTCCTTGGCAACAGAAAAGTAGTCTGTAACCCATTAAAACAACCTTAATCTTGAGCTTGAGACCTCAAATTTAATAGAAGGCTGTTTTACTAACTGTAGGTGTGGAGTTTAAAAGGTGTAGGTGTTTTCCAGACAGAGAGCGTGCAGTTAAAAACGCTACAGATTTGAATTGAGGCCAATGTTAACTATAGCTGTCTCTTTCAAGTTCCCCAATTTATTTTAAGCACAATAATAAATAAGATACTTCATTATGGCTTTTTTAAAATTATTTTTTGCCTAACAACTCATAGCTATGACTCTGAAATGTAATTTTAAAGGTGATGTAACATCTTACCACTGTATAATAAATGGTATCTATCACAGTATTTTATTTATTTATTTTTTATGTCGTTTTGCTTTAGCCCTTTTTATTTATAAGATAGTCTAACTGGGGCTAAATGTATCGACTGTGGGCTATTTCCTGTAGGCGTTCATGCAGTGCGTGAATACGTTGTTGCGTTGTATGGTTTGTAAATTAACTTCAAAGTGTTGAGTACTGATAACGAATCAATGGGTCAATGTATTTTTTTGTGCACCTTCATAAAATTATAATTTATACACGTTACAGCTCTGTGATGCTCTCTTGGGATCAGTGCTGCGGTGGGAAGCCTCATCACAGGGTTAAAGGTACAGTAGCGTGCGTCAGCTGATGCGTAGCGTCACGTAATGAGTGCGGGGGGGAGGGGGCGGGGGCGGAGGCCGGTCCTCGCGCTGGGCTCCTGGCTGCAGCTCGTGCAGCTTCCTGCCTGCTGCTGCCCCTGACAAACGGCCCGCTCTCATCACTGATCATGTGCCTCGCTCTGCAGCAGGAAGTCAGCCTTGTTTTCTTTCCTCTGCTTTTCCTTTCTCTCACTTCTTGACAGCCCTCTTCGCGGCCGTATTTTCTCCATCTTCTCCGCCGCGGCTCTCGCCTCTCCCCTGCCGGGCGTGAGAGCCGAGAGAGACCCGGCGGCGAACACCGGCAGAGGCCCCTCCGCTCCGCTCTCTCCTCCGACGGCCTGGGAGAGCAGGTCATGGAGGCCCCTGTGAAGGAGAAGGACCCGTCTCCGATGGACAAGCCCATGCCTCTGCCCACCTTGAGTCCGGCTGTGCCTCCCTACGTCACTTTGGGTCTTACCGTGGTCTACACCGTCTTTTACTCCCTCCTCTTCATCTTCATCTACGTCCAGCTCTGGCTGGTCCTGCGGTACCGGCACAAGCGCTTCAGCTACCAGACCGTGTTTCTGTCCCTGTGCCTGCTGTGGTCGGCCCTGCGCACCGTGCTCTTCTCCTTCTACTTCAAGAACTTTGTCACGGCCAACACTCTGGGACCTTTTCCCTTCTGGCTGCTTTACTGCTTCCCTGTCTGCCTGCAGTTCTTCACTCTCAGCCTCATGAACCTTTACTTTGCACAGGTGAGTACTGTACGATGCTATACAGTGCTTTATGTAGCCTAATGTCACAATGTGTGTGCACCTGATGTGATAACCGTATTTTGATCACACAGTCATAAGGGATCTGATAGAAAGGGTCGGTATATTAAAAAATGTGTTAAACTTATTTTACAAGGAAGTTTATGATGTGTTGACTGTCGTGGGCCTACAATAGGTGCAGAGTTGAACACCTGAGGCTGTTTTCCCATTATCCATCTGCTGAAGTGGAACAATCTATCTGTGCTGAACTTAAATCTCTGGTTAAGGCGTGTATGTAGAGCAGGATGTTATGACATTGAAACCAGTTTGGCGGCCAATCCTTCTTCAGTTCAGTCAGCCTATTATATCTTACACAAGATATAATAAACATGTTTTGGATTTTCAACATGGCTAAAAAAAACAGATACAATTTTCAGAGTTTTTAAGAAAGAGATTGAATTTATGGGGAAAAAAATAGTATAAGACATAAATTTGTATTTCAAGAAACATGTCTGGAGGGGATATTTAACGCTGACCTCTTGTGATTAAACCTTTTGACTTTTAACAGCTATTAAAAAAAATTAAAATGGCTTCTAATGTAAATGTAAGTTTGTAGAGTAAACAATCACTTAGAGATAATAATCTGATGATTGTCTCATATTATTGCTTAACCTTTTATTTATGTCAATATGAAATAAAGCATAAAAAGTTTCAAGACGTACATGGTAATATCTCTTCTCTTAGTGTGGGATTTGTAAGTGTCCAACATGATCAACCAGCAAACCAGCAAATGCTTGACATTACTTAACTTTTGACATGGTTGATGTTAATAAGCCTGTTTATTCTAAACATGAATATTTTTCTTGAAACCAATGCACATCAAGGTATGCATTAAGTTCCATCATAAACTATTGCTCAGAGAAATCAATTGTATTGCCACTTCTTTGCCTTACATTAAAAAAGGTTTAAACCAAAACATGGCATTACTAATTTTGTGACTTTTTAAATCATGATTCATCCTAAATCTAAATTTTGAACTTTGTAGAATTTTGTAAATCATTAGCCAGATAAGCTAATATGGACTTAAACAATAAATAACCACCCAGGCATAGCAGCTGTAATGAAAAGAATGGGGGTCTCCAAAGACTGTAGGTTATAGTCATTTTCTATCACTGTACTGTGCTAAAGCAGATCACTACGAAGTGTACCACACTGAATCATTCCTCCATTTGCTCACCTGATTCAGATATCAAATAATAGCTATTCAGGCTTCTACGTAAAGCTTATTTTTAGCATAATCCTCTTCTGCTGCTTTGAGTCCCATTTTTAGGTTGACACTAAGGCACAAAGAACTACATGAGTCTCTGTGCTTCTCTGTGTGAAAATTGGGTACATAAAAGTTCACCTCTCTGCCATTTTAACTGCTGAGTTCCTGTTTTTGAACATGTCATCTTATTTCCAGGAGCAAGAATACAGAAGTGAGAATGAGCTGCAAAGATAGCTTGGCACATTTGCATAATGCAGGACTTGTTTCTTTTCACAGGTTGTTTTCAAGGCAAAGTCAAAATATGCTCCAGAGCTTCTGAGATACAGGTAAGATCAGGTTTTGGATTTCAAGATTTTATCCTCTATTAAGTAATTTTTATTTTTATTTTTTTAATTTGTCAAAAATGCACAAACACTCTTAGCTATAAAGTCATCAAACACAGCTGAATTTTGGTCCATAGTAATTTTTACTCATTAGTATGATTCTTGTTTTCTGATCCACAGGCTGCCAATGTACCTGCTCTTCCTGTTCATGAGCCTGGTGTTTTTAGTCGTAAACTTAGTATGTGCTCTGCTGGTGAGGATGTCCTCTGCAGAAGCCCACACCATCGTGCTAGTGAGGGTTGCCATTAACGACACTCTCTTTGTCCTGTGTGCCATTTCACTCTCCCTGTGTCTTTACAAGATCGCTAAGATGTCACTAGCCAACATTTACCTGGAGTCTAAGGTGAGGAACTCCTCCCTGTCCGGTGTTGCAATAAGAAATGAAACATTATAAACAAGAGATTAGCAGATTACATGCAGCTTGTGTTCTGTTTCACATTCATATGTGTGGTTACATCAAAAAATACTGTGCATTGTATAAAGTACCATTGTGTGAAGATGCCCTTCTCCATGTAATTTATGCTTTGTACATAGTGACTGTTTCCTAGCAACACAGTGTTGTTAATTTGCATAACTTGATGTACTGTGGTGCATTCACAAGCTGGAACATAAATGGCTCATATGTTATTTCACACTGACTGAAAAATGTCAGGTACTATTAATGAAAAGAAGTCATAAAAGACACTAAAATTGTGTTACCTTAAAAGAAGTAAAATTATTCTTTACATGTGATTTCACAAATGAGTAAATAAGATTACAATAACTTTAAGGTAGACTTCGTTAATATGAAGTTTCTTAATGTGACTCTTCATGCTGTGTAGGGGACATCAGTGTGCCAGGTGACAGTTATAGGAGCCATCGTCATACTCCTGTACTCGTCCAGGGCCTGCTACAACCTGGTCGTCCTGGGACTCTCAAACAAGAGTATTAACTCCTTTGACTATGACTGGTACAACGTTTCAGACCAGGTGAACCACCACAAGTCATATACTGTAAAGTTAGAATGAGTTTGCCTTGTTTGAATATATGCTCATTTGTTTTCTTTCTTGAGGGTTAATTAAGAAGATTATATGCTCATATGCATCACCATGATAAATACGCAGCTACAGCCAGCGGCAGATTAGCTTAGCATAGGCAGGTAACAGCTAGCCTGGGTCTGTCCAAAGATTTAGCTCACTAAATAACCTGTAATATCCTCATTTGTTTAGCCAACGCAAAAGACTAAGGGTGAAAACAAGAAGTTGTGGTTTTAGAGGAGATGACGTGCTGCATTACTTTTATGTTGTCTGGGTAAAGTGACTTAATCTTCCAAGAAAACAAGGCTGGCATAGAGCTCATGGCTGTGGCTTTAAAAGTCCTTTGGAAACTATTAAATTATCCCTTGAAATGTTTTGATCATTAATCTAAACAGATGTTGATTTTTGCCAGAGCTGTAGTCAACTTTTCAGACCAGTTAATTACCTGTAACGTGAACTACCCGCCTACAGCGTTTGCTTAATTCCTCGGCAGATGTAACTCTTTCCATTTGACAGTTTTGTAATGAAACTTCAGAGAACAGAATAATGACTTTGTTGTTTATGGAAAATGTTGTCATAGTTAGTGGATGTCTCTCATGTGATGATGTGATTGAGAAATATATTTTCCTCTCTCTCTGGATTTAAGTGCAGGCTGTTGTAATAGTGAGTGAAGTACTTTGTTTTGTTTTGTTTTTCAGGCAGATTTACAGTCGACTCTTGGCGACACTGGCTACATCGTCTTTGGAGTGATCTTGTTTGTATGGGAGCTGCTACCCACTTCCCTTGTAGTTTTCTTCTTCAGAGTCCGGCAGCCTAACCAAGACAGGGTGAGCCAGCACCTTCTAGACCTGGGGGGTGTCAGCATTCCTCTCAGGGTTACACAATAAATCTCAGGGTTTGCAAGACGATTTATGAGAAAGCAGATTAAAAGATACTGTAGTTCAGCTAGACAAAATGTGTGTGTGTTTATTTTAAATTCTCTTGAAATAATGTTAAGTTTTGTTGTTTCTGGACACTCAAATTGTCTTTGGTGAAACTGTTCAAAGGTCAAAGATATGTAACATGTGACAAGGGGCTGCAAGTTGATATTGCTTAATTGTAGGGGTCGTGAGGTAAACAGGATGGGGCGGGGGGGGCAGAAAGAAATGATGTGAGCTTAAATCTGAAGGTTTTATTATCTAAGAAACTATCATTTTTGTTCACTGTGATGTCTTGTGCTAATCGTCTTGTTTACTGGTCCTGCAGAGTGGTTCTGGGCTTCCTGGTCACGTCTTCTCTTCTAGGTCTTATTTCTTTGACAATCCACGTCGTTACGACAGCGATGACGACCTTGCATGGAGTGTCATGCCTCAGAACATCCAAGCCAGGTAAAGCATCATGACCTGATCACTAAAATACAGTGCACAAAGTAAGAATGTGGCAAAAGGTAGAGAGGTTAAAAATCATGATTTAATAAATGCTTGTTTTGTTATTTTTCCAGTCTGGCTGCTGATGGCTATGAGTGGGGGAGCCAAAGCAGTGGCATCAGTGCCTACATCGGAGGGGATGACAGTTATCACCTCCCTCCTCCTCCAGAGGAGCTCAGCCATTACTGACAGGAGGTCACAGTGTCTCCTGCTGACTTGTGGCATTGTTTTTTATTTGTATATTTTTGCACAGTCTCTCTTAGTGACAGAGGCACATGGGGCTTAAAGTCGCCCTCTCCTCAATACAGTCAGTTTTCTACTTTCTTTTATAGAAGAACTAACAGACTTTCTCTCTGCCAGTATACGAAGGTCCAACAATGGGACACTAATTTTGCACACCACTTGTACAAACTATGGTCTAATTTTGACTGCTCTTAAACATTTTCACTGTACAGTTTATATGGAATTCTGCATAATATATTTCCTGACTTTTGTAATATGTACTGTAATAATATTTTATGTACTGTCTCCATTCTTTTTAAAATTGTTTATATATAGATGAGATTGTCATTAATTAATATTAAAAAAGTTTTAAAGGGTGCTCATGTTTTAGATTTCTTTTTATTAATCTATCAAAGACTGACAGATTATCACAATTCTTAAGAATAATTGTTTTAAAATCTCCACTATAGCCCTAAACAGCATGTGTTCTGGCTTGTTCCTGTATATTAACAGCCTGAGAATGAATTATTAATGTATCAAGTGTGGTGTAATTGTTATAGTGAAAGCCTTTAATTATTGGAGGGAATCTTTTTAAATAGATGCCTTATCGTATAGATATATTTGTAGATGTAAATAAAAACAACTATCTCATTTTCAAAAAGCAGGAGAGGATTACAGGAACAGTTTATACTAGAGCAGAGAAATTAAGTGTTAGCTTTGAAGTCAAGCCAGTTTTTAAAGAGTGTCTGCTAAATGG
Source organism: Acanthurus leucopareius (assembly GCA_029814765.1). Lineage (NCBI taxonomy): Eukaryota > Metazoa > Chordata > Actinopteri > Acanthuriformes > Acanthuridae > Acanthurus > Acanthurus leucopareius. The sequence continues at coordinate 7,889,403 of JAQMCX010000003.1, read as the reverse complement.
ATCCCATCCTGCCAGACAGCAAGTGCAGCGCCGTGCATTGTATTTACACTTATCAGATAGTGTACATCATGTTTTTATATATTTCTAATTTCGTTCTTTTATTTTTTTTCAGATTATTTTTAACACTTTTCTTTTAGTACAACCTTAAAACACCACATTGTATATTACAAAATGTACACATTACTTGTGTCTGTGACAAATCTTTGACTCTTAAATTACACCTCAGATAAGTTTACATGAAACCTACATATTACACAGTCATGATATGAATAAATGTTTACTTCAAGTAAAAAGGATTACTGAATGATAAGCATACAGGCTCTGGGGCCTTGAGGCATTTAGGGTGGATAAAAATGTAGCTCTGAACAAAGGAGAGCATCTCTTAGCTTTTAAAGTAAATTATTGCATTTTGAAACCAGGTACCAATTTAAAAACAGTTAATTTAGTCCCACCTTGAAAAAGAAAATATGGGCAAATATCTTTAAATTAATTCACAAAACAAGAATATCTCACAATGTACTTGTGAGGCTTACATTCATAATTGAAATGCTACAGATTAAGATTTGTGACTCATTTTATTAGATCACTGATTTGTATTTCAATATGTTTTAGATACAATACTGGAAAAATTCACAAACCCATTTATGCAGTAATTTACTGGTTTAAAATGTAATTTATCTCTCGATTAACAGGCTAAGGTATTTTATTTATGCTCGGGTCTATAAAATGAGACAGAAATAATATCTGCATTGCACAGTCAACCTGCAGAGGGCAGCGTGAACCAGGATAACAGTGGAGGTAGTTAACATACAGCAGTGTCCTTAAACTGCAGGTCAGTTGTATGTATGACTCTCCTCAAATCAGTGCTAAAAATAAGTTGCTGCATTCAGAGGAGGTGGGAGGAAAGGACCATAAATAACACATTCATCATTTACTGTGCTGCAAATGATTCAAACCAACACCAAAAGATTTCTGTCAGAAAAGGGGTGTTTTTAATTCAGATCATTCCTCATATTATTGCAAACTCAAGCATATTTTGCCATACAGTAGCAGCTGATACACCAGCTGATTCCATGTGAAAAGCATAACACATTAAGCATATGCAGAACACTGTACCTTTAAGGAGTTAACTGCAAAAACAAATATGCAAAAGACGTAGATTTTCTCTGAGCTTAGTTCCTGTTTGAAGTGATTTTCTGAAAATGTCTGCTGTAACGTGAGCATTCTCCACCAAAGAGGTGAAAGGAAAAAAATAAAAATAAAAACCACACAATCCCTTTCAGTATAATTTCATGACATTCAAGGTCCACTGGGTTGCCCCAGTTAGCTGAAAATGAACAGAATTCACTGTGTATTTGTTTTATCTCCATAAAAATGGATTTTCCACCCACTCAAGCAAAAGTCTGCTGTTTTGCCATGTAAAACACACACACATGCTCTCTTTAGGCCACTTTCTTAGGACAGAGCACTTTATGGCTGTTTGGAGGGGATGCACGCTTCCCACTAGCTTGGATCTGATGGTTTGCCGAGTTCAACCTTTACTCCTTTTTCTCCTGCACCTGTGCACAAAGGAAACAATAGAAAAAGGGACAATGTGAAAGAGCATAGAAACACTCTGGGCCTGAAGCAATATGAACACAACTGTGTTGCTTGTGCATAAAATCTTACCTGTTAAGTACTTTTCTTTAGCTCTGGCTCGCTCATCTGCATCAAAATACCACACTGTGATGGCATACCTGCGGAGGCAATTTGAACAGTGAGTCACTGTAATAAAGACCAGATCATCTGACTGTGTGCGGTGGAAACACCTGAATGCTGACCTGGTGGCGAAGGCAGGCTGAACCTCATGAGGGTTTCGTCTGTCTGACCAAAACAGCAGCAGTCGGTCAAATTTGGGTTCTATGTCAGCAAACTGGGCCTTTCCCTCTGGGAAGATTCGAAGAAGGCCACCGTGCTCCTGACAGAAAGAAAAATCAATGAAAAGAAACCTGTTACAAGCCTGTTACCTGTTATAAAAATCAGTACAAATCAACAGCAGACAAATTAAGAGAGGCTGTAAGATGAAGACAGCACATGAAGCCTCAGCAGTGATCATGTTTGTGGGTTTGAATCCTGTCAGGTTCAGAACTCTAAAAAGGTAAAGTCTCCTTCAAACTGCATGTTATACACAAAAGATCCACTTCAATATATCTCATATGTTGGGCTTAAATGATCAACATAGGACGACAATGTTAAGGAAAAGGGTTGTCCGACTCCAAGGGCTAGGAGGAAAGCTCAGGATCGGAAGCAGCAGCGGGGGGCGGCTTTCCTGTGGAGGGATAGGAAGAATAACTCACAGGAAAACTGCTCTGGCTGGATAAAGGACCTGGAGAGTGAAAAAGCAGATTGCTACAAGCGTGCCACTTAAACTCTCACACAGCTGATATGATAGGCCCCTCTCTTCACACGCAAACTTGCAGAGAATAGTTCACACCCTTTGTTAGAGAAGTAATGCTATTCCCATATACACTACTTTGAATGAGGGGAATACCGGTGGTGTGAGGAAACTAAATAAAGCACTACAGGTTCCAAGAAGACAGGAGAAATGTTTTTTTTTTCTTCCTCTGCAACATGTGACCACTGATTTTAAACAACTGTTTGACTGTATACATAACTATAAAGGTGGTAAAATTAACTGATCAGGCCTGTTAATGATAGTAAATGAGAGTGAACACATGACGGTCCTCACTGCGGATCGGTACAAGCAGTCAAACTATAATCATGACTAACCTTTCACATTTTTTAAACACATTTGAATCTGGTCACTGCTAGTTTTATTTCAAGAGAGTGTAGCTGTGTGTGAAACGCAGAGCACGTTAAAGTCAAGGAAATTTAATATAATTTTATTTTAAATTACAATTCTGCCTTACATTGACTACAGAAAACAAAAACAACTGTGCTGCATCTTTTGCTATCATACTATTGTTTTATAAATCCTTGGGCTGTAGGAACGGCCCGTTTGCTTTAGAGCGATGCACTTTTGCGCCCTTCCTAAAAAACCAACAGACTCTCAGCCAGGCTAAGGTGGGTTTAGTTCAGCTCACTGCATCATTTGTGAAAATCTGGTCAAAACAGCTCCCCCCTTTTATTTTGGTAGGCATGTATTTATGCTGTTACAGTAAAGGTGCTTGGAGCAGGCCAAAGGGAACAGAGCTGCTTTTCAGCAATAGTTGTAAATTTAAGGAGATGCATTGTTAAAAGACTTTTCAAAGTTCAATAAATAAATGTATCTAAAATCACTGAGTAATTGTGTTTAAAAAAAAGAGATCTCGACATTGACCAAAATAACCGGAATTAAAATCTTTGCAGTAATTCAGCAGCCCTACAGCTTTTAAGTATAAAGTTATACAATTTGCAGTATTTGAGCGTAATCCATTTCATGCTTTATTTGAACTTTTTTTAAGTTATATCTCTTCAAATGTTTTTGAGATCAAACCCTGATTTAGATACCATCATTTTTTCTGTAGACATAAATATATTTACCCTTGGTTCTGGTATTACAGAAGATATTCAGTTTGTTGCAGGGTACATCCTTACCACTGGATGCCATTAAAATCCAACACACTGCACTGTGGGCCACATTTATGAATGTAATCTAGACAAAGAAATACTGCATATTCATATTCATGAAACTTTATTAGTATAGTATTTAGTTAAATACTATATTAGTATAATGTAGTAGATAGCAGAGCACGAGTTGACTGTTTTAGAAACTGCTAATGCCCACGCACAGGACTATGTACGGTAAATGCTTATGTAAAGACCAATATTGAGATCATTTATGAGAATTTGCTTTCTAGTGGGTGGTGAAAACGGTGGATGGAACAAAAAGCTTTTTGATTTTTGACACTCTGTCCAATACAAACAAACCAAATCTAGCCAAACCTGACACCCACATGACCACTGAGAGCACTTATCACAAAAGGAAATCACATGATGTGGACACAGATACCAGTATGCAAGTTTATCAGTCACAATGCAGTTTCTTGTAAAACATGCTGATGCATAAGTGCTGAACTGCTAGCGACTTCATGAGATGAAGGCCATCACCACAACTCTCTCACATCGTTACATGTTTTTTTGACTAAGTGAAACGCAACTGTCATTTGATTTGTCAAGGTGAGATAGCCACAGCAGGAATTGCAGGCCTGTGATCAACTGATTGTTAAATATTTAAATTGTGACTATTCAGCTTTCTTTATGTGATGAAAAATTGCTTCAGGCGAGGGGCAGATCAGAGTGAGGACACTTGTGGGCAAAGTGCAGAACATGTGCACGTATTCAAAAAGCTAATTTTAGCTTTAGATTCAGATAAATTCCTAAACTATATGCTTACATACAAACCTGGCAGCCCCATCTAACTGACAACATTTCACCATGCACTGCTCTTACTTGGTGAGACTTTGTAAGATTTAATACTGGGTTATAGAGTTAGGGGAACTCTGAGACAGAGTCGAGTTTTCCATCAATCACTCTCCATATCCCCTAAATGTGTGAGCTATGTCAAATACAGATTATATCTCATTGATTGCTCTCTGCAAGGTCAGAGACAAACAAGGTCAAATATCCGCATGTCTATACAGTATGCACCAGGAATAACAGACTGTTGACCTGTCCTTGTCTCTTGACCTATGCATGCTGGAAAACAACCCCAATGTGAACAGACACTGCCCAGGGTCAGGCACTCTGAGCCCCAGGTGAGCAGGCTCATATATTGCCAGTGACAGAAAAACTTGCAGCTTTTTCAGGATTAATATATTTATCCTTTGCAAAAGTAATTTATCAGCAAAACAGAATGCTCTGGCTCATTAAAAAATGTAAGAATTAATCTGAATTTAATGTGATTATTTTATCTGTTCCTAGTAAATTTTGGGCAATGATGTGAGTAATGCTCTGCAGTAGCAACACCTGAATCTCTTTCTTCTGTCTGTCTATGAATCCAATTTCCTGCAGGAGGAACAATAGACATGTGGGAAGTAGCATGGGGGCGCTCTCTTCCCTAGTTGGGTGTGGCTGGATTAGCGGGATTCCCTGTGTTTTAATGGGATTATATATGGAGAGAGTGACCGAACAGCACGTACTGACACGTAACCTCTACCACTGACTCTCTGGGTGTGGACTAAAGCAGGATGAAGGGTGACAACCCTGCTGTGAAGAAGCACCCTGACTCTTCATACACCTGTGACAGCAAGTCCAAATGAAATATGAAGACCAGACACATGGCCTTTTTGTTAATTATGATGTTTTGATAATTACTCCAGTGATCATTACAGCTGAATAGAGCAAATTAGAAACAAAAGAATATAATGAATCTAAGATTTAAAATTCAAATCATTAAGCACTAATTGATATTATTTCCTTCACACATCATTCGCATACCTTGGCAGTCCAATCTTTATTAAGGTAATATATGCATGTGACACACCGTCCGTCGCCATTGGGGTTATCCACATGGCGCACGTATCCTGTCCCGTTTCCAGGGTAACATGCCACCATTGCCTGCAGACAGGAAAAAAAAAGGACCATCAGTAAAAAGCAGATACAAAGGTACAAACCATTGAATACAATGTGTAGTTCTCGTACACGTTAATAACAAATCGACATGGTGTAGGAACATAAAAAAGGAATCGTCAAGGTTGCGTTTAAACTGTGTGTGTGTGTCTGTGCAAATGCAACTGCCAGTGTGGATCCAGGCAATCAGAACCAGCACTGTGGACACAGCGTGCATTGCCTTTGTAGGCCCTGATGTAGATGCAGCAGACTGTCTTGGCACAGTCAGATTGCATTGTCCTCACCTGCACCAAGGCTGATTCGAGCAGTGCCTGCTTACAACACAGCCGCCTCATTATAAACTTTAAACTAGCAAGGAAATAAACCGGAGATATCGTCCCGAACGTCAACTTCCTCTTGCCTTTTCCTGCCCTATTAAGACTCGCATGATCTGCTTGGGTGTTGGCAGTGAACCCCCTATGAGCTCCTGTAAAGGTCTTGGTGTAAACAATGAGCGAGTGCACACATACAGTGTAGAAAGTCACTTGGGAACAAGACACACACTAGTGGTGGTTTGTACACTGCTGGGAAGACCGTGACAGGAACACTTGTCTTTTGTAAGGAACTTAGACTTCCATTGAAAACATGATTAAGGTTTGGTGCAGCTCATTAACTGATATCAGTACTGATACCCAGCAGCATCCTGGACTAGAGACTAACTTGTAACACTAGTAGCACTGGTGCTAATTTTTGGAGCAGCAGGAAAAGGTCACCAACTTAAGTGCTACAAAGCCTTCGTCCAGAGAGAACATAAAGAGAGACAATGAGTGAGTATTCAGGCGGAAAAGAGAGGGAGCATGCTGAATAGAGATTGAAATGGAGATGTGATAAGATAATTTTTTTAAAACCAATGTTACTCTACATTTTTGGTTTATCAGTTAAGTGTATGAGCTGTTTTACAGACTGGACTGAGTGCCAGAGTGTTGCTGAATCATATGAACAGGTCTAACGAGGTTTGCATGCACGTAGATCCATGTTTTATACTGTCAGGTTCATTAAGTATTGTGAGAGAGACACAATTTTTGTAGTTTTGCCTGTATAAACCTCCCGAATAGATTTAAAATAAAGCAGTAAGTGCCTTGTCGAAGTGTAGATTTTCAGCTTTAATTTAATGGTTTCAACAATAAAATTGCATTAACCATTCGGGAGTTACAGCCGTTTTACAAACAGTATTTGAATAATAAGTAATTAATAGGTTATAAGTAATTAAGACTAAGTGGGTTATTATCTCTACTACAGTGTGAAGCGCTGCCCTATCAGTTTTACAGCATTTGGCTGAATCTAAGCAGATAGTGTGGCCCGATACACATCAGAATTCATTCTGTTACTTCTATAAGCAGTCACATCATCATAAACACCAGTGACCCATTTCCACTGACAGCCATACATGTTCATACCATAGCACTGCCTCCACCATGTTTGGATCATGAGCTTCTTCTTTCCCTGTCCACATGTTTCTCTTCCCATCATTCTGGTGCAAGTTAATTTTGGTTAATTATGTCCAAAGGACTGGGCAGGCTTTTTCAGATTTTTTCTTTTTGTCGAAGGCTGATCCAAGCTTCCTGTTCTTTAGTGTTACTAAAGGTTTGCACTCTGTTGTAAACCCTCTATATTTAGATTCAAGAAGGCGTCCCTTGATTGTAGATGTTGACAATGACATGCCTCCCTTCTCAAGAGTACTCTTGTCATGGGTGGATGTTATGAAGGGGTTTTCTTCACTAAGGAAAGAATTCTGAGATTATCTACTCTAGATGTCTTGCATGGTTTTCCAGGCCCTTTGGTGTTGGTGAGTTTGCTAGTGCATTCCTTCTTTTTAAGAATGTACCAAATTATTTCTGCCAAAGTTTCTGCTGGCTGTCTGATAGGTTTTTTATTTTTGTTGTTTTCTCAGCCTACTGATGGCCTCCTATACTTGCACTGGCACCTCTTTGGACCGCAATCCTAGAGTTCCAAGGGAGAGCTACCAAATGCAAATTCAACATCTAGAATTAATTCCAGTCTTTGTATCTGCATAATTTGTCATGGCATAGCAAAAAACAGGTCACACCTTCTCCTAAAACTGCTTTCCCTAATACCTTAACAATGAAAAAATTACACAATTAGCTGTCAAAAGGAATATTAATCACATACAGTGGAGGGCAGCAATGCGCCACTGTAGTCTTCCTAATCCAAAGAATAAGTAAAAACTGATTTTGTCTGTCATTGTTCTCAATACTACTGCTGTATTAGCATACATTAATATTTTCCATTACAGATTTCCTCTGGGATTGTTTTTTCAAAAATATTTTTTATCAGCAAAAACATTTTTTTGGGAATGAGTTTAGTTTTCAATCAGTTAAAAAAACCTTTATAATTATTACATAGGTATTTGGAGACCTGATGTACAAAAAACTGGGGAGTTTGGTGATAATTTCATTAGAATTTTTTGAGAACTTTCAAAAGGTCAGATTTCTGAGTCAATATAGTTAACTTAAATGTTCCTGGTGCCCACATGCTTTGATTTCAGAGCTTTCAAGGTACTCTTTAATGCTCTATGAAGCTCATTCTGTAAGTGAAACTCCAACACGGACAGACAGCAGAGGACAAAAATAGATTTATTCAGTTCTAGAGGAATATTAGCAGACAGTGGTCACATACGGTAAAAATAGCTATTGCATAGTACAAGA
>JAQMCX010000003.1:7849151-7881048 GCA_029814765.1 Acanthurus leucopareius | reverse complement strand
TTAGACTGGTTTTAGCAGTGCAGTCAGAGCCTTAACTCTTTGGTTCTGTTTTTACAAAACCACCACACTACACACCTCTACTGTCTGTAGTGGAAAAAATTTTTTCATGTCTTTCATTTTATTACTATAAAGGTACAACAGCTTAAGAGAAAAAAACAAGTATTACATTAACTAGGATAAAGAAAAACAGCTTATTTTTCTATCTAAATATTTACACAAAGACGGCGATGAGATTGTCAATGCATTATTTAAAGTTTTGTTCTCTATAAAAGGAACTTTGCTTCCAGGCTATTATGAAACATATTTCAGTTTTAAAACAGATTTTGTGCTTGACAAGATGTTTCTCTTAAGGTTGGACGTGATGCTTTGGCCAGCTTTACATTTTGCACTGCAAAGAGTGTTGCCTAAGTGGAGTTTTAAAAAGTGTGACTGCTTTCAGCTCACCATTGCCTGACTCACAAGGAGTTGAATAAGCACATAGTTTTCCATTGCTCTCTGTTTCCTTCTATACTCTAAAGATGCAATCTTAGGTACCAGCTTGGTAAAATGGTGTAATTTGCTCAGAACCCTGAACTTGCTCAGAGTTTGGTACCAAACTCTAAGTATAATTTCAGTGTAGAAGAGTGAAAAAAAAATCAGTCCTAATGATCTTAAATCCTTCAGTTCCTACACTGCCAAGGCTTTGAGACTGCCCAATACATATATTGCTGCAGATCACATATTAGACCATAAGCACTGAATATGATAAACACTTCAAGCAACTGCACGTTTTTTGTCTTATAGGAAGCACTGAGGTGAGGAGCGAACGTGCCGTGGGCAGACTGAGCCCTCATACACCGTGTCTAAGCAGTGATACGACAAACAAAAGGCAAGTTCCTCCACATTCTTCCATGCACTTGGAACAACATAAACCATAGCAATATTATTATAAACACTCATAGCAGACTAAACTCCTTTACTTGGTCTTGTGCCAATAAAACGTCACACTCTCTGTGTTTGAGTCTTGAAAAGCTATCCTGTATACAGAGAAAAGATAGGATACTTTATATTTCAAAATATTTGGATTTTAAGGTGTGAACAGAATCACCAAATTGAGACTCTGGAAGCCTCATGCTTAAGGTTCACATGCAGTAACTATAATAAAAAATCAATGTGCGGAAAGTTGTGCTACACAAAGTTTAAAAAAAAAAAATAAATCATCTACATCATATGTACTTCTGGATATTATTTTCCTACGCATCTGACCTGAGTCGCCTGCGTGAGTCTACGTTGTGCTTACATCTTTTGAGTGATGCAGGTTACCACTGGAATGCACAATATCAGGGCCTTCAAAGCCGAAAAACAACAGAACTCCTACATAAAGAGGAGGTGGGGGAGAGTCTCACAACGCCTGCACGAACTGACAAACTACTTTATCGATTGTTAAAAAAAGGGTGGGACCCAGAAGAAAAGACTGCTGGGAATCAAGGCGGGTTAGGGGCACGCAAACTGACAAAGGGCTTCCTGTCTGTAAAATGCAGTACAGTAAGCTTCTCTGTGAGTGCATATGTGTGTAAAAAAAGAAGATAGAAAGAGAGAGAGAAAGAGGGAGAGAGCCACAGACAGAGAAAGCAGAGGGGTGGGTCTGGAGCAGAAGAGAAGAGTGAACTGCTGTAAACTTTGACTCCTGGCCTCCCTCCAGCGGGAGCAGTATTTTAATGGTTGTGCTACGTGCAGAGCGTGAGGAAGGTTGGCTGATCCTCGGCTATGTCACCCCTCCCACCCTTAACTGCTTGGCTCATGCTGCAAGACTGGAGATGGGTAAACAGTCTTTGCTAGGAAAAGTGTGTTTGTGTGGATTCAGATGTGCAAGGGTGGTGTGTGTGCGGGTGTGTGTGGACTGGAGTGGATGACTGAAGGCGTTAAAGCGTTGGCACTCGACAGAAACTCGGACACAGCAGTTTCCCATTTTATTACCCTACACCGGACAGCTGCTGAACCCAATAAAGCTTCATCTACAACAGGAAAGCTGAACTTCTGCACAAGCTCCTTATGCACCTGTAAGCATGCCAGCTGTGGTCATACAAAAAATATACAGGTTGAGAACAAAGGCAATTTGGCTTCCTGATGAATAAGCCATTTGGTTAGCAAGCACTTTTACAAACCCCCAAAACATCAAACTAAAGTAGTAGAGTGTGGCTGTCAGAAAAAAGTAATTATGAACAGCCAAAAGAAAAAAAAAGAAAAGAGTAAAAATTAAAATATCACACTGCTCGCATACAAAAGAGAGACAACACATGCAAAATGTAATGCAGATCTGCTAGTATCTCTAAATGCTAACTTTGTGTACAGTGCTATTTATTTAACTCTAGTTAGCCTTTCACATGATCTAGTCACGAGAAGCCAGCAAGCTGAAGCTCAGAAGAAGAGACACCACTTTTGATCAAATCCTCACAGAGCCACAGATGGCTTTGAGCTAAAGCCTCGATGAAAAATGCAACATGCAGCACCAATACTGATGGCACCAGAGTGCAGCAGTTTGTACTGACAAATTTCTACTACAGTTCCTAAATGTGACATGAAGCGGGCATTACATTTGGTTCACCTTTACAATGTAATACAATACAATTCAACACCCCTTCCATGAGCTAGGACATCAAGAGAACAGATGGCTTGGATACAAGTTGACACTAAAATTCTTATAACATGACAGTATTCATTTTTCTGCAAAACCAAAGGTACTGGAAGTGCAATTCTCCCAGACCTTAGGAAGATAGCATATATTTCTACAAGTGTTTTAGTCTGCTGTTACATGCAGACAATAAGAACAACTAGAAGTTGTAGATAATAGAGAAAGGAAAGGAGGAAACACCTCGAACTAATTGAAGCACCCTGAAGATACACTGACGGAATTTATTCAAATAATTTTAAGTTAGAAATTCGCATTTATTGTTAATGTTACATCAAAAAGTATCCAAACTGTTATCCTAATGTCTTTATCCTGAAATACATGTTACCATTACTTTTGTTTGAGACAAATGGGATTGCTGTGGAGCAAATTATTAATTTTGCAATGGCTAAAAGCTGCTGAGTTTAGGCTTAAGGAAGTAGTAGCGTCACCCTCACTGTTAAGTCAGTGTCATTTATTCTCCACGTCACGTTTTTGTTTTAAATAAATATTTCCTGGCTAATGTTTTGGAACCATCTCAGTAAATAGGGGTGTGAGAAATGAAAAAAATGGGGTTTATTGTTTTGTTTTTAATTGTTAGGTCAAATTTAGCAAGGAGAATTTTGGAATCATGGTATCAAATACTACATTTCTGTTATCGAGACAGTTCCAGGAATTACTCTCACCTCTATTAAGCTTAATTTTTTTTTGTTTGTTTTTGCTGTTTGTCAGAGATAATAACTCTACTTTCTATTTATTACTGAAAACAAAGTTGGTGAAGGTGGTGTCCAACAGTGCATTTTTCTGCCTCTCTCATGTATGTAAATAGTACATCTCTGACAGATTTAATTTAATTCTTAAAAGGCAGAATTTAGAGCAGAGCTTTTGTATTGGCTCCAACTAGATTGTGCAACTGCACCTAATGAGGTAGTCAGTGAGCACAGCCCTGAAAGAGCTTAATTTATTTTATTTTAATTTAGACATTTCCAGGTCTAAATTAACTACCACGCAGTCCCAACATGACAACTCCGACACTGCAGGAGGGTTTCCTTCCTTGCCATCTTCACCTCTGGCCTTTATCCCTATTTGAGCTTCTATTCTTCTCAGCCACTTATTCTTCCGCATTCCACCGTGGCCCTCATTAGGAGGTTGACCTCGCTCGCCGTGCCGTTTGTTTACATTCCACAGGCACGGCTTCAGAGGCTGACTGGCATTTACAGGCAAAGAGCTAACGAGAGAGAAGTAGAGGTCATCATAAACAGCAACAGAAAAGTGAAACATTTAAGAGCCTTTTACGTTTCATGGTGAAAGTATGTTATATGTGAGGTGGAGATCACTGATGGAGGATCTCTCAGGGTAGGAGGGAAGCTAATCTGTCCCATGCAAGTTGTGTTCTACTGTTTGTTTTTCCTCTTCATTATCAATTTGTCTCAGACAGCTGCAACTCAAACCTCAAATAAATCAAGCTTGAACTAGATGGGTCATGACAAGCGCAAGTAAGACAAACATTTACATGAGGCTAGACCCACAGATTCACAGTAAACTAAAACAAACAACTTCGTTCAAAGAAATGTTCTATTCTCTTCATGTAGTCACAGCTCAGAACAGGGATGTGACTGTCATTAGGTTTATGACAATGTTAATATTAATGTAGATCAAAAGCGTATAATTAAAAAATTAAAAAATGGGGTGGGGAGGGGGTGGTGGTGGTGGTGGGGTTTGGAGGGTGGGGGGCTGGGGTGTGAGTGACTGCAACAGAGATATTACTTGATTCCTCCAACATTACTATGGCTATTCAACTTTAATCAAATATGCAGCAATTTTGTCATTTTATCATTCCACTACTTTATCTTAATAACCTGATGTGTGAGAAAAACACAATGACTAGGAATTCAAAGACAGGGGATACAGTGATCACCTCACATGTTAGAAGACGACACCTTCTGTTGTGATGGAAAAAGCTTGAACTGACATTTTCTTCAGTGAGGTCAGTGGAAAAAGCAGCAGAAAAAAAATGCTGCCCAACAAGCACACAAAGTTACTCCAGGACAACATAAATAGTTGTTTTTCATGTCCATTACAGAGTCCGTCTCTTGAACAAAAGCAAAACTCTACCATATGCTTACAGTTTCATGTAGAAAAAAATGTGTACATGTGAATGAGTCTGTGGAAACTCGAGACAAAACTCACTGATGTGTGCTTCAGCTGCATATCTATCAGGAATAACAACTGCAACAGAATCATAAATAATGAAAATTCCATTATGGAATAAAATGGATTTAAAAGGCCATGCCAAGTGGTGTACAAGTGGAGAAACAGCCCTGTTGTTGCTCATGTGGGTGAAGAAGAATTTAAACAGACGGGGCATGCTTCAAACCATTTTTAATGCCTCTTTCCCAGAAGGAGGTGAGTGGTTAAAGGTAGAAATGCTTTTCAGTAATCAAGTCTGTAAACATACAGGCACCAGATAATTTCATTTGAATTATTTATTGTCATTTATCTACTTCAATTTTATTACTCTAATTCAATTTCGATTTAATATTATCTGATTAATCATCTCTGCATTTCAGAGACTGTTTGTTTCTCAGAAAATCTTACTAAGAATGTTCCACAGTGTTCACTGGAGAGCCACATTAGCGTCAAAACCTGGACTAACTTTAATCTGCCTACTGGCCAAAATAATCAACACACTGCTGTCGTCACCCTTCATACTGCCCTCTCCCACCTGGACCAGATGAACACATCTGAGATTGATGTTCATTGACAGAAGCTTATCACTCAACCTCAATGTGCCATTCAAGCTTGTCACTGATCTTAGACATCTGGATGATGACACCACTCTCTTTGACTGGATCCTGAATATCCTGGCTCCAGGCTGTGTGAATAGGCACCACCATATCCTCCACCCTGACTCTAAACACGGGCACCTTTCAGTGCTGCATGCTTGCTCAGCCCTCTTCTGTACTCCCTTGTTGACGCACAACTGCGCAGTCACCACAGCCCTGACATCATCATTAACGTCAGCAAAACAGTGGACCTGATTGATTATGAACCACAGGAAGCGACAGCAGGAAGGACCTGTTCTTATCACCACCAATAGGACTACATGTCAAGAGTTGTTAGCTTCAGGTTCCTCAGGGTTCACATTAGCAAGAACCTAACTTGAACTCACCACAGTGACACAATCAAAAAGATAGTGAGACAACAGCTCATCTTTCTCCACATGCTGAAGAGGCTTAATATTAACTTGAGGATACTATACAACTTCTATGGGTGAACCATTAAAAGTACTCTGACTGGCTACATCAGTGCCTCTTATGGCAACTGTACTGCTCTCAGCTGTAGTGTAGTAAAAACAAAAATACAGAGCAAAATAGGGTAGGATATATTTTACTATGTATGTATATATTATAGCCTGTAAAGAGAGAGTTAACGGTATTTTTATGAGTCACTATAAAAATAGAGTAAAATATATATATGTAGTGTATCATGGAGTACCATGCCATACCTAAATGAGCAAAGATGGAGCTAATCAGAGATCTGAGAATTCATCATTAATTACTATTTCTCTGTATTTGCAGTGTATGTAAAAAAAAATAATAACTTGAACCTGACCAGGCATTTGCCACAAATTGCTCATCGCTGCTGGTTTACATTTTGAAAGAGGAGAGCTGCTCCAAACAACTCCATCCCAACAGAACTTCAGATAACTCTGACCTTGTGTTGACCTGATCACTTGGAGGGATGCACTGATCATTGTGATGCTATCAGTGTATCCCAGGTTCATGCGCGATGCGAGCCATGAACTGGGGTGGAGCAAAGAGGAAAAGCTGCAAGGGGTCTGCTCACTTCACAGAAGAGATGCTTATCCAAACACAAGTACAAACAGTTGGGATGGAGACCTTGTAGTGCAGGGGAGTGTGGGAACCAAGTCAGTTTGGGCCCAAGCCCGGGATAGCTCACTGTTTTATCTGTCAGACAGTGGTGCTGCCTCCAGAGGAAATCCCTGTTTAAAGTAATGACCTAGTTTACTCTTTTCTTCTTTACTGCAGGCTCTGAACAATAGAGGGACGTATACAGAAGTGGCGCTACCCCTCACCCTCAACATGTTGCAGCGGAAACACTAACACAGTTTCTGGTATCATTACGCAAATACTCTGAAAAAGGATTGTGTAAAGTCCCTACCTTGTGGGTGTTAGCACACTGTTGGTGTCTCCCATTGACAAACAAAAGATAAATGTATAGGCTGAACTCTGAACTGCATAAAGCTTCATCTAGAACAAATGTAATGCTGCTATCAGCTCACAAAAACAGGTCTGCTGTTTCAACTCTTGTACTCCGACAGGTCATAAAATCACATAGGATGAGCTGGCACATTTAGCAGAATCAGTACGTGTTTACTGGTATTTACAGTAAAGCGCAGACATCTATGGTGCTCCGTTTAATTTGTACAGTAACTTAGTGACTGCTCACTCTGACTGAGTAGTTCCATCATGCCTGTGTGTGAGCCAAGTGAGCTCATGCTGTAATTCGATTAGTCACTGATACTTTCTTGTTGCCAGTGGTATAGATTGCGCACAGCAAGAAACATCACTTGAAAAACTTGGGAAATAGAAGCCATTTTGGGTCAGAGCGCTTTACAGCCACCCTTACCCTGTACAGAGAGTGCAGGTGCCAATACTAGGGCTCAAAAATAAGGCCTGCCCAACTGTCAAGTGCAAGTAAAAAGCCACAACAGGCTAGTAAATGTACAAATTTGCTGCCTGATAATTTAGGAGTGGGCCATTATGCTTTCCCCTCTTCTGTCTTGAGGGTTGCACATGTGCACCAGTGATCAGGTACTCGTAAGAGAATGGCAGAGGGGAGCAGACGGTTGGTTGAGTTGAAGAACACACACACATTTAAATATTCAAGAAAACAGTAGTTTAGTTGGGTTACAGGCATGGTTACAGATTTTAGGCGAAAGTCCTACTGTGTATTGCGCAGTTTGCTGCAAGTTTGCAAGGTGGATAAAAAGCATGTCAAGTTTAAAAAAACTGTTGTTAGAGTGCCATAAAAAGAACAGGCAGCATCTTGCTTTCAGCTTAGAAGGCTACCAACAACCACAAGAAAATAATCCATAGTGTTTTTACAGGATCGAATATAAACTAACACCAAGAAAAATATATTTCTGGCCAACCTGCCACACCAAGCAAGTGAAAATAAAAAACATTAACGTCAATTCCTGTTATACTTATCCAATATAAACTGACCTAATCACTTGATAAATTGCCTTTGAAATGCACAATTATCTAGATGTCATGCTCCACCCACCATAAATCCTCCCTGTCTCCAAATCTATGGCTGCCAACAGTCAAAAACAGAGGACCTCTTTTACTCAAAGCTCCACTTGGATCACATCCAGGTGCTGCTTAGACAGTCACGGCATAGTAAACAGAGAGATAAACATGAGTGCAAAGTCACAATAAAATGTGTCTATATTTAAACTGATTCTTTTGAAATCCTTGACTTTTTCCTTGTAAACGTCTTTGTGGACTCTGCTTCTGGAAGTCATTAAAAAACATATCACAAACACACAAGTCACATCCAGTTATCATAATTTATTTCTCTCTCTTGGCATGTCACAACTGTAGGTCCAGTCATACTTGACCATCAAGGATGGGTGAGCCTGTGTTCTGCCAAAGACCAGAAATATTACGTTTATTGTTTACCATACAGTAGTAAAACAATTAGCAGGAAAAAGTGGCATGAAAGGTACTGCCCCTGGCATGCTGGTAGTGCAGGCGGAAGGAACGAGCTGCTCGCACAGTCTATAGCATAATGTACAGCCGGCTCCGACTCTCAGAGGACCACCACCACATGACTTCCTCTAGTCTGCTTACTCTATAGAGCTTTAAGATTTAGGTCAACGGTCAACTTCCTCATGCAAGCATGCATATCCACAGTCACTCCAATGCAAAATATGCAACAAATTAAAAAACATAAAAAAAATTTAAAATGTATTTATATATAATTGAATGAAAAAACAACTAACTAAATAACTATATAAAAATATTTAAATCAAATTTATCCTGCTTAGGCTTAACTGCTTCTTCACATCTGTCAGAGCCTATGAATGAGACCAAGCAGAGTGACATGACAATAGACTTTTAAGCCATGAGACAACACACATTTTTCTTAACCTGTCAAAAGGACAATGCAACAGTGCTGCAAATCAGAGCAGTGTGTTTTAAGGGATCAAAAAGGATTTATAGTATATTTATCATCGATGTAATAGATTGCCTCAATTTGTCAGATATTTCATTTATAACATTAGCCAAAGACAGTGATTAACAGGTATTTCATCCCACAAAAAATTTTCAATATAGTTTTTAATACAAGCAATTGATGGTGTTGGATCTCTGCTAACAACTCAAAATTGTGAATCTCATTTTTTATGATTACTGACAATCTTTTTACCTATGAAAAATTCACATGTATTGCTCTGCTTACCACAGGTGGAATTTGTCTCTTCATTTGCATTTTTTTTACACATTAGAGAATCATGCAGCTGAATGAGTGAGAATAGTATATGATACTATAAGATACCTGTCTCTCAGATGAACAAAATAAGAGAAACATTCCACTATTTAATTGGAATGCATTATATTGTTAGGAGTCCACACAACAAGGGCCAAAAAATAGTTTCTCTAAATCCAGTATGTCAATTCTATACTGAGCTACAAAATGGACTGCTGGACATAACTATCATGTTTCATACACAACAACGTCAACTGTCAAAATGCTAGCCTTGTACATTCACAATAAGAACGTTCATAATGCAGCCATGGCTTACTAAGCTATTGTTTCAACATGCAGGACATACTAACATTCACTGGGGAGCATCAAGTCGGTGACAGGACAATTGTGCTGCTGCTACAAACGTCTTTATGTGTTCCCTGATAATGCTGTAATTGCATCAGCGAGACTCCATCATGCTAGAGCTGCAGAGAAACAAACACGTCCAGCTGCCTGCGACTTCCCAGAATGTTATCACGTGAAAAGGGGAAGTGGAAACAATGACATTAAATAACTATTTGGGCAAAATCTTTTTCCTCTATCTTTCCCAATGTGAATTGGGCTTACATTGTGTTGTATCCCTTTGAGCCATTGATACTGGCGGCCTTTCATTTGTGCAAGTCATGCTGATTTTCGCTGGTCACAGTCCAGGCGTGCGTTTGCCAAGGCAACTGGGGCAGTGGGTGAGGAAGTCAAGTTCTCAACAAAGTTGGACTCTGTGGCCAGCTGCATGGATCTACTGCAGATACAGTACTGCACTGACAATTCTCTGAAATCGAGTGCTTTCTGAAAAACATTTTATATTTACCGAGAACCAGCGAGGGAAAAAACACAACTGGACAGGAGGAGTAGCCTAAAAATAACAGCAGACAGCAACCAGAGCTCTGTGCCTGCACAGAAAACCAAGAAGCCACAGGCTTCAATCCAGTGTGTGTTCTTTCACTGCTCAGTCCCTTACATGTCAAACACTGTGATAACAGAACATGATAAGGTACAGTGACAAGTATAAGAGAGTGACTAACCTCAGCTTAGTGTTCAGAAGTATAGATTCTGTGTGGTCATCCTTATCTTTTTTGGGGTCTAACTTGTAACTCTCTGATCTTGACATGTCTCACAGTCAGAGCCATGGCTGTCTTCAGAAACTACATACTCTGAGGTGTCTGCAAAAGTGTTTTTGTCTTTTTAATTTCTCTACAGGCCAAAAGAAACACAAATGTGATTAAGCCAACAAAACTAGCATGAACACAAAAACTGCACACACATAAGAATAGGTGCACAAAGCAGCACAAGTAGCTAATTTACACTTTACCAGTACTGAAACAATAGACCTCATAAAGCAGTAAATTTAGATAAGACATCTGACACCTTTGTTTCATTTAACATCAACAGCCCTGCTATAAAACTGCTTCAGTTTTGTTCAACCTATCCTAAAGAGTTACTTATTTAACTTTACAATCATTCCAAAGGCTGCTGTTTGTGGTGTTGCCTTATTGTTATATTGTGTTATATTGAGACGAGAAAGTTTTCCCCCACTGATATATAGATTGAATGAAAGCATGTCTTCAACTACAGCCTCCAAAACGAGAATAAAATTGATTCAACAGCTCTCTAATCATTCTCTGTAAAAACTGAACACTACCACGTTCATGAAGGTAGGGTTAGGGTTGGGACTCATCGTAGGGCTATTGTATTAGACTGTATTAGTTTAGCTTAGTGTGCCTTGTAACTGGTTTGCATTTAAAAAAGGCCGCTGGAAAAGGGATTTGACCAACTTCAATTCAATGAACTGAATACTGTGCTTCAGAGTGCTTCCCCCATAAGGGGAGAAAGAGGGGGGAGGCTAAGAGCAGCTCATCTCCTCTTTGGTCACTCTCGTGCCACAAGGTCATGGTGACCAGATCTGGTTAAAAGAGAAGTTGCAGGTCACACGCAACTCAACAGCCATGCTGAAGCAGGGTTGACATAGTCTGCTTGTTAAAAACAGTACACAGCAGTTAGAGAGGAGTGGCAGCCAATGACAGATATGACAACCAAGGAGTTGGAACTACTTGTTCATTTCTCAGAGAAAAAAAACAGACAATCAAAACTACAGTCGTTTTCTTAGAAAACACGCCTGAGTGAAACAGAAGCTGCTGACAGTTTCCTCTCCCCTTTACTGCCAAGCTTGAAACATGCAGGCCTTCCTCTCACCAGAGGAATGCTCTGCTGTCTAACCTATAGTGTGTCTGTGTGAGATATTGAACTGAATTTTTTTTTTTTTTTACTGCAGCAAAACTTTTTTGGTTTGCTGCCTCTCCACAGCAAGGTCAGGGGCTGCAGTTGCAACAGAGCAGCTTCCCTGTGGATGATTCAGCAGCACAGTTAGACTGACTTCATACAGCCTGACATGGGTGATGTTCAACCCACTGTTTTTCAAATGGCCGCAGCTCCTTTTCACACACACTGTTCTTTGACTTAAGGAGGCATTGGAGTGTAAATGTATCATGAAAAAAACATGATAAAGCTAAGCTTAAGCAAGATGTCTTTTGCTTCTCCACGTGCTTTTAGCAGCAGTGTGCGCCAATAAGAGCTTCATGACCTGGAGGACGTGTGCTGTGTGTTATTCAGTCCCTCTGTGTCATTATGTTTGTGTATCCTACGAGTATAGATAGAAGATGACCTGAACAGCTATTGTGGATTAAACTAAGGCAACATAATTCAACAGGCCTGCACAGCTTTATGGATACTGGATACGGATATTGAAATAAACAGAAATAATGTGCAACTGTTTTAATAGTTGAATCATAATTTAAATAATTTTTAAACAAAACTGCCAAATATATTGTAGCTGCATTTTCTCTATGGAGAATTTTCAGCTTGTTCATATCTTAAATTGTAATCAAATTAATATCATTAAATTATTAAAGGGTATTAGGTAAAAACAGACAATTAACACTTGAACTTAGGGTTCGGGAAATTGTAAAAAAAAACAAAAAAAAAACGTTGTTTTCTCCTTTCTTTTCATTTTTTAGAAAGACGCAACTAATCAATTGATTAAATTAATTGAGGGAAACAAATGCAGTTGCAGCTCAATAGCCCTGCAAATATTGTTACCACCATTAACGCTGTAACGTGTGGATTTAGGGGAATTTTAGATTTTGATTCAGCTTTTTCTCTGCTATTTTTTTAAATTAATGATGGTAGACTTAAAATTTTAAAATCAGAGAAAAAGTTGAGTCAACACCTACCTAAAAAAGTTAAACAAAACTTTAACCTTACAACCTTATTGAAGGCAGGATTGTTGCATTAGACTGTAGTTCTTGTCGTTTTAGTTTCACATGAGAAACTGCACACCCTGGTATTAGCAATATACCTCCTGTATATGATTTCAGCAATTGCCTTTTCTGATCCGAGGTAAAAAATAATCTATGTGTGCACACATACTGATTCGACTTTTTTTTTAAATCAAGAGATGTTTCATTTATTCCAGATGTAACACATCTGTGAGCGTCACTTAGGGACGCGCACTACAAACCACTGACTTAAAAACCATGACGAATACCAAATATTCAGACTGCAGGTTTTGGGTTTCCACCTGCTGAAATACTTACTTTTGTCCTTCCATTTATCGTGTAGTTTCCCATTTTGCCGTTACAATGTCTAATGAGGTCGTCCATGCGACTCATGAGAAAGCGAATTTTCTCGCAGCCGGCCTCCCTTCCCTCTATCCACGTGATTTTGTCACCTCGGATGTCTTTAGTAGAGTCACTTTTTTGACTGACTAACTGTCCGTCTGTGAACTTGCCCGTTCTGTGCAGGGCTTTGACATTCTCCAAAATGCCCAGCCCTGTCTCTGCGCCTAAAAAGTTGTCCACCACGCATATACCGTGCTTGTTCATGCACGGGACTATGTACTCCGTGGCAAGTTTCTGAGGGGATGAGCTGGTTTGTCCGTTAGGTGTGGCGGTGTCGTTAGACCCGTCCTCTCCCGGTCTGTCACCGACCCCAGGTGCTTCTGTTTTTGTTGTCTGTGGTGGAGATGCACTGTCCGCCTGGTCTGGGCTTATCTGTTCTCGGTATTTCTCCGGTTCCTTGTCGTCCCCCGACGGCGGGGTCTGCTCAGGCTTCTGTTTGGAAAGCTGCGCTTTATCCGCCTCCTTACAAATTAGCTTGTGTTTCTTCCAGTGCTGTTTTTGATGCTCCTTGCTGCAGTAGAAGGAGCTCCGGCACCTACCACACTTGAGGAGGTTCTCCATTTTCCCACAAAGTTCACAGTACTGTCGGTCCCGCTCCAAATCGCTCTGCTGCTTCTCCATGTTAACAGCTACAACGGGTGCGCTGCGCCTTTAATTCCGATCCTTCACACGCGCCCTGCTAACCGACAACTTTGGAAACGATCCACTGCCTCTGCCACGCTACACCGAGCGAGACGGAAAAGTAAGACTCAATACCTCGCCATTTTTCCACATTCACTCCCTCTTCACATCTTGTATCAGTGAAAAAACACCACATCATGCGCCCTGGGCCGAACATTTCGGGCTTGGTCTCCAGGAGGCATTTTTTGCTGGCTAGCTGTCGGTCCGAGACTAGAGCATGGCGCCGCTCAGTGTGTGCTCAGCCTCTCTGTGGTCCGGCCCGCTCTGACGTCCGCGGACAAGCTCCTCCCCTCTTGAGCTGCCTTCACAAGCTGTCGGACGAAAAGTGATTCCTTCAAACGGGCTCGAAACACGTGGAAGTTGTCGATCAATGTCATGACAGGTCAACAGAGAGCATGTCCTTGACCATGTATGATACTGTCCGCCTCTGGTCAATCAATAGAACAACATTAAATGTCATTTTGACTAGACCCGCTGGCTGCAGTCGTACAGCTTCAGTGATCATTCACTATAATCCTTTTCTCTGACAGAAGCGGTGAGCCATGCATTGCACCCTAGAGGACTGCAATATGTGCAATTTTTTTAGTATAATTTAATTTAATTTTATTTGCATTCAGATGCCAATAGCATACTTCATGCGGCATAACGTTGCAATTTTTATAAATCTCCATGCACATAATTCTTGTATTTAACTTTATTCAACACATTAGTACATAATTAATCCAATTACATCCACTGACTGCTTAAAACACGGACTTACTCCTTGATGTTGCTCACGTTTCTGAAAACCAGCAACCCCTGAGGATAAATGAAAACTAAAAAAAAAAATCAACATAAATAATGCAGTACCTTGAGGCTGTCTCCAAAAGCAGTTGTATTACCATATACTCTAATATTAAAATGATCAACTATACCAGAGGAAAAAAAAATGTTTACAGCCTGGAATGCAAAGCAATTTGGTCAAATAGCCCATGGAAGAAAACTCAATGGAGGGGAATGTGTATATTATTCACTCGTTTAAATTATAAAAATATTTAAAGTTGTGCATAATGAAGGGCTAGGACGTTAAGTTACAGCCAGTGTGTTAGCTGTCTGCTGGCTGTCTGCTGGCTTGACATCAGTGTTTAATATTGTTACGCTATGGTAGCTGTAATGTTTTAAGCTAGGTGTTAGCTGTCTGCTGGCTTGACATCAGCTAATTTGAGTACCTGAAAATCACTTCTCTGCCATGTTTGTGGCAATGACTCTTTAGAAAACTATGACTGAAGACACGGAATAAAGATACATGTTTTTTACTATCTGTATGTGTTTCAAAATACACAAGAATGAAAATAACAGATCTGTGTTCTTGGGGAGAATATTCATGCTAATAATTCTAGACTAAAATAAACCTTACAGTTATTGTCTTATCCTTCTGTCATTTGTTAAAGTCGTGTGCGGCATTGGCTGCATCATGCTTTAAATACATTTTCTAAAAAACTTTTTCCATCAATTTTCCAAAAACTGGCAATACTCAAAGTCTACACAGTTGATTTATTGACTAAAAAAATCTCAGAAGTAAATTTTGTGATGATAAATGTACAAGAAAGTTGTGAAAAAAAGTCCTGTCCTTGACCTTTTTCTCTGCTGCTTTCCCTGCTTACTTTAAGTTGCCAAAATTATTTAAATATACTAATTATAACATTTTTGGTAGTAATAAAATGAAGTTTTTAGCAAATCTACATATTACAAAAAATACTACCTTTCTTTCTTTGCCACAACCCCCAGGATCTGTGTAGACACTAGGGCCAATCTTTAAACTGCAGAAATTTACTCAGGAAGCATTTTTTTTGGTAAAAGCATTCAGAATATGGAAACTTTGGCAGCACTTCAAGGATAAGTGATTTAATCAGCTACAGTTTTTGGTGTTAAACATCACTGACGTTTGTAGTACACATTTTCTTTCTTCATCATATTTTATAAAATAAACAGGGGCTTTTAAAAGTCAAATAACAACAGTTGCGTCGGTTTAATTATTCCATTACACTGGCACTGGAAAAACATTGGAAAACCTCGAATGTTGGATGTTGGAGCTTGAATGGAGCACCTGAAGGCATCATCACTCAACGTCAACGTCAGTGTTTTGCCCTCATTCCTGGTTTACATGTGTGAAATTCCTTTCACACAACAAAAGAATACTTTGGATTAAGATGATGCTGCTGTAACAACAGACTAATTAGTTAGTTAGTAAGCGGTTTAAGAAGCTCACGGTTGCGGTTGAGAGAAACTTAAATCGACTATCGGAATGCATATTGTAAAAAAAAAATCTTTTTGGTTTTATGTGTCATAAACTTGTGTTCTGAATACTTACCCATCAATACATTGCTGGAGTCTATTATTCATTCTACAAATAAGCAAAACGTGTGTAAATGACAGCCAGTTTGCTGTGAAGAGGCAAAGCGCAAGCTCAAGTTGGCACCCGTCGTGTGGCACGTACACAGTCTGCAGGAGTCCCTGGAGGAGGGGTTACAGGAGAGAAGCGAGTAATCTGATCAAGAAAGGTTGGATGAAACATACTTTAATAGCAACAAATGACACAGGCCAATCTAGGATGGTAGTCTGGTTACTAAATCTGGATTTTGCGTGTAAACAGAAAATGTTTTGACTGCAAGGGCGGGTCAGTCCTATGAATACATTTAACACAGGAATATGGCTATAATTAGCAGACACACTATCTGCAACAATCATCTTTGCATGACACGGAATACTTTATTGCTCTTTTGCCCCCTAAAAAAAGTGTAAATATATATTTTTTTAATTTAAATTTTTCATACTCTAGGAGGGAGCTTTACAACTTTAATTAAACAAGTAATTATGGCCTGTTTGTAGTTTTAATTATTTGCCATTGTTTTATTTATTTTAAATGAAAATCCGAACCAAATAACGTTGCTTGGTCAAGAAATTGCTGTAATAAAACGAATGCCACATTCTGTTGTTTTACTACATCTCCCATGATGCATTTTCTATTTCATGCTACGCGAGTAAATAGCGCAAAAGCCCCGCGAGAAAGCAGGACCATATAAATGCCTGTTAGCAAAAACAAGTTAACGCGATTTCTTTTGCATTGCAAAAAATTGACCCACTTTAGTCTGTTTAATATTGTTACGATACGGTAGCTGTAATGTTTTAACAGAGCTGCTTATTTAGTGACCTAATATTTCCTGACAGATGAAGCTAAATTACTCTGCCTCGTTTACGTTACATTTGGTCGGCAGCACGGACTTGAGTTGCTAACTAGTTCAAGTTGAACCCTTATTGAGCTTAAAAAATTCACTTTGTTGAAAGACAACACTGAAGGCATGAACAAGCGAGAGGGTAAGTCACTGGAGTTGTATTTTTTGTTGCTGTTGTTGACATCTGCATGGGATAATCCAGCTAACGTTAGCCATGTAACGTTGACAAACACTGAGTTACTCAGCTAACAATTTAGATGACGTTATTAAAACTAACGTGCAGCATGATATTTTAAGATCTATCTGTAGTAAAACAGCCATGCATTAATGTCTCAATTGTCAGTCTGCCTTACTCAAGTACCGTAACGTTACTGTAGTGTTTTCCCAGATTGCACTGTAGTGCATGTTTATTGGTTTGTTTATAGTGGTGGGCCAATGATAACAGAAGCACCTATTCTGTTCTCTATATAAATAGACTCACACTAGGGCTGCGACCGTCAGTCGTGTTTACTACTGATCAATCAACTTATCTTTTACAATTACTCAGAAACATAACACTAGAAATAAGGTTTCCCACTTTTTCACAGACCGTTGCCTGAGGTCATATGTGTATGCATCGTGAAAAGAAGAAAACATACATTGTATATTTACATATGAAAAATCTGCATGAAGAGGCATATTTTTTTTTAAAAAGTAAGAAATCAATCAATCAATTTAGCTAAGGCAAGGTATACAGATTTTTTTTTTGTGATTTTTACCCCCTAGTGAGTCAAACTGGGGAAAATTCCAAATCCCACAATTTCCAGGACAACACTGCTGTCTTTTGCTAGTCTTCAGTACTGTATAAATGCTCATGTCCTTTAAGCTCCATATCCATAGTCTCCAACACAGACTTTGAATTGACTTTGACTTTGAAACTCTAAACTGATCTTCATGTTTCATATTATTGGACTGCGTCTTTCACTTGACAAGGCCAAATTAGAGACAATGACAGTGACCAGAGGCATGAACAGTATTATGAAACACAAACTGCAGAATCACCTGACTCTTTTTGCCTTACATCAGGTGAAGGATGTCCTCGGAAAAGCATTGACACAGTGCAAGAACGCAATATCGGTGGAAACCTGTCCTCGCCTGTCATCACTCTCTTCAGGGGTAACTAACCAGTGCTCCTCAGCATTTTGACAGTGTTTTCACCCACAGGGTTTATTTATTTCATTGGTGTCCAGATATCTGTACTCAAGCTAATCTTCTCTCCCTGTCTCTTCAGTTTTCCAGGAGGAGCTTGACACCAAACACGATAAATATGAGCGTCTTGTTAAGATCAGTCGTGATGTCACAATTGAGAGCAAAAGGACCATTTTTCTTTTGCACAGAGTGAACAGGTACATACTATGTAGGGAGACATGTTGAATGTACAGTGGAAAGGATAATTGGTTTCTCTACAATATTTAACTTGTCAGTTTGATTATGAACATGTTATTGCAGTGGCTTTGGATTAATTCTTCTTAAGGGGCTTGTAAAAAATAACATTTAAGTGTTTCTTTAATTTTCCAAAGTTAGGTCAGTCTACATCAGTGTTAAGATATTATTTTAGGAAGTGCCATAATGGTGCAGAAGGAGAGTTGTGATATAAAAAACACCTGAAAGAAAGAAAACTGTAAAGAAAAAGTTACTTTCTTGTCAGTGAACTAACAACTTGCAAACAGTTGGTCATAATGCATCTGAACTGTTCATTGGTTCTGAAATGAAACATTGGAACTTCTGTTTTTTCCTATTCTGAGAGTTGAAACACTTGCATATTAATCTAAAGTTTTTTTTTTCTAAAGTGTACCAGATGCAGAGGAAGTTCTGAATGAAGCAGAAGCAAAACTGGATGGAGTCAGGCAGAAAATCGGTCAAATTGCCGAAGAGCTCAGAGGAGAGGACATCTTTCAGTTTCACAGAGCTTTCACACCTGGTGAGTCTCCGTAGACCTCTAAGGGAGCAAACCTGTGAATAAACTGTGTTTTTTTCAGTATTTTATCATATTACAGTTTTGCACTAGAGTGTGTGAAAAATGTCTAAGATTCAATTATTTAGTAAAAAAGTTCTGCAGGTGTACCACTGTGTCTTCCTAACTACAAGGAAGTGCTCCGGCTCATTCATGTGGTGAAGTGCCGGGAATTTATTACAAATTGGACAAATTACAAATTTTTGATTTCCCAATTCGCTGTCTGTGTTGTTGGTGTTGCATTAAAATAATGTTATTGTAGATGTCAAAAGAATAATGTAAGTATAAATGTTAGATTCTATACCTAATTGCTTGTGGTTAGGCTGAAATTTATGTGAGAGACCCTTATTAGGTAGAAGCTCAAAATGTGGAGTGGATTTAATTTTTTTTTCTCTTGCTAAATATATTTCATTGGTTTTTATGTGTGGCCTAAGCTTTGTAAAATCAACATAAGTAACAGAAGATCAAAAAGTCTCAAGAGAAATTATGTGTAATAATAAAAATAGATATTAGATCAGATATTAAATAAGGAATTTAATTTACAGGACACAAAAATGTGACTGCAGTAGAAAAAATAACATATGGAGGAAGACTGTAGATATATAACACACACACACACACACACACACACACAAGCACACACACACACACACACATGCACACACACACCCACACACAGTGTCTCCCCTCATTGAGGTGATTGCACCTGAGGGGGGTGTGTCCTTCCCAGGCAGGAGTGTGTTTTGCTCCTTGCTCAGGTGAAACGGGGGGATTTCCAACTTAAGCTCATGTGAAAATATTATTTGAGATGTTCAAAGTCTTTTTGTTCCTCATTCTTTAGAAAGGGTTGGTAAGGGTCTCAAATTGCATTTCCACCAACGTTTGCTTTGACATGTGAAGGAGGAACACAACTCTAGCACCAGTCTCTGTATGACTTGGTACAATGCATTCATTGTATCTCTGGAGTAAATATATCTTAGTAGACAATAAGCAGACTTAAAGAGATTCGGATGGTGATTCTGATGATTATCTAAAAAAATGTGGGCTGTTGCCATGAAAGTTGGTAAGAAATTGGTGTTACCCTTAGGTATAAATGTATTTACTTTGGAGGTTTGGAAGCTTTTTATCTGGCACCATCATCAGGTTACAACTGTATATATATATATTTAATCCTTTTTTAAATCAGTTTTCCATTGCTTTTTATGAGCTT
Source organism: Acanthurus leucopareius (assembly GCA_029814765.1). NCBI lineage: Eukaryota > Metazoa > Chordata > Actinopteri > Acanthuriformes > Acanthuridae > Acanthurus > Acanthurus leucopareius. Next base: position 7,861,073 of record JAQMCX010000003.1, on the reverse strand, counting down.
TAAAAAGCAAAATGCAACATTCTGCAGTGAGAAAATCAGAAAAAAAGAAATATAGACATAAAAACCAAATGTAACAGCATACACATATGCATGCAAGTATTCAGCATACAGTGTTGGCAGACATATCTACCTACATGTAAATAACAGGTTTATATAGATTTAGACATGCATGCTTTGCTGGACTGCCCACAAAGCTACATACAAAAAATCCTTTTCATTAAACTGGCTTTCAGTAGTAAATTGTAAGTCACATTTACCCAATTTTTAGTCCACAGTCTTCATTATCCTGCATTCAAATCCCCTCTATAGGCCCCTAAATTTACACATTAATAAACTTCAAAAACCCATTTGATCCCATACCCATAAACACCATCTCTTATTCTGAATGCAGTTTTTCTCAAACCCATACAAATATCTCATTCATGAAAAGATGCTTCCACTGGAGCTTTCCAGCCCTTTATTAAAATCTGACTGCTCAGTATTACATCAGCCGGGGACAAGTCAAAGCTCGACAGTCAGCAACAAGCAGCAGGTCACCAAATATACTGAGTCTGACATTAAAGTCTTTCAATATAATGAGAAAATCCTGGACTGAAAAACAAGCCCCAGCAAAGGACATGAGTTAAAAACTAATTAGACAGAAGCTTTCATAAGAAAACAACCTTTGTTGTGCTGTAATCATCTCATTCTTTCTATTTGTGCTTTAGATTTATTGTAAAGCAGCTGATAGTGTGAGAGCCTGACCTTAATGCAGGCCTGGATTTGACAGACACACCCAGTGATAAACTTGTTATCCCACTAGTATCAATATCAGCTTTTGTCAGCGTAGCCAAAATGTCTGCAGATTTTGGAGAAAAACATCACTGGGAGCGAGGGTGAGCTATTATCTAGCAGCTGGGGAAGTCATTTTTAGATTGTGGTCACTCAGGAATCACCGCTGCATCCTCCGCGACGTGACCAGTCGCAGTTCCCACCAATTAGACGCTTCATTTTTTCCCCCATTTTTATCGTCTTTATTAGATTGAGCCTGGACTCCCTGCATGGGCTCTCCAGATAATCTTGGCTGGACGTGAAGTCTCCAGGCATGTGTAATGGGTCTGCTCTTTTTATATAAGCACCATTAAAGATATTGTGGGCTAAATCTGAACATAATTGCCACTGATAACAGGGCAGAGCGGCTCTTTGATAAGCTCTTTAGTTTGACCCAGCTAAAAGCTGTGAGACAGTGCAAACAACAAGTGTACTGGTGGAGCTTTTCCCAGGGTTCACCTGCAACTGAGCGAAGCTCTCTGTGGTCAAACATTAAGCTCAGTTTGTTAATCATCTGTTGTTCATACATATTTGTAGAATTTTTATTAAAAGCGATTAAAACCTCTGCACACACACTCGGCCCTTAACTTTTCCAACAGCTGTGCCAATAAAATCTCTCTAATATTCCAGCTGGTTTTCCTTGAGTCATTGTTTAGACATCATCTCCAGTAATAATGTGTTTTTATTTCTGGGTCTCAGTGACCAAAGGTGACTGCTGCCTCAGAGTAAATAACACGAACAACTCCTGGCAGTAAACTCAGGAACTGAACTCCACCTGCCTGCCTCAAAGCCCGTGTAACCTTTTCATGTCATATCCTGTCCGCATCAGAGTGCGCTGGATTCTCTCTAAACCAGTTTCACAGCTGTGGGGCCACAAGCAATGTTTCAATGCTCTTATTGTTTTTGGGGTCTTCTTTGTGGTGATAAAGTCTCTGCCATATAAAGACTAAATTGGACCTAAAGTATATAAATACTAGTCCATTAAAATAACATTTAGGTTTAACTTAATAACATTAAATATTCACAACCAGATAAGTAAAAAAAAAATCAGTCTGAAAATTATGGAATGGGAGGGTTTACAGTACCCTGATTGGTGCATTCACTAACGAGTGTTTTGAGTTTCATTCCTCTGGCATCGTAATAACCAGTATTGCATCTAGCACAGTGTAAACTGAATAATAAACACAAGGAATGGATGCTTAGGAGGCCTCTCATTTACGTAAAACAGTCAGTTTTCAACAAATCCTAGAAATAATACAAATTTATGCATTTATTCACATCTGCACACTGCACCTTAAATCACCTACATTATTGCTTTATCCAAATCCAACTAAAAGATTCCTTACTGCTTGTACAGAGAGCCAAATATGTCATACCTCGCTCTGCTAACTAAGGGTGCAGTGCTGTCGGCTTGACAAGCTCACTTCTCTCTCTGAGCTAAAAATAGCACTGTGAAGCTGCTGATGTAACAAAACAGCCAGTTCCCAAACACTTGGTAAGAAACTTGTCTCTGCACAATGTTTAATTCAAATCATACAAGTCTCTCATCTGAAATAACCAAATTATGGGTCAAAAATATTTTTTCAGGGCCCGTACACAGGGTTAAAAATGAGTCATGTACATGATATGGGACTGGCATGTGCTGGTGAAGATATGTGTGTGGTATTTAGTCAACAGGCATCAGTGAATTTAAAGTATTGCATTTATAGCCATGCTTGTCTCCTCTTCATGTGATTTTAGGATAAATAAGAAATGTGAAGCAGCAGTGGACATTACAGAAGAACATTTAGAAAGCTGTGATATTCTACTCCGGCACCAACTGTTCTGAGTGCAGTGCAGTAGCTCAGTCTACTGGATTCGTCCCATGCCAATGCTGCTGTTTGCTCTTAAAAAAAACTCATAAAAGCAGTGAAAGTCATTCCAAGTGAAGTGGAGATGAACCACGCTCTCCTCCCTCCTCTCTCTGTAAGCTGTGGTCAGCTACGTGGAGATACGAGGCCCTTTGAAGTTCAATTGCCGCTCCAAAAGTAAACTTTAGACACAAAGTCTTCCGTCCTGTGATTATTTGATTGTTGTTTACACAGGGCCAGAAAACAAATGAGAGGGTCATCTCAGCTTGCCACAAAAAATGGCCACTGTTGTTCAATCAAGACAGCAACAGGAAACAGGTTTTATTTGAATCATTATCTCCATCTGTGATCTATTTTGTGCAGATACCATGTAGTGTTTACACACACTCTGCATGGTATGCTTATTTGATACGTGGTTGACCTCCTTGCTAGCATTAGAAGTGTCAGGTTTTTTTCTTGTAGCTCACAAATAAAAATAAATGGTAAAAAAAAAAGCACCAGCCCTTAATCCTGTTTAACAGCTGGTGCAGTGAAATATTTGGATGTGCCTCTCAGTATCTTGTCGTCCATTTTTAATGTAATTTCATGTGTTAGGGATCCAGGAGTATGTGGAGGCCGTCTCCTTCCTGCACTACATCCGTCACCGCAGCCTTATCAGCCTGGAGGAGATCAATGCCAGACTGGTGTTCATGAGGACAGAGAAGGTGGATCAGAAGGTAACTTTAACAAAGACTTTGTGGTAAAGCTGTGTTGATTGTTTTTCTCATGACATGTAGTGTTTTCTCTTCAATGCACACAATTGAATAAGATTAAAGGGATAATTCAGTGTTTTTGTCAGTATAATTACTAGCTTTCTTGCTGTCAGTTCAGTTATTACTGTGCTTATGCTTATGTATGCTAAAGCTAAAGCTAAAGCAGCTTCGCCTGGTTTGGCAGAAAACCTGCCTCTTTCCTTCATATTTAGGGTACATACATGAGAATGATATTAGTTTTCAAATCTAACTCAGCAACAAAGCAATCTACATCACTCTTGTCAAACATTTTTTTATGAATATCATTGTGTTTTATTTTTTTATTTTTTTTACATTATTTTAAATTTCCTCTCCCAGCAGTGTAATGGCACACAAAGATAACGTTGGGTGTTATTATGTGCTGCATTTCTAAGCATTACGTGCCTTTATGTTGTATTATTTACTTTGCGTATTATTTTCAAAGATGACTGACACCTGTTGATGCACACAACATATCTTTAACCTGAATTTTTTGTGGTAAAAGCATCATCATAATCATCGTCATGCTGGAGTTAATTTGCGCCCAGGGTTTCACGATGTCACAATCACATCCTATAAATAATGCTGTCACCAACATTACTGTGTGTATATCTTCTTGTGATACAAGTTTCTGCACACAGTCTCTCCAAAAGTTCCGAAAACTACCTCACTGTGTTTCTCCTCAGGGATCAGCTGAAGCCCAGCCGCTGGGCGCTCAGGTGCTGACCTTCCAGGTGACACCCTCAGACTACCTTCTTGGCGTGGCCGACCTGACAGGAGAGCTGATGCGAATGTGCATTAGCAGCGTGGGAAACGGCGACATTGACACCCCCTTCCGGCTGAGCCAGTTCCTGAGACAGATCCATGATGGTTTCTCCTACATCGGGAACACAGGCCCATACGAGGTGTCAAAGAAGCTGCACACGCTGCGACAGAGTCTGGGTAAAGTGGAAGACGCCTGCTACACCCTGCATGTGCGCGGCTCTGAGATCCCCAAACACATGTTGGCAGACGTGTTCTCCAGTAGGACCACGCTCATCGACCCTGAGGAGGGAGTTGTCTAAGCCCTGCACAGCTTCAACTACATTATGTTCACTATGGTGTCGTTATCTTCTTCAGTTTTGCCCCAGTTTGATGCATTTTTAATGACAATGGACAGATGTTTACTATGTTTTGTGACATGTGTTTTGTTGTCATTGTTACAATAAAAACCCATTTATAATAGACAATGTTTTTTTCTTTGATAAACATCTGATGACTGCACTTGTTTTGCATGAATAAAAGTTCTGTGCCAAATATATCATGCTCTCCTAGTGCTGAAGCTGCCTTTGTGATGAGTGTGTGTGCGTGTTTATTTTATTTTCCTCTCTCTGCCCTTCCCTCTCTCTATCACACATAGATAATCTAAGGTAGAACCATTGGCTGCCTGCACTCACTGCATACTGTGTGGAGGAGGAACATGTGACCTTTGTACTTTGTACGTGCTTCTTTTCTGGTAGGCCGCTGGCACACACACACAACCCTTTGCCTCCTCACTCTACCGTCTTCAAACAATTCACACCATGATGTTGAATTCAAAGTAAGGTTTGGAGCGCGCTGAGACATATTCCTGGCAGAGAACTGATATCCTCTAGCTGTTTCCTCATCACCTGATCGGGTCAATTGTTATCATCCAGATGGATGTTTGAGGCGGTGAGAAATGATTCAGCAGTGGTCACTGATGACCACAGATTAAGTTCTAATCTGTAATCAGTAACAGATGCTCACATTCCTGTTTGAGTAAAAAAGGTTTATTTTTTTGAGAAATGGGTACTTGTAAGTCTGGATATTTAAGCATTAAAAATAAATAAATAAATAAATAAGGCTGCCTTAGTTCAGGTTTTTCAGTTTCCGTCCTGCACAGCAGCTGTTGTGCTTTGAAATGGATGGAAATGAATGAAATACACCTCTCTCTTTTTGCCCAAAAAGTAGGAGATGTTGTATTTCGTTGGTATTAGTTTTGTATTTATTCTAAATATAAGATCATTCAACATTTTTATTTCTTTTCATATTTTTTTTCTGTGGACAAAGACAATATGGGTTTATGTGTAATTTAAGTCTGCCATCTGGTGGCAATTTTTAGAACTACACATTGACAATGGAATCCCTTTTTCTACGAGTCATTTCAAGAAATTTTGCAGGAATGCAATCTAATTGAAAAATAATAATAATAAAAGATTATAAAAAGCACGTCTTTAGTCTGTGTGCATATGCATATTTTTAATTGGTTGACTTTTGAATAAGTTGTTCATTTTTATTGAAGGAGTCTGAGATACGGAGACAACTGCTTTTTATTTTGGTGTGAAATTCAATAAAGAAACAATATACGAACAACGACGAACAATGGTCGCCAATATACCAGTAGGAATAAAATATAGGTGATGCTTTTTCCATTCCATGAGCACAACTTTTTTAAAATCAAAAAACAAAAACAAGAAGACCAAAACCAAAACAAAGCAAAAGCAAGCAAGCAAACAAAAAACAACAGAAAAAAAACCTCATCCAAAAAAAATCCCATAATCTTTATAATTACTTGACTATTTGACATTTATTATTATCTGTCAGAGCATGGACGTGAAGCCCATTCATAAATCTTTGCGAAGCCTGACCTCTACTGGTGAAAGCAGGGTAGCTCAGCTATTGCTGTATTGTGGCACATTCTCTCAAGTAACAGCAAAGGTGAAGACGTATCAGTCAGGTAAATTTCAGGTGAAGATAATCATTAAAAAAATTAATAAATATTATTATTAAAGCACAAAACAAGTGACACTATATCTTATTAGGAATTTCTTTGCACGTGAAGCAGCTCCATTTAGGTTGCTCACCTGAAAAATCCTCTGAGAAATACATTTTATTTAAAACCCATCCCTATTTTTTTTTCAAACTTGTACAACGGGACAAGAAAAATAAATAAATAAAAAGAACACAAAGTGAAGCAGTTAAAAAATTACAAAGTTGCATCTTCCTCCCTACCATCTTTTCCATCACTCTGTCTGAATTTGTTACAAAATCACTTTTGATGCCTTTTTGCAGAGAATAAAAAATGCATTTGTGATGAAGAGTAAGCAAAGATAAGTAGAGAAAGTATAACATGTAACTCATTGAAACACTGAGTTGTGGCATGAGTTGTTGTCTAGAGACATTAAGTGCCTCTAATCTTTAATAATCTTTAATACTGAGCAGGTGATGTCACTCGACAGTACATGCGTGGCGGTGGATTTAATCCCCTCTGCCACACAGCTCTCCTACCGTCCACAGTGTGCCCTAACCAAGAAGAGGCTGCGCCCGGTTGTGTCGGCTGAACTGAGCTTTTCATTGCGGGGTCTTGTCCATCAGCCAGCCGAGCTGAATAAAAGGACCATTCGGACGAGTGTGAAGGAGGATGAAAAGACTCTGCTCTATGTGGGGTCTTCTCATTCACTCCCTCGCTGCATAAAGAAAGCAGCACTTTGGTATTTAGGGTGGCTTGTCTAAAATATGCCAAAAAACGTGCATTTTTGCACAGAAAAATCATTTAACATACATAGTTAATGGCCAAAATAACACTTGGATAGTTTATCATCGCATGGTGTCATATAGGGACAATTTAGAGAATTACAAAGGTCAATGTGTATGTGGCAACTAAAGATGTCTTATTATTGTTTTACTGATAACTGATTTCAAACCCCAAGTTTATAACGTTACACTTTCAGAAAATACTATGATACTACCACTACTACTTCTACTATTACTGACAGTGGCCGTGCATGATAATGTGCATTTGAACTTGTAATATTGTCTACGTAACTTAACCAGAGTTCAGGCTGGTAATTCCTCTTTTCATCCACCAGCTGCAACAATGCTCAGCATATTCAAACCCTCATTCCCGTTGATGTGTCCGCTGCAGTATTCATAGGCTGCCTGCTGTGGTTATGAGGCGGTCTGAGAGAGTCTGGAGTCAAATTCCTGAACACGTAGGATCTCCTCACGTTGCTCCAACACGACGCACGACGCAGGGGCGCAGCAAGTAACGGACTACTGATCAACTGATCGATGACACAGATTTATACCGGCTGTTTCTTCTGCCTCAACACAACAACATCGATTTGTTTTTTTTCCCATTTTTTTTCCATTAGAAGAATGAAATGAAGACGGTCTTTCCTCTCCTGAACGCCTCTTTATGCGCAATTGGACCCACTTGTTTGCCGCAGAGGGGAAATGTGACAATTTGGAGTATAAGCATCAATACTTGTGTCAGAAAATGTTTAATATGGACAAAGGAGCGCGTGTAAAAAGCCGGTTTCACACGTTAGTGGAGAGCGAAGGGAAAAAATAACAGTCTGGGTTCACTTTTCCACAACGGAAATGAGATCAGTCCCATTGCCTGGCTCCGCTTCTTCTGAAACATGGTCGATGTAACTCTGTAAAACCGGGATCTGACACTGACTTCTGTCCACTAACAGCTTGTTGTTAATGGAAAGATGTTTGCTGGACTGATGGGGCTGGAAAGTCACAGTAACTCTCTGCTTCACCGCTGCGAAGTCGTGGAAGGTAAAAAAAAAAAAAAACTTTTTAAAAACAGTTTTGCCACATTAACCAAAATATGAGATAGAATTAGTGGCACAGTGGACCATAATGTTCATCAGGAGCTTCTTGTTACATTTAAATGATATAGGGTAATAGAAATGAAGAGGTAAGTCACTATTGATGAGATTTAACTAGTAAATAAACCAACAGCATTTCAGCAGGAGAGGATCCTGACATGAGAATATGTGGTGGGCACAGAGTGGGTCTATGTGTTGTATTCACTGTTGTAAACAGAGGCTCATCACTATCACGTCAATGTGCTGGTTTGCACTGGGATGCTCAGTGTCACTGTAATCGGTGTCTGACAGAAGGCAAAAGAGGATCTGTGTGTTTCTCTCCACTGTTTGCTCTGCTGTACGAACTGTCTCTACATCATTCAGCCATTTAGGTCAAAGGCTCCCACCCATCAGTGCAGACAGCTGATGAGCCGCAAGTGAATTTAGTCACTTGTGAAGGAGTTTCATTCCTATGAGTAACTAGACAATGTGGAGATATGCTGGCACTCCCTTTTATGTTATCTATCCTACTTAAATCACTCGCATATTTTGCGTACAGGCTTGTTTGTGACATGTTTTTGTTTCTAATATGTCTGTAATTACCAGTTTTCATTCAAGTCTGAGTCAACATAAACTCTTAACTGTCAGCTTACCACCTTCATAATGGGTTTGATTCTTTACAATTTTAACTTCGAATCTCCCAAAAGTGAGATGTGACACAAATATTCTGATCAAACAGGTGTTTTTATCAGTCTTGCTACAAAAGAACAGCACCCCACCTCTCACTTTGAATCAACAGTGTGTGAAAGTTCAGCATCAGGAAAGAAATGACCTGCCTGAAGCATATTGTTATTGGATATTGTCATTTTTTTAAACACTTTTACACATTGCCAACATTTAAAACAAATGAAAATGATCCATATGTCAGATGATGAAAACACTATTGTTAAAGCATCGAGACAGTTATTTGTTTGGTCGATGGAGGCTGACTTCAAAACAGTTAACGCTGTTAAAATAAACTGCACAAGCAAGTTAAATAGTATTTTGGGTTTCTGGTGCGGATTCATTTTCACAATATCAGTCTCTCTTTGCTATATTTTCAATACACTCTCGCCCCACTATTTCAGCTGGTTTATGATCCTCATGTGACCATACAGGAAGTGTGCTGTTTTCTTATGAAAAATCTCACTAAAGCAGGGCAAAGCTTCTACTCGGACAGATGGAAAGAGACATATAGATAAATGTGTAGCTAGACAGACAGACAGACAGACAGACAGACAGATAGATAGATAGATAGATTCACTTTTACGTCACCATTTGTCACCACCATTTTTAAGATTCATCACTGACTTTCACTTCCCCTTTTCCCTTTTTTTTCTCTTTCTTTTTGTATTTTGGTCACAAGTACTGAGGTATTGCACATCTGCCGAGCAGTGCTGCCTCTCAGGAGGCTGCTGACATGCAGATCTGCTGATTTGTGTGTGAGTGTCAGTGTGTGTGTCAGGGTGCTGAGCTTGTTCCTCAAACGTTTGTGTTTTTATGAGATCCTCCACATTCCTCTCCTCTCTGGCCAAAGCACTTTCAACAACCAATGGGATGCAGTGTTTAACCTAAGGGCTCTTTGGAGGGCCTCTTTAATCTCCAAAGGTAAATATACTTGCCTGGTTGATACTCTTCTCAGACTTTGTGCAGACTAACTTTAACATTAGGGATAAGTTGCAGTGAGAAAGCTGCTGTTGTTGGAGAGGAATCCTCGGTGTTGAACCACTTTGGCCTTCTTTTGCTTATTTACTGTTTCTGCCGGAATTCCTGGCAAACTGTTTTAGCACAAAGAGAAAGACTGGCAGGAAGCAGCAAATGACATACCTCTGAAGGGCTTCAACCAAGAAGTCGATGCCCCCCAACACACAGACTCACACAATGGGCCCTGAGGCATTTCCTTCCTTTTAACAGAGAGGAGCTGTCTTTGTGTAATCGAAGCACAGCGAGGATACAGTAACACTTTCTATCAACGAGTCCTTCCCCCTTTCAACTCGTTCTTTGACTCTCTGGAGTGGGCTCTGTGTCTATGTCTTGGCCACACCAGATGGTAGGCGGTGTGTGCACTTGTATTTGTTGCCTGAAGTTAGTGTTGGGTTTCTTAAATTGGTTATGGAACAGTGGCCACGTCTGCAAAGAAACACTAATGGAGCTGCATGTAATGTGAGCTTTAGTGTGGTGGTCCCAGTGGACAGAGGGGCTCTTATTGAGGACTGTCCTCTGCTCTACACCCACACACACACACACACACAAACATACACAAACACACACACACAACATGGGTGCAATGGGAGCACCCCTCTCACTTTAAGTCCTGCCTTCCCATCAGTCAAGCATCTCAACTCTCCCTTAAGTGGTGTCTTTCTGTGCATCTTCCTCTCCAGTCACATGGGATGGTTTAGGAGTGACATCACTGGAGGTCATGGGGGGGTTGAGCAGGGGGCTGTGGTTGTTTTGTCCCGGTCATGGTTTGTTTCATGCCCTGTATTCCTGTTTTGACATAAAGCTACAGACACAGAATTTGTAGAAATGTTCTCTGCTTGTTAAAAAAGACCACAAAGACAAAAAACGACTAGTGTCATTGCAAATCTTTTAAAAAAGTGGAATAGTGTTCTAAAATGACTAAAATGAATGTCCCACTGTTTGTAGTACAAAAGTCCATGTGTGAGTGTGTGTCTTTGTGTCTTGAGCGTGTGTATGTGTGTGTGTGTGCATGTGTGTGTGTGTATGTGTGTGTGGGAGGAGAAAATTGAGAGGCAGAAGTGAGGGAGAGCAGCACAGCTGTACACAAAGGGCCTGTTGATCCCCAACATATCAGCCTGTCTCCTCCCCTGAATCCTACACATTATATGTGTTAAACACATGAAGCTGCAGCAGGTGTCCAGCTCTGAACACAAACCGCTCTTTATCATCCTGCTCAGCTTTCGAGACCAAATACTGTTTTCACCATATTTGGTAAATTCTTAGAAGAAATGCACGTTTTTTTTGCACCTTTGGTCTCTGAGTCTCTGCTCATGCAAGTTGGACTTGAAGGTCTTTACTAGAATGTTAACAAAGAATCCAAAAACAAAATGGGCTTCATCAGATCTTTATCTCATATGGTGCGTTTGTTTGATTTCCTTTCTTTCCTATGACAAATCTGCTGCACTATAAAATTCTGCAGTACATATGAAACGAATTAACAATGACCCAAATAACCATGCTAACATATGTGAAAGGAGTCGGTTATAGTTACAAACACAGTGCAATCATTCCCTGATGACTGGTCATTGTTTATGTTTATTGCTTGTAATTTTTACTGTTTTAGTTGAGTCTCTCTGCTCTTATCAATCTAGCAGATGGCTGTTTTTGGCAAAAAAGCTCAGATAAACCCAAGTCGTCACTTACTCAGCACAAAACAAACAAAGTTAGCACTTAGCTGCAGAACTTAATGATGCATTTTAGCAGCTGAGGCACCAAACATTTGCTTAGAAAGCTGGTGGAGGTCAGACTTATGTTTACATTCACATATCTAACAACTCTAATATGTCAGTGTTGTGCTGGTTTCAGCTTTTTAAATTTCCCCAATCAAATGCTGCTTTATTAATAGTGATTTTAGAGGCTCTAATGTGTGTACTTGCATGCTAGCATCCCCGTAAAAATAGCTTGTCATTATGCCTGCTCAGTGAATCTCTCCAGCCCAGATCTTAATAGCCTCACTGGTTTTAGAGCTGTTTTGTTTGCTAATTGTTCCAACATGAATCAGATTCATTCAACTTAACTTCCACGCCCCCCGGCAGGGCGGGGGGGGGGGGGGGGGGGGGGGGGGGGGGGGGGGGGGGGGGGGGGGGGGGGGGGGGGGGGGGGGGGGGG
>JAQMCX010000003.1:7836165-7849051 GCA_029814765.1 Acanthurus leucopareius | reverse complement strand
TTTTTCAAACTTTTTTCAGTTTAATTCAACTTAACTTCCACTCCCCCCCTGGCGTGCAACCCCCCCCCCCCCCCCCCCCCCCACACAACCACAACGTGGTCTTCCCTTGAGCTTGAGCCCCTTTGGTTTGCACTATTTTCAAAGATAAACAATTTCGCATGTTGCTTCAGGAAATATTGTTCATTTCGCCCAGTCTTCCACTGAGAGGCGTATCTTCATTCAAAATGACTGTGTGGCTTTGGTATTTCCCAACAGCTGGAGCAGAACTCTGGGAAAAAGTCACACAGCTGCTCCAGTTGTTTTGCATTCACTTAGCGATGCTAGCTTTAAGGGACTGCGTGAGAGACACTTTGGTTCGACGTATTAACAACATAGGGGTCCGCATTCTTGTGTAATTAGTACACTTAGTGTCACATTTTCCTGATGTACTCCATGATTGCACTGTTAATCCTATGAGCTCACTCTTTATCTTCTTCATGACCGTGTTGTCCAGCTTAATGGTTAATCTCTGCATTGACAGGTGGCAGAGCATCAGGGACAGCTGGCGGCTCCGGTCGTAAGAGGCTCCACCGAAGACCAGGGTACATGAGAGGGGAGCAGTCGAGACTACAGAGCGCTACCCAGGGGCAGGCGGAGGAGGAGGAGGAGGAAGAGGAGGAGGAGGAGGAGGAAGGGAGGAACACTTGCATTAGGAACGGAAAATCTGGACGTCACACTGACATCACCGAGGCAGCCAGCGCTCAGAGTCTAAAGCCTGCTGTCAAAGTGTCCTTAATGAATCAGCAACAGCTTGAGAAACTCACATGTAGCTGGAAGAGTAAGAGTTTCCTCTGCTCTGTTACTCGTCCTCTTTCCCCTGTGCACTGCAGTGCCATTAATGGGACATCCACTCCACAGCGTCCCTCCTCTGTCCCACAGAATGAACTTAACTTAAGGCCAAGCAAGGCCCTGCAGTCCTCACCAGAAGACTCTTTTAACTCCAGCTTCAGTTTCATCCAACAGTCCCTCAACTCCAGTCAGAGAACTGACACAACCACTGTCACACCATCCCATGAAGCACAACCACTAAACCAGTCGACAAAAGCGCCTAGTTCAGCTCAGATAAAACCAGTAATCTTTTCTATTGAGCACAATGTCTCAAAGCAGGTAACTCCCGTGCAATCACTGCTCTCCTCCACCCAAAGCAGCCAGACAGACAGAGAGGAGCAGCCGTTAGGCGGGAGGTTTTGGCGGGAATGTGTGTTGGGTGGCAGGGAGGTGACGTCTAACCTGCCTGACTGTGACACTGTGGACATAGAGATCACGTCCTCGCTGTCTGTGGACTCAGACACCGCCTCCTCTGTCACCTCCGGCTATGAGAGTGCCACGCCTGCCTCTGACCAAGGCTGGGACAGCCTGATGAAGAAATACGAGGGTGTGCTGCAAGACTGCCTCCAAAACAACCGCACCCACACTAAGGTGGGCATGATTGACCCCTGATGTGAGAATGACATGCAGGGATGCAACTCGATAAAGAGTGACAATCCTCTTTATTAAGTTGAAGTCAGTCTGAAGACTTTTGCAATTTTGCAAAGTGGACTAAATTTTTAGTTGTAGTTCAAAGCCATATTTGAAAAGTTAGCTTAAAAAAATTATATCATATTGCTTAACGTTTAACTGCAAATTAGGAAAAGAATGAGTTTTTAAACCCACAGCTTCCTGAGCATGACAAAGACACACTGACTAATCTTTATCTGGTAGCTGTTATCTCTCTGCAGGTTTACACTACACTGTATGCTTTCACATTCAAGCAAAGTTACATAACAAAGAGTTTTTTCCTTTTAAGTTATTTTTGGGAGACATTTTTAACAGGCTCGAAGAGGCTAAACTCACAAGAGAAAAAGCAAAAGTCAGAGTAACTGAATATCATTTTAAAAAGTATTTTCTTAATGCATAGGATTTTATTTTCTAAACAAATTAAATCCCTTAAACTTGAATCCTTAAGCACATTTTTATTGTGATTAGTCTTCTCTTGTGCACACTGCGAACAGCAACACTTAAAATGAATAAGTGGTTTTAAACTTCATAACTAGTTCTCAACTTGCTGACCTGGTGTCACTTAGAAATGATGATCAGTGCACCAACACATTTTTTTTTTTTTTTTTTTTTTGCTTGTGACAGCTGTTTAAAGAGCATTGCCCTGTGGACTGTTAGGTAATCTGTTCTGTCTGCTGTGTGTCGTGTGTCCCTCTCAGATTGAGTCCATGATGTTGAAGCTACAGAGACTGCAGCAGAAAGCAATTCTGGATGACGACTATGATGCAGGTGAACTAAGACTTTCAGTTAAGGGGCTGCTGTAGTAAGTAGGTCATTTCAGCTTCAGCTGATGAGATACTGTCACTGTGGGGAGCTTATCTGGAACTAACTTGATTTTCTGACATTTATAATACATTGCTTTTGATTGTTCACAAATCGCATTTTTTAGAAATTAAATTAACTAATTTTGGTCATCATTTCGTTTTTGTTTAGGTCAGGGTAACTTTGACATTTAAATTAGGCAAGATTTTGGAAGCCCTTTCTAATTGACTTATTTATGGATCAAATTGACATATTTGACAAAGCATGTGAGGGCAGAAGGCTGCACTTTCATTGGCGCTGCACTTAAATTAGAGCTGTAGAAATAGTTTGTTGTTTACTGACTCTGACATTTTATGCCAATGTCACTGGTGAGATTAGTGACTTTTACTTAAGCTGTCCAGTAATCCATTTTTTTAATTTAACAAAGTGGCCTCCACATTTAGTTAATGTTTTTAGAAGATTGTTAGAAATCATACCAATGTGCTCCTGCTTTGAGGGTTAGTTCAACAGTTTAATTAACACCCCTTAATTTTCCTGATGTGTTCACATCGGTGCTCCCCTCATCAGGCCAGACAGCCAAGTCAAACTGAAAATTGTGAAACTTCTGAAAGCAGAAGGCAACGATGGGGTGTCTGAAAGCTTGGTGAATACTTAACTCATGTTTTGGCATCAGTGTTTTTATTTTTTGATGTTTTAACTTTGAAGGCTGCTCAATAAAGGACCAGTGAGTCCTCAAACTTAACAAATTTAATTTGGGCTTATTTTCAGCCTGTCTCCTGAAGAAATTGCATTTATTTAAAATCCTGATTGACCTGAATATTTTTTCTAGCTGAGGAAAGTTTATTTTCAAAAGAAGACTGAAGTCTGACCCATTTCTTAGGCCCTGTGACAGAAATAAATACCAACATCTGGTATGCCCTGTAGACCTTGAACTATTTAAGCAGGGTAATTATTTGGGTCAGAATCGTCAGATTCTCTGTTTGCCTTTTGATACTTTGGATCACTCATGTCTTCTACACCCCTTTTACTTCTGTTTCTTTTTGACTGACAGCAGGATGTGTGAAAAGATTAAGAAAAACTTTCCATTAAATGTTTTAATGAGAACTAAGACAGTTGTTAAGATATTTTTGCTGATGAGGAGCTGGATGTTTCACCCTTTGATGGTTTTCATTTTTAAACTCTACTGTGAACCAAAATGAAAAGGTTCATTCCAAATCCTGCATGTGTGTTTAGGAGGTCATAATGAATGATTCCTTGAAATAGTAAGCTGATAATTTTTCAGTATTTATTCTTTTAAAGCGATTAAAGGGATAAATTGTTTATGAAATGATAATATATGTATGCAGTCATGTAATTTCAGTAAATTTAGGCCATATGCTGAAGACATTATAATCTATCAGAGTAATCTGCTCTCTTTCCAGTCAAAACTAAACCCACATTGAGAGTTCCTATACTGTCTTTTTGACTTGAACTGAGCAGCCAATAACTGAACTTTGTGGCACATTTTGCTTCATGCTATTCAGTTTGTGTGTATGTGTGTTTTCAGCCGAGCGTTTTGGTAAAAAGCTGGAGGAGCTGTGCAGGGAGCGAGGGGCTCTGAAGCTGGGTTTACCCTCCAGACAGCCCAGCGTGGCCCTGTTCCTCGAGCGGCTCAGACAGGTGGTGCACAGCGCCCTCCAGAGGGCAGACCACTGTCAGTGCAGGTCAGTGACACACCAGAGGAAACAATGCTCCCATGATGCATTACTAGTATGCACATACACACAGTGTGATGATAATTTATGAGTCAAAAACTGTGTTAAGCTTTCTGACAATAAAAGAATCAGTTTCACAGTTTATATTAGCTACTTTTTTGACACTGAAGTATGATTTTTCTTTATATTAGCATTTGATGAATCACTGGTTGCATAATGTTCAAATAGAATTTTAATGCTGTCAAGAGAAAAGTAACATGAATTCAAGATGATATTTGCCTACTTCCTGATCTAAGATCTGTGTAATTCATGTAGATAAAACTGTCTCACAGTACAAGGTGACACAACTTGACTGTGGTGTTGAAGTCAACAAGTTGCTCAGCTTATAAGCTTTTCCTTTCCATATGAATGTAACCAAAAGCTCACAAAGCAATGTGTTCATGTGCTACCGTGTTTTCCAAACATACTTTTATGGGTCATTTTTTAAAACGCAGGGAAAAACATAAAACCCAGGGATAAAGGTGAACGTCCCACCATTCCAACTCAGTTTAAATTCCCCTGAAAAACGTAAATGACAGTGAAATATGATTGTGAAAATGAAAGAGTCATGATTAAAGATGTTAAAGCGCCACTGTGTTTTTCTGTGACTGGTTATCAGGGAGGGAGGAGAGCCTGATGCAGGAGAGCGAGGCGACTCCTTGCAGGGTCCACTGCATCGAAGAGACCGTTTGATCCAAGAGAAACGGCTTGTGGAGGTAAGTTCAACTCACATTATGTTACAAAGACTTACAACGATCAAATATGCACTTTGTGACATATGTGTGTTCTTAATTACATCATAGTCAGTATTTTATTCAGAGTAGCTTAAAAGTGAAGTACAGTATCTAGTTTTTCTAATATTAAAGTCCCATTATTACATAACACTAATAAAGGCAAAAATTTTATTGACAGTTGTTGTGATTATACATGCTGCTCTCTTTTTAGAACTGTAGAAAGTTTGTTTCAGATCATGTAGTTAAACCAGTTGATGTATTGCTTTGGATAATTAAATGCTTCTATTTTATAATACTGCATTTCATTTGTTAGAATCCTGATTAAAACAGAGGCTATTCAAGAAGAGCAATGTCTTACCTTACACATAAAAACAAAAACAACAACCACAATTGATGAGTAACACCTGTAAAATAACGTAATGATCATAAATAACAATCAAAACTCATGAAACCTGTGCAGGAGGAGATAGCAGAGCTGCAGCACAGACTGATGGAGCTGAAGGACCGCACTCAGTGCCTCGAGCAGCAGATCCAGCAGGAGGAGCAGCAGGTGGAGGCTGAGGAGTTGGAGGGCTCCATGCTGAGGAGCAGCTCCGTGGTGCAGCTCTGTGACATGAGCCGGACCCTGCAGGACCTCGTCACCTCTGACAACCGCATGCAGATCTCCGTCTCTCCTCCACCCTCCACGCTCAGGTCAGTGTCATGAATTTTTTATGGTCTCTTTTTACAATCCAAGTAAATATCTGTAGACTTGTATGTGCACATTGTGTATCACATGCTCATACAACTGTTTGCTGCACATTTTCCCTGAGGAAAGATGTCAAGGCTCAAACTAAAGTTTTTTTCTTTGATACAAATTAAATTTATAGATGCTTAATTTGATTAGAATAATTGCATCAGACAATTTCAGGTTGAGAGTGCTCTGTTTTTCTCATTTTTTATCAAATATTAGGCTCCATAAAAAAGATTAACCTTACTGTTCAGTGGCACAGGACTCTGTTTAGGCAAATGTACTGGCTTACTTTTCAACAATAACCCTTGACTGGTGCATAAAGAGTAAAATTCCAATGAGGAAACTAAAGATTTGACTGCAGATCTTTGGACGTACCACTGCTGTCTGCAGGGTGTATGTGCTCCTGTTCTACGTTGTCCAACATTGTTGAGAAAATATGCAAATGTATGTGGAAAACGTAGATGTTCAATTGCACCTCGGATGTTCTGTAAGAAAACAACTTCACGCTTGATAAATTTGCATTTTACACCTTATTTGATGGTTCTTCTAATTGGCTGCTGACGTCAAACTTTAATTGGCTGAAACAGAACGTTACTGAAACCGTGAAAACAGTTTGCTAACTGATCCATCACGTTCATTGCATTCACTCAGAAGTGGGATCATTGGCTGAAGATTGCACCTGGTGCAACATTTATAACAAATTAATTTTTATATCAGTTTATGCTATTATGTATTAATTTATCTGTTTTATACAATATGGATCACATGAGACATGGAATAAATCTCCAACACTTGCTCACAGTCTATGTTAGGAAAGTTTTTTCGGTTTGTAAATGACAGGAAACTTCATGACATTACATTTTTTACACAACAAACAAATAATAAACAACAACAAAACGAGCAGTGCCAGTGAAAACAGAAATCACACCAACAATTCACATCATCTTTCCTTAAACCTGATCAGGCAATGGATTCATTGTTCCTGCACTACTTTAAGTGACCAGGTGGGGCTGCTAGAGAGCTGTGAGTTGCAGTGACACCACAACAATCATCAGTCCTCGAATGCTTCTCTGTATCATGTCATGTATTTTCCTTATCATTGAATTAACTCATTGGAAAAGGATGTATCAGTGCAGATCCCTCAGTTCACCGAAGCTTTGCCTGCTAGCTTCATTTTATTCTCTGACAAACAAAGTAGCATTTTGAATAAATCAGCAGGACCTTCTTATCTTGTGCTAAAAAGCTCAACTGAGTCAAAATCACACCGTCATGTTTCAACTTGATTTATGTCTGAAATAACTGTTAAAGAAAGCAAAAATTAAAAAATATTGCACACACTTTAAGTTGTTTTTCATGACATTTAAGTCTTGTACCAATGAATTTCAAATTAACTCACAAGTACTGTAAATCATATTTGACAATAGAACCCGCCTAATGAATGTAATGCAATCATTTGCGAGACTTTATTAGGGATGATTTGTTTATTCTTTAGCTTTAGAGTGGAGGAATCAAACAGCCACAACTACTTTTTCCTTATCCCCTGCATCCCCTGTGCCCTCATTCCTCTTCTCTAACACCTGCTTGAACCTGCTCTGAATTTAAATGCTTTTTTTCTCAGATGCAAATGATTACTTTGCATCATATCCTCTGAAGTTAATAGCTTGCCGGGGAGCACTGTGGAAAGCCTCTCTCTGTCTTGCCACTCGTTAGAAAGGCATGTAAATTGTACTTATCGCCTTCTCGGTGGCATGACCCACCATCACTGGCGTGATTTGATAACTGACATATTCTCACCCCAACTGGAACGCATTTATACCCACTGCTGATTGAAATTGCAACCCCAGATTGGATATTCAGCTGCACATCTCTGGGGGTCGCGCTTTAGGTCATTGTGCTGCAGCTCCCTTTCCATGTACCTCAGAGCATTTCTTTTTCATATCAAGGCTTTCTTTTGGGTACTGGATTAAAGATGCATCCACTGTAGCTGCATCCCTTTAAAAAAGGCATTGTAACGCTGACATTCAGAGACAAGATTTTGCTGTGACTCACCCTGAGCATCAGCTCGAATAACATGAAAAGGACATGCTGATTTTTGTAATATGAGACAACTGGGACCATCTCAAGGTGACTGTGTTGTGAATAATGGATTTTATGCTTCTTTTTTCCTTCTACTAATTGATATTTATCTGTGTCGCTTAATAATGTGACCTGAATGGCTTGACCTGTTTACATGTAATCTGTATTTTCTGTCTTTGTAATTGTTGAATTTGCTTTGCTGGTTGTTGTCATTGTAAAGACGATAACAATTTTAGCTGACCAAATACTGTTTTTACATGTTTTAAGCGGTAGCCAAGCAGCCGAAAAAAGATCTCACAGCCTTGTTTTGGTTCATATTTTTTTCCAATGATTATCATCCAGATTAACACAAACACAAAAAGCTAAGTTATTAAAAAATAGAAATTAAAAGTGATGGGAAGGTTTTTTTCTCTGACACTAAAACTTCAGGGAACTCCAAACTAGAGCAGTTATGGAGAAACAACAGCAGGCAAGACTTCACAGTGTCAGCCCCTATAGGGAGGAAAAGTTTGACATTTTGGGAAATAAACTCATTTCTTTCTCACTCTCTTGCCGGGAGTGAGACAAGAAGATCAATACCACTCTCATATCTGTCCTATACAGAAACACAGGCAGCCGGTGGGACGTCACTGCACCCAGGCAAGAAACAAGACACAGTTGGGCTTATAACCTTTATTAAACCCCAAACTGTCATTTCAACACTTAAGCTTTTTTAAATGAGTAAACAAAGTAGACATAACGTGTTTATTAGTGGGTTTCTGAGGTGCTGGTATATGGATTCTGTCAGCTGTGGATGGAGCTTTGTGTCAAAAGGGCAGTGAAAACAATTTACTCAACTAACTTGGGCCCAATTACCAAAATATTGTTCTTTTCCTCTAATCAGTCAGTTGATCATCAAAAAACAAGTTAGCTGTTATAATTTATTGATGGATAAATTATTTGTTATTTAGGTAAAAATGCCTCAAATTTGGATAGTTTTGACTCCAGATGTGAAATTTGAGGCAAACGGTTTGAAAAAAATGGACTAAATCAACATTTTACATCATTCTAGACAATAAATCTTCTCTGCTTGTGAATGTCTCCTTTAAGTTGTTGCTTGAAGTTTCAGTTCACTTCTGCTGCGAGGATGTTGACTTTTCAGTGAATAGTTCATGCCTAGTTCTTTTGCTCTTACCTATTGGACCAAGTCTTTTAAGGCAAAGCTTTATAAAAGTTATACAAAAAATGTTGTAACTCTCATGAGAGTTCATAAACCACTCCGTGTCTGCGTGTGACATCAACTGATTTCACTTGAAGCCTCCAAAAGAAAGAAATGTGTTTTTTGTGCTGCAATGAAACATTTTTTATTTCCTTTTTGGCAGACTCCAGGAGCAGGAGCAGGCATTGAATCTGTCTATCAAAGAAGCCACTGCTAAAGTAAGTCACTTCTCCTCTATCGCAACTCATCCTCCCCTCAGCATGCTCACAATTACTAAATGAGTATAAAGATCTAATGAAAAGCAAATGGAGAAAAGCTGTCTATACATCCATATTCATGTTCTCATGTCTACTTGAGTTGTGAGAGACGTTCATTTAAAAAAAGCCTCTTTAAAGAAGAATATAGGACATTTTTAATAGAACAATGCAACACTGTAGAAAAATATAAGTGCAAGTAAACACAAGTATCAGATTTTCTTTGTATTTCTGGTGAAAAAAGCAGTTAAATAAGTTGACTTACAAACTTTTGTCAGTAATTTAATTGTAGTAGTTTTTATTTTATTGGCTATGGCCATTGTCTGTCTGTCTGTTGAGCTAGCATTGCTTTCGTTGGTTTTCTATGCTAGCACTGGTGTATTCCTGTGTGTGAACGGCTTTGCATTGCTTCTCTTTGTATGCGCTGTGTATCTGAACTCCCCGCTTGCTTCTCAGGGGTTTACTTTCCCTCTCACTGATCTCTACACATGGATCTCAGCTGCTGGAAAAAGCCAAAAGCAGCAGAAATCAGTGAAAAGTGGTGGTTTGCAGATAGAGAAACAGCAGGGGACAGAGGGGGCTTGAAAAAGACCTCCTCACTGTCACCGTGTCCTTTAGAAAGCCAATTATAGGAATGTATAGGCCTTTCTTGAAGAGACAGCAAGAGCACAATCACAAGATTGTCCATTGTTAAGTCAAAATGAAAAGTTTTGTTCCTATGTGAGATATCCGCCATGTGGAAAATGGCACACCTGCTGTGACAAAATGATTGTCAGCATGAAAGTAACTTTCACTTTCCCTATTGACTTTTTCAGAATCGACAAGTAGCCCTGATGGTTTGAAATTAAAATCACCAATGTCAGAATTCCTGCAGCCTGAAAAGCAGTCCAGAGCTGTTTCTAGTTCATGTAATGCGTGAAATAAAATTACGCAAGCCTGTTTGAAAAAAAAAGCTGTTTTCTATCTTGCTGTTGGAAGAAAACTCCCTGGAGGTGTTCTGCCTCAGAAATACCAACCTATTTGACAGCCCTTTCAAAGTGTTGCAAAAAAAAAAAAAAGAAAAAAAAAAAGAAAAAACTGTGTCAGATTCAAGAAGAAAATGCATCAGAAAATCCGGCTCCAAATCCCTTTGAGTGGTGAAAAGAGTTCCTCAAAAGAAGGAAGCGCATCACAGGGATTGTATCAGGCTGTAACTCAAAGTGAATACATTAGAAAGAACAGAGGTTTAAAGGGCAGAGTGAGGGCAGATGGGGACCAGACAGGCTGTATCTGAAGCCATCAGCTCCTCTGTGAATACTGCAGAGCGGAGGTGCTGCATCCCCATCAGGCCCATGACATTCAGGACCTTTTTCCTCTCTGACATTCTAATGGCATCTTTTATGGAGATTTCACATTTTCCTGTCCATCCACGTGAAAGGAGACGTACTCCCCTTCTTTCTAAAGGTTATAGACAAGGTAACACTTCGGCGTTGATGCTCTTCGGTGTATTCAAAGCAGGACGACCACAGAAGGACGGAAATGAATCTGTAAGGTCTTGTAAGAATGAGTGTCAGAAAGAAAATGAAAGCGGAATTGGAAATGAGCTACGCATCCTGTGGGATCCATGTGTCTGCAAAGGTTTTGTTAGTTACCACCCTCCCTCCTCTCCTCCACCTCTTCTTCCTCTTTTCCCCAGGTGGTCATGAGTCAGAGGCTGGGCAGCAGCCTGAGGAGGAAAGTCAGCGAGACTGAAACTCAGCTTTTGGCTCTGCATGAAGCCAAGCTGGCGGCCATCTCAGGTAAAATCTGCACTCAACCACACCCTGATGCAAACCTTCCTACATTTCACATCTTTTATTTACCTCATTTAACCAAAAAAACCCACCATTAGCCCCATGTAATGAAGCTATTAATGATCGAGGCGCTCATTAATGGGCAGTTGAGGCTTAATGTCCTCCTGTGGTGCACCGGTGCAGGTAATGACTTCAGCAGTGCCAAGGAGCTGAAGGCTGAGATGAAGGCGGTGTACCTGGAGCGGGACCGGCTTGAGGCTCTGGCCAAGAGGCTGCACAGCCTCAGTTCGGGGAGCAGCCAGGAGCTGGCCAGGATGAAGGAGCAGCGGCAGCAGCTCAGGCAGGAGCTGGAGCAGAAGGAGGCTCAGCATGGTGAGTCCCTGAGGGCAGTCACGTCCAGATTACATGAATGGTTTTATCCCAAAGGAGAAGCTGGGTTGTGGAGTGCAGTGTGATAGAACTAAAACCAACAAATGATCTTCATTACTGCAATAAAGACTAAAGGCAAAACATTCTCACTAATGCCTGTTGACAACTTTATCTATGTCGAAGATGCATTAACATACTTTGAAGGCAAAGTGAGGCATTTTGTGAAAAATATAAAATGAAAAATTAAACATGTTTTTGATCTTGAATTCATGGGGGACTGATACAGCTCTCATATCTGCCTCTCATTTCTGAAGCTCCCACTAGCCATCAATTAGCTTAGGTTAACAAAAAAAAAAAAAAGTAAATGAGGGGAAACAGTCTGATGTTGTCCAAAAAACCCAAAATGTGCTGACACCTCTAAAAGTTACTTTTTAACATATACAGATCAAGGCTATTTTGATAAAGATAATCGAGAGAACAATTACTCTCAGCAGAGGCAACCACAGTCTATTCCTTTGCAGACCTAAACTATTCAGATTTTTAAAAACATGCGCTTACCAAGCCTGCAGTAATGTAAACCGAAATTACACAAACTAGTTGCTACTGATGTGTAATTCATACACATTACCGCATATAAGTAATACAGCTTAAGATTCAAGCCAAGTATAGAGAAATAAGTGTCTGATCTTTGTTCCTTGAAACTGACACTGTCCAATTTTTGGCCACTTGGGGGCAATAGAAGCAAGTTCTAAACACAATACTAACCAATAAGTGAAAATGGATGTGTAAGCAGCTGCCTGCTTACACATCCAGTGATTACAAAGTGGCCACCTGGTGAATATAAGTGCAGCATTCACCATACTTTTAGCTCTGTTTTTCATCTCTGAAGGAACATATGGCTAATTAGCTGCTAAACGTTACACTATGTTTACCAGCTAGTAGCCACTATGCCTGTTTGCTGTCTGATGTTGAGGCGAACATTGAACAATGGGGTTAAACAAAGCTGAAAATAGCTGCCTGCTGCATCTGGAAACATTACTGATGAGAGCGATGAGAGTGAAGCCAAACTTCAGTGCTGCACACTGTGAAATCAAAACAATTAGCTGAAAGACGCTAACAAGTATAGTGTGGCTTAGGAGAACTGCAGAGTCCTGTAATATTTCTCTGTGGTTCATTACTGCAGGTGACCTATTTCACAAAATACATATAGTCCTTTGTGCCATTTTAACATAAAATATTGATTATAGCAGCTCAAAATTACTATATAAAAAAATAAATAAAACAAATGCACCATTATCTGAAAGAGCACTCACCTACCCACTGAGACGGGAAACGTTTGTTGTAATTTTGAAAGGTACCTCTCTCTTTTTCTTTGAACGCACCTTTTAAATATCAGCTCAAATGTGAAACATGAGAGCTCTTTGAAAGAGAGGTCCTCTCTTGATGTCGTTTCACGCTGGGAGGACATCAATGGACAATGACTTTTCTCCCAAATGAAGGAGAAGTGATCTGCTGTCAGTGGGGACTTGGCATCAAATGAGTTACCAGCGGGATTGGCAGTTGTTAAGAGGAGTGTGAGGGGTGAAGGGGGGGGGGGGGGGGGGGGGGGGGGGGGAAGGGGAAATTAGATTTATTTTTTTTGAAAAAACAAAAAAAAACCAAACCCAAAAACACAACACC
>JAQMCX010000003.1:7738582-7836065 GCA_029814765.1 Acanthurus leucopareius | reverse complement strand
CCCCCCCCCCCCCCCCCCCCCCCCCCCCCCCCCCCCCCCCCCCCCCCCCCCCCCCCCCCCCCCCCCCCCCCTGCAGGGGAAATGAGCTTTAGATTGTGTGAAGTAGCCAATTACCTCCGAGCCACTCATCGCACACATGATGTATCAGCACTCGCACACTCTCCAACTTGAGGAGATCTGAATGCTGCCTTAAGAAGGGGCTTGCTTTTCTGGGAGGAGAAAGGGGAGTGAGATTGGTTTGGCCTCCTGGCTCTGGCAGAGAGATAAATGGATTTTGACGGCTTCACCTGCAGTGCTACTCTCTCTAGTCCATCAGTCACAGGGAGATTTTTAAAAAAGGTCACTTCACTCTCGGGGGCACTGAGACAGGAGCGCAGAAAAGGAGGGGGGGCAGTGAAGTGACGAGAACAGGGCAGGTAGTGAAAGACCAGAGACTGGAGCTCTGGATCGGGCTCCTGCCGCAACCCCGTTTGCGTGCAATCGGCTGTCTAACGTACACTGCTAAGTAGATCATTAATGCCCGTGGCTGCAGCGCCACCATTGGTGTCGACCCATTGTCTTGTCTTAAA
This sequence comes from Acanthurus leucopareius, assembly GCA_029814765.1. Taxonomy (NCBI): domain Eukaryota; kingdom Metazoa; phylum Chordata; class Actinopteri; order Acanthuriformes; family Acanthuridae; genus Acanthurus; species Acanthurus leucopareius. The sequence goes on along the minus strand of JAQMCX010000003.1, from coordinate 7,835,496 downwards.
TGCACCATCTGCTGTCACTAGGGGGCACCCTTTCATTGTTGCAGTCAGGCTGAGATCCACTGAGTGTTCATTGGGTCAGTGGTGAAGCATGGACTTGGTATTTTTGTACAAGAAGGGTCCATGACTTTATATTATTGTAGAAGAAAATAGTTCCTTTTTTTAAGCAAAAGCAATTGTGCTTCTTTTCCTTTCACCTATGAGCATAAAACTCCATGACCTCAATGATTTTGTTGCTAAAATACAATCCTGAACACCTTGACTTGCTAAACAGCCAAGTATAAAATTAATCACTCCTCTGACAACCACCAAAGACATGTTCAAGTTCACCTCCACGTTCATACACTGCACGCCTCACACAGATGCAGCTCTTTGGGACATGGAGGTGGGAAACGAGTGTCATGCAACTGCTCTGGCAAAACAAAGGAACGGGAATCAGGTGTGAAACACGTCACAAATGTGGGAAGAGAAGGCAAGTTAATGATTGGTTGTGTGGCTTGCTCAAATGCTCAAGTGGGCGCACACAATATGGCAGCAGGCGCAATTTCACAATGTGTTGCTGACACCAAGCAAGGGGCTCATTAAACTGTCATCCTATTTGGTAATAAGGGGCTGGCACTCGCTAGCTGGAAACTGATAGCCCACAAACAGCACATTACCATTTCTTTAGCTGGAGGGGATTATAAATTACAGTCTACTTCAAAGTCAAGATGGTCATCCCTTTGGTTTCTGAGGCATTTCTAGCACATGCTAATGACACTAGTGTCATCTTATGACAAGAAAGTCAACATGCCTGTTCTTGAAAAGGCCCATTGTGATGGCATGTGCCCCAGAGCAGGGCACAGATCAGCTGAAATCTTGACATCATCTCAACACATAGCACATTGACTTAAACTACACAGTTTCAGCTTGTTGAGCATCCCAGCCCAGCATACATTGTGGTGTGGGGGTGGTTTTAGCCTGGGAGCCATTACATCCCTAATTGCTATTGGCACGAGTGCTGATGAATACCAAACCCATTATAGCCGGAGGTTTGATTCCCTGCTGAGAGTATAATTTTGTCCCCAAGAGAGATCTGGAGTGATACTAAATTTACAAATAAATAATTGAAGAGCTGAATAACATGAGTAAATGACCCCCAGGAGTGAGGACATTCTGAATGTGGAGGCAGTGCCAGTGTGTGTTCCTCTTGATTTATCCAAGTGTTCTGGTAATGCTTATTTAATGCTATTGTTAGTATGCAGCTGGTATATTCTGTAGCAGTCAGGTAATTTGGCTATCTGTGACAAAGACAGTAGGTTGTCTTCTCAACATGGCTCCACCTGAACACCTTTCTTTTTGTATTTTGCCGGGTCCACACCTTCAATTCCGTCTTCATTAAGCTCCCACTGTCCCCTTTTCTTGGCGGGCCTTAGGAGTTCGTCCAGGTCGAAGTCCACTGTGCAGACCAGTCCAGAAGCTAAAGGGACATTAAAAATATTGTCACTCTTTGTTATTACAAAAATGCAATTTCCTCTTAATGAAATGCCAATAGTAAAGGCCAGGACATATATGATTTATTCATGACTCCGGCTCTTTCAGGGTGCTTCTGTTGAGAACATGATGGATCGTATGACAGCTCTTCTCCTAAAGAGCGTCTGAATGATTGAGAGCATTGTAGTGGTTAAGTGGGCCTGGGAGAATGTTTCCTGGTTTTTGTCTCTGAAGTTTTGGCAGCATTCATTTTTCCTGTGATTCATCAGAGGATTTCATTCCATTGTGAGTTTGCCAGGGGTATTACAGTGTCCATGCCCATAAGAATTACTGTAAAAACAATTGATAGAGGGTATCTCCTAACACTTCATTAATCAAATCTATTTCTCTTCTTTAACTCAATATTCAAAAGGAGGTTAAGTTTTACAATTCTGGTTATATAAAAACAAGTAAAGCACAAATATGTTGCTTACAACTGTTTCTTTTATATCCATGCCAGCACCATGGCTTTAAGGATGGCCACGTTAGTCTGTAAGTTCATAACAAGGGTCCAGACTGAAAATAGTTCAATGATTGGATGGATTAGAAATTGATTTGTTTGTCAAGTGCCATCATTTTTCATACTAATACTTTGGTTTAGGGCCAAAAATCAGCATAACTAGTGACCTTTTTATGATGAAACCATTACCACCAACAACCATAATCAAGTTCTCTAAATACCATTTTTTTTTATGCAGCTAATATGTGTTTTGTGTCTTGTATTGTGAGCATTGCACGTTAAAACTGAAATGTTAACATCAATAAATTAATGATAAAAATTTTAGCCAAGTAGTATTTCTAGTGACATTTAGCAAGGATAGCAAAATTTGCTTGACTAGTTGGCAGAGCTTGCACATCCCTAGAAACAGATGCCAGTGTAATGGAGCAGGAGTGTGAGCAGGTGAGCTGTTCAGATCATAGTCTGCTTTTATGTCCATGGATTTTGGGTAAGAGCCTCTTTGTTGGACCTCTCACTGTTTTAGAAAATCAATTTTTGAAGCCAAGAGCAAAGTAAGTTTACAGTCTCCTATAAACAAACTTTGTTCACTAAGTTTGACTTGAGTTAAAATGTGAGAATGTTTAATATTTCAGCCAGGGAAATACAGCACCCAGAACTGAAATATGCACACACTCAAGCACAAATTTTGAACACATAGACACCTTTTTGTCTAATGATTCCTTTTGTTATGCATTCTTGCGTAGCCCCACAATATGTTACACCGTGCTAGCTGCAATCTGTGCATTGCTCTGCTTTGTGAACCGACAGCGTTGAAGCATCATGGGTTATTGAGTGTCTGTCTGAGATCTCTGCCTGTCCCTCTTCTTTCATTAGCAATGCTGCTGGGCTGCTGTTAAGTTCTGATACATTCATACAGTGTTAGTGCCTGCATATGCTGACTGTGTTTGTGATACCTGCAGTGCAGCTTCGCTCGAACAGCCCAAGCCTAGCTTAAACACATTAATCACAGCTGGTGCCTTAAACTCAATTACAAAGACACACAATTCCTCTTCTCCCTTATTATGTGCAAGCTTTTATAACACACATATCACTGGTGCTGCGTTAGCACGGAGCTGCCTCCAATTTGTTTGACAACACGAAAGGCCTCACAGACGTTGGGTGCTTTTATTGTTACAAGGCAATGAAGAAATTACTGCATTATTCACTTTCAATTAGGGAGCTGCTCAAATGCTCGTAATGCAGCAGCAAATCCAAACACCTTGCCATTGTTAACTTCTGCAGGGTCATTAACGCCCGTAACTTCATCATCCAGATTTGGGCATCACTGTGCAATATGTCTCTGCTATTTGCTTTGCCTGTGAACACTACTGATTTTAATCATCAGATGCATCATTTTTTATCAACTTTGCAATCTAATTAGCTGAAGTAATTGTTTCTTCATCAGACTAATGAATGAGTAGTTTGAACTGTGTGAAGTAAGTGACCTCTTTGCAACTTCCAGTTACACAGTCTCATCCTCTTTCAAAAGTGTCTCCGTTCTGTTTGTACCATGAATGAATGGCCTCTTCGATTTTGGCTGTGGTCCTTGGCAGCAATCAGTGATGTTTAGCTCCTGCTGAGATCACTGGTGTGACGGGAGGCTGAGCTCATGAATTTTCCAATGCAGGCTCTGTGAGCGCCTTTGTGAGGTCCCTTCAATACCAAATATACTGCCACATGTATCAGGGACTAACAGAGTGGCTCTCTTCTTTGCGGCTTTTAAGTGCTGATTTTATTCGCGTGGCCTGCCAATGACAGTGCCTCCTGCGGACTTACAGGAAGTGGTAATATTACACAGTGCTCTGGTTGCACTCTGCACAGGAGGGAGGCTCAATCGCTTGATGTCTTGTCCCATTCTATAAAGAGAAGATTATTTTCATCCGTCACACCCGAAAAGGCTCACAAGTTTTGCCACTGGTTGGCATGGCGACGAGATGCTCTCTCTGAGTATGACATTATCGGCTTAGAAAATAATGTTAAGACTTTATAAACTCATGTCTATCTTTATCTGCCTCTTATATTGACTGTTTCTAATCCTCACACTATGTTATTCCTAAATCTTGCTCTTGCTCTTGGTCAAACTGTGGCCTACTTTGCCATCTCGCATCCGTACATGCTCTTTGCCATCTGAAGTCAGGTTTAATGCCCCCCATGTATTATTCAGTGGCTATCTTCTCGCATGCTGCTTAGTGAGGCTGGCATAAATGAAAGTTGACAAGGCAAACTCTGTCAGGTAGGATAGGATCTCACATAGCAATTAGAGGGGTGGTAAGTGAGCTGTCTGGTCTGAGTAAACCAGATCTGCTCACCAGATATGTGATAGCTCCTCCAGCAGCCTCCCTCTTCCCTCTGATTGAGCAGATTTGGCCATTTTGAATGAAAACGACTCTCAGGCAAGATCTCTCTTTCCGTGACACACGCACGCAGTGCCCATAAATATCCTTACTATCTCCATCTCATTTCTCCTCCAAAGTGTGTTTTTGTGTGTGTGTGTGTGTGTGTGTGTGTGTGTGTGTGTGTCACAGCCACTTAGTCTCAGACATTTTCCTTTTCTCCCTGCTGTGCCAGACCCAGCTTGTCTCATCCTGGAGCTGATGCTGTCTAATAACCACCATCAAGACAATGATACAAATTATATTTCAAACTTCAGTGTGATTCAGAACACCCAATTAGGTGACTTTCTCTCAGTGTGAGCTCTATTCAGAGTGAGCAAGCTAAGTGGCATTACATGAGAGTACTTTCCAACCATTTTTGGCTTGTGTTTCCTTAAAATAAAGCAACAATTTTTTTTCAGTGGTTTCACTTCATTAAAATCTGACATTTTGGGAAATTTGTATGTTTTTGTGTGACTTTAGTAACAATCTCATATCTGTTTAGTAAATTTAAGCTACCACCAACAGCTGATTAGTCAAGGTAAGACTAGGTACGGGGGAAACATCAAGCCTCCCTTTGTTTGTTAGTTGTTTCTTCGGTGCACAAAAAACAAAGTATTAGTGTGTTCTGTAGGTTTGTTGTAATTTTGGCAGAGTACAGTGAGCCCTCTGTGTTATTCCTGGTTGTAAATAGACAGGAGGTTTGAATTAACTGTTAAAGGATAGGAAGTAGTGACAAAACCCCCACATCAAACCACAACATCGTTGTTACACTTAAGTTTTTTGGACAAATTAAGCAAAATAAAATATAATGTGGCAATTAGTAGGCAGAGCCAGGCTAGTTTTCTGTACCTGTATTCATTTTTATAATAAGATGAATGGCTGATCATTGTGGTTTCATATGAAGGAAGTGTATTTTCCAAGTATGTAACTATTTCTCAAACCAACTGAATTAATTTTTCCTTCTCAGATTGTTTAATATGAATGTTTCTTCAGGTCTGAACAAGTGTCAGGGGTTGCCAAACCCAAACTGGGAACCGCTGCAACAGAGTATGGAAAAAACCCACTGATTTTCCTCTTGAGTTGTACGGATGTTTGAATGGCTAGTAGATATATGAAGGCAGCTTTGCGTGTGTGCGTGTGTGTGTGTGTCAGTGGGGAGGAGGTGGGTTGTACTGAATGTTATAGCTGGTGCGCACACATATATGCGGTGCAATTTGATATAAGTGCATCCTATTGTGTTCAAAGACGTGTTGCTGCGGGGGGCATACTCTCATGTTTCATACATGAGCTCATTAACGGCGCTCGGATTGCCCTCCTCTCCATCCTGACTAACGCTCATCCAGCCTGCGTCTGCCTCCTCAGGCACAGCTCGCTGCTGGCAGAAGGGCGCAGGAAGCAACATAAGCTATCCATCCAGCCTCATTCCCCACAGAAAATCTGGCATGATATTAGGACCTGTGCCATGATAAAATCCACTTTTATCCTCAGGCCGTCTCCAATTTTATCCCTTCTTAGAGCAGTGGGGATGATCTTTCCTCAATTGTATGTTTGTCTTAATGGAGAGCCAGCTGGGCCTTTGCACTGAACTGTACTGTTGCAGTTTCTCAACACAATGCCATCACCAACTGTGATGACTGCTTACCTTTCAGAGCCCATGTACAGTGCAGCTTATGACAAGCCAGTTTTAATGGTATTAGAGCTTTGATTTGTAGCTAGGTTACTCCAGCGTAGCTAATAAAGTAATAAATAAAGTGCCCATAACAAGATGCTGTTGTCTTCTCTCTCTCCCTCTCTCCATCCAGAAAGTCGTCTGAAAGACAACACTATGAAGTATATCAAGCTATTGGAGGACAGACTGCACAGGTAAGAGTGTACTGTGCTGTCTCTTTCTCTTTTTAGTGCCAACACGAGGACTCGGTATTCCACAGGAGTGAAACAAAACAAGGAGATATAAACAGAGCAACAGCCTCTAAGGAGTTTCCTTTCACCTCTGTTGTCCTCTAACCAGAGCACCGTCTCCCTCATACATCTCCTCACCCACCACATCATGCTCTCACACCTTTTTATTATGCTGTTGTCTCCCTGAGCCACTTTCTCACATTTCCCTCCGTCTTTCACCTGTGCAATTTGTCTTCCTCTTCCCACCTTCTCACACATTTTCTATACTGTCATTTTTTATACCTCCTCATCAGCTTAGTTTTCACCCTTTCCCTGCTCTGTGTATTTTAGACAAATGTCGGCTTCACTGTTTCTTCCTGTGTCTCGGAGCTCCTAAATCACTGAGGACAGGTCTGTTGTGTTCGGGTGGTTGCCCAGTCTGCCTGACGGTTACACAACTGAATTGTGATGTGCTGAGTGGCTGACTTTTCCGAGCAGAGACTGTGGAACCCAGTCAAGTGTCGACACCATACGCCTGTTTATGCTGCCTTATGGAGATTAGAGCCCGTCTCCTCAGCAGACAGACAGCTCAGAGCAGCTGCAATGTCATGAGCTCTTTTTCTGCAGAATTTTGGAACCATTTAGGTTTTACAGATGGATGAATAGAGCTCGTAATGTTTTTGTGTACACCGTATGAGCAGTGCTTTCCTTTCAATCTCTTTTTTTAAGTGTTCAAAGGCGGAAGGTAAGGCCGCCAGGGTTTACCTTAAGCCTGGAAAAGCCTATATTGTCAGAGACAATGTGCCTGCTTGACCCATGTCTGTGTGTGTGTTGTGTGAGAAGGGGTTGCTGTCTGTGGTGCATCCTTGGAGAGGCAGGGTCACCTCTTTGGAGAGGAGCCAGGAGTCAGTCACACGCTGCAGGGCAGTTTGTTGTTGAAGGATGCACCGGCTGGGGCTCTGCGTGGTCAAGGAGCAACATGGCTGCGATCTCGGTGCCCAGCAGGGAAGCTCGCCTCTCAACCCTTTCTGTCAATAGGGCAGATGGCCGCTTTGTGTTGAGTTTGTTTGATTTTAAAGGGAAACTGTGAGAGACAGTTTCAGAAAAGAGAGAGTACCTGACTGTGCCATGTATCTAATGTGAAAAATGTGAGGAAAGTAATGTTGCAGCACTAGATATGTTATCAGAAGAGGTGTTTGTCAAGGTTTTTAACAAAATAGATCGGCATAGACTTTATATGTGTATACACAACTTGACATAAAAAGTAGATAGTAAGTACCTGGAGGATGCTGCACCTCCAACATAGAAACTTCAAAAAATGTGTTCAACCAAAAGTTACGTTAAAGGGGCTATATGTAACATTTTAGCTCCAAATACAATATAACTTCACACTTAAACTCTCATGACTTTGTTCAAGTGTGGCTAAAAAAGGTAGTCAAATTTACTTTAAATCATTTTGACCCAATCGTAAGTAATAGCTCATAGTATGAGTGTGGTTTTATAGCATAAAGGTCCCTTATGGTCAAGTAGTTCTGTTGTTTACCCAGGATGTCCAGCTTTAACTCCTGGTATGGGGACCAGTTTCATGTCTCTCAGTCAATATTCATTACGCTGCCATCTACTCTTGTGCCTCACAGCACAGTTCAAACTGGACATTAACCCAACACATACAGCACATAGCACTAATTTGACCTCAGTGTAGGACGTGTACTGTAGCTGATGCTCATATGTACGACCTTTAATGGCAAAAACCATTGCAGTCACAACATACTATCAAAAAACAGGAACAGAATTTAAGACCTGGGTGAAATGATTGTAAAACTGCTAATGTGTTGCAAAAAACTCGGATCTCTCTCCAAAAGTTTTTCCTTGTCTGATCAAAATTGAAGACTTAAAGTTATACTCTGGGCCAAGATCCATAAACCCAAGATCCTATAATTCCCATCATGCAACATTAATCGTGTGACTTGATCAACCTTTTTTGCCTTGTATCTGAGCTCCACATCTTTAGTAAATAACACTGACTTTCTGTTAAAAAGTCTCCACGCCCAACCTGAGATAACACAGATGGCATCGTAATTTTTATTTTTTTCAGATTTTGGAAAGTTTTTTTAACAAGGATTTACAGCTGCTTTTCCAGGCTTTTTTATATCCCCACACATGAAGTGAATGTCATGTGTAAATCAGTTCACCGCCCTTTTAAATAACCATTAAAATGACCATCTAAGACATATTTAATGCTAAATTTCTATTTGATTACTGATCCTTTTTGAGTCTCACAAATAGATACTTTACTGCATGGATAGCTGATTATGCAGATTACATATATCTAACCACATCAGCAGTGAAAAAAAACATATTCTTGGGTATCTGCTGCTGTAAACTAATTGTCTTGCTCATCACAGTCTGTTTTAATTGATTTGCTCTCCAGCCTCGGATCAGCTTCCATAACCAGAGGCAGTCCAGATCAAATCAAAAGCACGCCTTTGGCTTTAGGCGAGGACCAGTAGCTTCCATCAGCTCCAGTTTGGCACAGTGACACATATTTAGCTCGACTGAATGGGCACTTGTCCCCACATGTGCATACACACATACACACACGCATACACACGCTCACAGATCCACACAAGCACCCATCATCAACTGTACATTTTTATCAGTCAGCTCAAATGTACATTGCTGTTGATGGAGTTGGTGATGGGAGGTGAGGAGAGGAGGAGGGGGGAAGGGAGGAGAGAGGCAGATTAGTACTGGTGAGATGTCTGGTCTCCGTGGAGACGGATGGTGTTGAAAAAACCAATTATCTCTTCCTTACTAAAGATTGGAACAGGATGTTAGAGCAGCACAGATGCTGTAAGTGTGTCACCAGAACAAAAACATTTTATTCAGATTAGCAGCACTGCATAGTTGTTTAATACATTATGTGGCTGTTTTATTAGAAAATGCCTCTCGGTTTTTTTCTCCTTTTTTCTCATTCTGCTGTTGAGATTTGAATGCTCATTTATCATATTTAATGGATACAATGCAACTGGTGTAGCAGTCATTAAAATATTCAGACATAAATGTTCTCTTGGTTAAAATTCAGGACATGCAGACAGCATGTAAGCAGGGAAACTGCATGAAAAACAAGTTCTAATATCACTATTAATGTACAAAAATCTTGACTGCACTTGAGAGAAATATAAAGGGGTTGAAACAAAGAGAGCTTGGTTGCTCAGCTGTCTGATGTAAAAACCTCCCCAGAAATCAAACCACCCACCTTGCAAACAGTTCACTTCATCCACCATCCATCACACCTCATCCAATAGTCACTCCCTTTTATTTCACCATGTTATTAGCACCTCTTTTCAGCTGGTGTTATTTGAGATGTCGCTGCATGATTAGGGTGAAACATTTCCATCTCTTTTTTCCCTTTAAAAAAGTGAATAATAATTGTATTTATGGCTATTGGATATCATAAACATCACAGGGTAAAGTTGTTTTAATTTGATGTTATTCAGGATAGTCATTCCATGGGTAGTCAGTTCTTCCTTTACCTCCCCAAAAAACCACTGATAGCCTGATCCTTAGATAGCCAAAAAACCCAGCTGGGTCTGAAGATAGGGTCTGTTTTTCACAGTCTGTTTGTTCTTGGCTGAACATATGGCCTGATGCTGGGTAGAGTTCAGAATATTGGCCAGACAGTGTGTGAACCCCCGAGAGGTCTTACAGGACCTGCTAGTACCAGCAGGACTGGAACGCTGCTCCTTCACTCAACACTGTTATATTTAAAATCCTTCCTCCATAGCTGTCTGTGTGTGTACATAATGCCTTGAGGAGAAAGAGCAGTCCTGTCAGTCAGCAGTCCCACAGCGGGGCTGCGAGACTGTAGAAGGAGTGTGCTTGCCTGTCTCTCCTTCTTATTACTGGGCCATCAGCAGAGCAGCACACCCACACCCTGCCACTGTCAGATGTCAGACCGAGCGGCTGCCACCAATTAACCCCCTGGACGAGAGGTTCATACCGACGGGCAGCATCACAAGGATGTTTAAGAGCTGACATGCCTGAATTTTCAGCATACACAACCCCGATGCTGATTCCAGTTGTTTATAATGAATTGTGGTTGTCATTGAGGCTTTTGTGACCGATGAGGCCATCTTTGACATTTTTAGAGGAATTAATGATTGTACAGCACTGAATCCCCACAGAGAATGATTTATGGTTGTGTGTGTGCGCATATGTGTGTGTGTGTGTGTGTGTGTAAGTTAACACATGTGTGCCCGCCCACATCTGTCTGTCTGTCGGTGTGTGTTGGAGTGTGTTTGAGTGTGTGTCCCTCTCCACAAATAACAATGGCATGGCTCACTGGGTGCGTCCCCGCCATTGCAGAATTCAGAGGCAGCGGCGTCGAGTAGCATGCTGGCGAGGGCAGGGGGGGCTGGGCGAGCAATTTTTCTATTGTCTGTGTGCCAAACGAAGGTTAGAGAACGGCTGAGAGGCGTGCGCTGGCAGGGTACAGAGGTTGGCAGCCTTTTCAGGCAGGAGATGGGCTGGAAAACAAGTGGCATTCAATTTTCGGGGGGCCTCATCACTGAAAGAGAGAGAGAGAGAGAAACAGAGGGAGAGATAAAACATTATCGTCTAGGTGCAGTTTTGCCTTTGAGTTTGTTTATGTGTGATGGAGAATGAGCAATTTCTCAAATCTAACCGCGCAGCAGGGATGCACTCTCTGGATGAAAATACTGAATGCATTATATAGGCTTATGTTTAAGTATATTTGTGCTTAAGGTGTGAAATTGTTGTATTTTTTTTTTATCATTCCGAGTCAGTCAATGTGAGAATTAGTGTTTGTGACAGGGAATGTCCTCCTGGTTTTGAAATCAGCACAAACAGAGAGACTGAGGTCATTAAAATGCTTGATGCATCTCGTACTGTGTATAAAAACCCACATCTTTGTCTCTGCATCCTGTCAGCTTTTGATGCTTTTCTACAAAGACGGATTCCTTGAAACAAGGTTGTTATTGAGGAGAAAAGTAGAGGCAGATTTTGTTTTCTTCTTTGAAATATCTAGCTTTTTTTGTAAAAGTTTCAAATTATCTGGTATTTAAGGTAGAATTTCTCACAAGATGAATAGATTTGTTTCTTAAAATGTCACCTGGGGCTACAATTATTTGGGAACGACTTGTTAGTTAAAGGTCATTGAAAGAAGAAGAGGAATAAATATGAATATTTTAAAGGTCAGAGGTCTCAAATGTGAGATGGTGGAGGAGTATTTCATTCAAAGGAAATAGAAAACCTTTTCCTGGAATACCAAAAAGACCTCATACCATAAAGCGTCTGGTGTTACTGTGAAACACAAATGTTTACATTCCCACATTGACCAGCTTAACCTAAATAATAGAACAATGAATAGAACCTCCACGGGTCAGCAACTCTATTGCTGGTTTTCTAAATAATAAGTTCAATCAGATGTAGTTGCTTTAATTGTTCTCTTCTGTTTTTGCACTGGGATTTTGTATCTGGGATGTCACCCATGTCAGGGAGAGGGGGAGTGAAGATAAACAAAAAGCAATCTTCTTGTCCTCCCCCTGAACTCCAGCTCAGTGACCCCAGCAGAGGTGAACACATTCAGGCTCTGTTTTCTCTCTCTGCTTTAGCTCTTTGAAGAAAAGCACCAGGACACTCATTACATTTTGTCAATGGAATTACAGTCTTTGAATAAATGATTTCCCCCCTGCTTTATTTAAGAGATGTTATTACAGGTCATGCAGCAGTTCAAAGTCATGAAGGACACATTGTCCAGAGTGTATTTTTAGTTTTTTTAAATGATTGTTAAAGGGTTTTTGTACAGAGTGTATTTTTAGTTTTTTAAGTGATTGTTAAAGGGTTTTTGTTCTTATATTACAGTGATCTTAATGTGTGATAAATTCTTTTACAGCATATAATCATTTTAGCATCTCACACCCATGTGAATTCAGCATACATTTGCACAACATGCTTGAGCATTTTTTAATATGTAAATGATGACTAACTGACATAAAAAGTGTTTTCAAGTACTTAAAGAGGACAGCTTGGCCTCCTGGGAAATATACATACTCAGTTTCTTTCTGAAATTGTGATATGTTTCTCAATACAGCTCTCATGTTTGTCTGTCAGGTGATGAGCTGAGCCAGGCTTTCAGCCTATAGATTAGCATCTGAGTGGAAGCAGGGGAAACAGCTGCCTGGTTTAAAAATACCTTAACATATATCATCTCTTTTTAAGGTCACAAATGAACATGTTGTGTATATATATATGTTTAAGTTCTAGTTAAAATAGAGGTCATAAGCTGTTTCCACCTGCTTACAAGGCTTTGTGCCAAGCTAAGCTAAGGCTGTCCATGACAGAGGGCTACCTCAGATGGTTGCACATTAGTTAAATGTTTATGTTTTCAGATATATGTTATGGTATATGGTATAACTCACTTGTCTGTTCCTCTCTGCAGCTGCGGCTGTCCAGGCTTGGAGCGAATCTGGGAGGCTGACCTGGAAGCATGTCACCTGTTCTTACGGGGCCTTCAGTTGCGGACCCCCAGCTGCAGTGGAGCAGATGTCGAAGACCTCCCCACGGCAGCAGTTTATCATCCGACCCAACCATGCACCAAAGAAGAGGAAGACTGTGCTATGCTCACTGCGTTAGGAGGGCGCTGGTGTCCTGAGGCCAACTTACAGAACTCAGAGTTCACTAAGGTAACACAACAGTGTTTTTTTTTTACTAGCAAACAATGTATTATTCATCTAAAGGCCTATGCATTTACACCTGAGAGGAGACTGGGAGTTTGGGGAGTCTGGAATATTAAGTTCCTCCATATTTCAAGGAACAAGGTTCATTTATTAATCATTTTACAACTCAGGGTTGTATAACGAAGGGCTACTTATAATAACTTCATGATACTTACAAAGCAAAAAATTATATGAGTAAATGAATAAATAAGTCATAAAAATCTCTTGTCAGATGACAGCAGGATGAACAGGCTGTGGCTGGGTTGGATGCAGCCTTGTAATATCCTCTGTGCTCTGTGGAGACACCTCACCAATGTTACCATGCACATCCCATGCCGGTTTGTAATGTGATGTGGTGTTTCCCAGCAAAATTTCTTCTATCACTTCTCTACACAAGAACTCGGCATGGGGATTTTTGCTTTATTTCCCTCAGAAATAGTCATTTCTGGTAAAGATGTGTAATATCCATGGCAGGTTCTCTGTGATGTGAATTACAGGAACCTCAAACTGTTCATCGGCTCCACCAATGTAGACGAGGGTCTGTGTTTTTGGCCCCTTTCTTCTAAAATTAACAATCAGCTTCTTGAATTTGCTGATGTAGAGCAGTGGGTTGTTTCTTTGTGCCTCACTCTAAAAGACTCTTGATTTTACACCCATCTTAGCCACTTTTTTCAGATTTTCTCGTTTTTTTGTGTTCATCACTGTGGTGTGAAAATGTAAACTCAAATAAAGTGTTTCTGCTCAGTCAGTCTTAACACATGACTGGAGAGTACATTCTCATTCCTTACATTCATCCGTTGTCATAATATACAAGTCTGTCGACTGCGGTTAGATGAGCAGCAGTCTATTAGCACGTTTGCTCAAAGGTATTTCCAAACGAGGAAAATGTGGGCACGAGGGAGGCAACCATCTGGAAATATTCTGGCTTCCTCAAAGAATTTCATACAACAGAACACAGATTTAAGAGTCTGTTTCTGCACAATTACATGCATTTATCGGGAATGCATGTCTGGAGTGTGTGTGCATGTGTGTGCGCATGTGTGTGTGAGTGCTCTGTGCCGTCTATCCCACAGTGAGTTGAGGTCCTTTGCCTCAGGGCAGAGTCCGACTCATTCTCTCCTCTCCTCACACTTTCCTCCACCCACGTAGTCTGACAGACTCGTCTGAGATAGGAACAAAGCCAACAGAGCAGGCATTAATAAGAAATAGCACCCTTACCAGACATATTTGTAAGACTATATTTTGTTAGTTTGGCACACAGATTGTGATTTAGTGTGTTTTCTGTTTTTCAATAGTAGCTGATACTATAAATTTTCATTTTATTTGTTTGCATTTGCATACAGTATGGATTTACTGGACTGTAGCCACGAGCAGATATCTGGCAGTGATCTTTACTGATGCTGCTGGCAGATTTTCCACTTGCATGTAATAAAACAGGAAATTGTGGATCTTCATTGTCTTGTTTAATGATGTTTAATAACTCCTACTGTTGCCCCCTCCTCCCCTCACAGTTGTTCTCTGTGGAATCATAAATGTACACTTTGCATTGATGTGTTATTTCCCTGCCCTGCCTGACCGCCTTTTAAAAACTGCATGGATCTATTTTCTGCTTTCCCTTTGTTTCTCTCTGCTTTTCTTTCTCCTCCTAAAGCCTGGCCCCTCCTAACATTCCTCCAACAACTAAAAGGTGAGAGAGCCAAACCATTTCTCTCTTTTGTCTCTGTCCTGTGCTCTCTATTTTCTGTGTCCTCTAAGAATGAAACATTTGAGCTCAATGCAGCAGAATGTTCCCTGAATTGGCACGTCAGATTTTTTTTGTGTAGATCCTTGAATGTTGCAGAAAATAAAGTGCAAACCACCTCCATCAAGAATTTTTCTTTGGAAATGAGTTACAATTTTGCTTTGAAATTGCTGCATAGTTTAAAACAAAAAGAATCTGCGATGTTCATGGACAGAGAAGCAAAAGCACATCTGTACTGTAAATGCTCTTTGCAACATTTGACATGAATGCAGGAACAGACGGCCTCAACTAACCTGCTAACATCTTTATAAGAAAAAGCATTTTGTTATCTGTTATTAGAGAGAAGAGACTTGAGAGACTTTTAGCAGCTCATTATGAAGACAATTATCCTTCAACATGCTTGCATACAAACACACACACACACGGTAACACATTTCATAAGAAGAGAGCCCAGAACAAAATACATATATTAAAGTATTATGTACATGTATCTACTTATAAAACACTTATACAATACTGGATGTAAGAGAAAAATCGTAGCACTCAGGTATGTTTTAGAAACCCTCAAAAACCATTTCATTTGCCATGGCTAAACGCTCAAAATGGCTTCCATGCCACAGCCACACTGTTAATTGAAAACAAAGCTTTTGATGAATTTTTTTCACAAAGGTCTTAGGTTCTCCCAAACCAAATTTAAAGTTGTTCAAATTAATTCTGTGAGAGGGGTTATAAAAGTAAGACACATGGTCATTGGGAGTCATTTCCTGTGGCCAGAAGATGGCGCTATGAATATGGCAGAATATTGGAACATAGATGTGTTCAGGTCAGGACTCTTATCAAGCATATGAAGTTTGACTCAGATCGGACCATGTATCTGGAAGTTATAAGCATTTCATTTTTCAGAGCAAAAGGCTCAAAATGGGCACCACGCCACAGCCACACAGTTAACTGAGGGTGAAAGTTTTTGGTAACATTTGATGCCAAACATGTTAAGAGTGCACTCAGCAAATGTCATGAGGCTCAGCCCAAGAATGGGTTTGTTAGAATAAAAAGTGTGTAAGTTGCCAAAAATGGCCATTCAATCCAAAATGCCCCTCTTCCTGTCAAGTTTAGCTCAGGTTCCCCATGGACCATTTTGTAGATCTGGTTATGATACACATGTGTACCAAATTTTTTTCTATCTATGTGAAAGTGACCACTGGGGTTGCAGTTCAGAGGGCGCTAGTGAGCCATTTGCAAAGCCCATAACATATGTAATTTGTCATCATGACTGATGTGTCTGCCAAATTTGGTGAGTTTTTGAGCATATTAATGCCTGCTGATAGGTGATTTATTTCTGATAAGAAGAATAATTCCTTGCATTACAATAGGGTCCATCTATAGGTGCTCAGGCCCTAAAAACAGGACATTCAAACAGTTATTCTTATACTTCAGCCATGCTATTTTCCTTCACATTAAGAGCAAAGTTTCTTCTTTACTTGTCTGACTTTTTAAAGACTCACATATAAAAATTGCCCCTCACTTTGGATTTGATCATATGACAGTTTTCATCTCAAGGTAACACACCTCAGAGAAGTGTTTTATGAGTTGGATGCCAGAAAACCTTTGCAATCTGTACCTTGAAAGTTGCATGTGACAATTTATGTTGCTTGGAGGTGGATGTAATTAGAGAGAAAAGTCAATCCAGTTTGTGTTACAGGTTCAAAATGTAGAGTTTCAACAGTCTAATCTCAGATACAGTAAGCAGAGAGACCACTTGTACTGGAGGCTGTTACACGTGGCACAATTTTTAGTTAAAAAATAATAATTAAAACTTTGCTGATTATTAATTGTTGTTACTTTACCTTCTTACGTACTTACCCTGAAGCCACAAAAAATATGTTAGCATCCCATAGGTGCAGTAATTACGTCCTTCCTCAGTAAACAATGTACAATTACACACTTTGAATTGCTAACAAAGGAAACCTGCAATTCAGATGAGTCAGTTAATCCATTTTCTCCTTGTCAGTTTTGGTGATGAATAATTACAACCTCCTCTCATTATGATGATGCTGCACACATTCAGTACATAGCCTACATAATTGCATTTTTAATAATTCATGAGCAGGTTTATGACTGCATGGCCTCAACAAATCTTTCTCTTTTGTTGCAGAAATTGGAGGAGTTTTTGTTCTGCATGGAGGATAATCACCCAGAGGTTGGTAACGTTAACACTATCACTGTATGGTTGAATGTTATCAGCGTAATTAAAGTGTCACATACATTGATGCTGGGCTCACTGGGACACAGAGGAATCAATTAGTTGACCTTAACTCAAACATGACCTCTGTCGTCTTTCTCACTGATCAATACTGATCTACATGAGAAACCTCTGTTCTTGTTGCTGACCGTCTGATGATGCCTTTTACCAGACCTTTATTTAAACAGGGGTTTTGCTGAGCGAGCATTCTCCGTTCAGCCCTTTCCTGCTTTAAATTCATACATTTATGCTCATTTTCAGCTGGTAGCCAAACAGTAAATAGGCACCTGTGCTTGTTAAGTAAGTGTCCAACGCAGGATTTAAATCAGAATAAACTCATGTGATTCTGATGCATGTGTGTCCTGGTGTCATAGAGTTTTTCTGTTAGTTTACCTAATTCTCTAACAGATTGTAATTTTAGCAACTAATGTGTCTATTTTTTGTTTGTTTGTTTTTCACTTTAGCTAGTCCTTATCATGCTGGGACGAGTAGCTTTAACCACAATCTTTTAGCACAATATCAGGTACAGCCATTAATGCATAATTTAAGACTTTTTATGGGATCATGTCTCTAAAACAAGTCAGATGAAAACACTGTAAAGTCAGCCAACTCATAACGCAGATGTTAGCCTAAATAGCTTGTTAGCTAAAGTGCAGCTGATAAAACTGGCATGCAACAGTTTTTCATTCATTTGAATGCTGGCTGTTATTCAAAGACCTGCTTTTGTCTTCCTTTGTATGAAATCAAGACCCATTCTTCAAAAAAGAATTTTAGTGGCAGATCTGTCACTGCTATTAAATTTGCTTATGTGCTGTGGGACAATGGGAAGCTTGACAGGCTTAGCAACAGCAACAATGGCAGAAACAGTTAATTTATGCTCATGCACAAGGTGTACAGGACAGTGACTTGTTTATCTGAACAAGGCAGCTTTGAATCGCATTTGATATTGAAAACCAAGCTGACAAAAAAAAGCCTCAATCACAAATTATGATGTATCACTGAGTCAAATGAAATGATGGCTATTAGGGTATTGATATCTTTGTCTTGATGATGTTGTGATAGCACCGTGGAGGAGCTGGATTCTTTGCCTCTCAGAGCGTCTGACCTCTTTCTCCTTTCCATAATGACTTTAAGTAAATGATTTCCACTTAGCTACTGCCAAGCTGCTGCCCTGCTGCCACAATGGAGATTGATTGGTGTGTGTGTGCATGTGTGTGAGCGTGTGTTTTAGCGCTGCTCTTTTTTTTTCACTTCTAATCTCCACTAATTGTTCTTTTATCCTCTCAAGGTCCTTACAGTCCCCTCTTCATATTGACCCACCGAACCGAACAAGAATAGAGACATTATTAATCTGAAATGTTGGCAGCTTTTGATTGAATCTGTTAATCAGATAGTTTTGTTTTAAACAAACCTGTTAGGATTTTGTTGACAGGAGATGATTGCTGTTCCAGAAATTCTGACTGCATACTAATTGAAATACAAAAGTTAGTATAAAGAAAAAAATGTTGCCGATGAAATGGCAACTTTACAGTCTTACCGGCATTCAAACATGCCAAGAGAAACCAATTTCTTTTTTCTCCAAAAAATGTGAACAAGTGAAGAGAATTGCAGCATCAACTGTACACTCAAAAAATTAAAGCTGTATACCTGTTCCACTTCACACTGAATAGTGAAAAAATGAAGTATACTGCCATTATGCAGACTATAAAAAGATTGATTTTTATGAGTACTGTCGATAGACACTCTTGTCCTACAATAAAATGAAAAAAAGTTAATTCTGAATGGTTGTTCTGTTCCAGAAAGATCCTGGAAAAGAAAAAGTGGATCGAATAAAAGTATTATATGCCAAAAAACAGTTTGTTAGGTTTAAATATCAGTTTGATTAATGTCTAAAGACTCAAGTATCACTTCCTTCTTGTATAAAATAACCAAGCTTGTTAATTTTTTGTATCCTAATTAAAATATATACTGTAAAAGCTAATAAAATAAAACTGCACAAAAATATACAGTTTAAATTTGACTACAGTTTAAAATACTATTGCAGACCCTAGAAGGTTCATGTGAAAAAGAAAAAGAACATAAACAGTTTTTTTGTCTGCACATGGAACAGCAACATATCTGCAGACAAACACCTCAAACTGTTGCTGCATGAATTTGTAGATGATCCTGGAAACTGATGAGTTTCCAAGTGTGGACTCCGTTTCCTCCTTACAAAGGGTGAGTGACAACAAAAGTGCTAGTTAATCATAAGCTAGTTAATTTCTTTTTGAATTTAAAATGATTTCACCTACTTTATTGTTTGTGAAAGCAATTATGACCTTGATTGTAATACCAGTGCAATATTATGCTTTGTATTGCCTGCTCAGCACAAAGTGTCGAGCCTAACAGCACCCATGGGAACACGCACAATTACCTGCTGCCTCTCACTTATTATTGCTTAAATAACCATACCAGTGAGTACATGAGTCTGAATTGAATTTCTATAATTTGCTGAAGTTCATGCTTCTGCAGTCTGCGTTGTATACTTTTTGTCCAATAATATTAGCACTAATGTGCATCAGGAAACAATGGGGTTCTATTATGCAAATTGACATGATGGTGAAATCTCCCTTCCCATGTTTCCTCATTCGTCAAAGGCAGAGGTAACTATGGTAACCATAGGTGATTTGTATTGTTTTGATCACCCCCGAGAGCAACATAACAGCTTCTGAATAGTCGTTACAGTTTCTTAAAAGGGTTTGTGTACGAAGTAGCTAACAGACTGTCATGGATGTTTTCAACAGTGTCAGTCTGCACAGCGAGCTTTTGTTTTCTACCCTGTGGTTGTATCGACTTCACAAACGCTGACAGGAGACTGTAGAGAATCATTAAGCAACACAAACACAGGGCTCTTATCTGCCAAAGAGGCCCCAGAGCTTGACAAACAAACAGCTCAGTGAATCTATAAGTTCACTGTCTATCTCCTTAATATAGGAATCCAGGACCGCATGAGGTGACGCCTGAGGACCGACCTGTGATGGCGATTGTTTGTTCATTTAAGTGCCCAACACACACACAAGCACAATTTTTCCTTTAAATCTTTTGTCCCGCGGGCCGTTCTGCTGTTAAGTCTTACTTAAATCCATAATTGCATCGGGATTGACTTGTACATAATCTTCGTGCCTCAGGTCCTAGTGTTGTACACTT
Organism: Acanthurus leucopareius; assembly: GCA_029814765.1. Taxonomy (NCBI): domain Eukaryota; kingdom Metazoa; phylum Chordata; class Actinopteri; order Acanthuriformes; family Acanthuridae; genus Acanthurus; species Acanthurus leucopareius. The sequence goes on along the minus strand of JAQMCX010000003.1, from coordinate 7,815,329 downwards.
CTTTTGGGATGTTACATCATCCTGAGAAGAAGTGCTATTCCAGGACAGAGACCAGAGACATGACTTTCAAGTGATTGTTCTGACACCTCTGAGCTGCAGGGAGTTGATGTTTCTTACCTGCAGCTATGAGTCAGATTTCTACGTGTTGTTTGACAGGAACACCGGATCTTCCTGTGTCTGCGTCTAAGCGTGTGTGTCTGTTCACTCGAAGTGCGTCTGTGTACTCTCGCGTGTGTGTTTGTGTTCTCTAAGCTTGATAAGTGTGAAGAAACTGGGACACGATGTCTTCAAAGGGACCTGTTCTAATTATGGCCAGCTCTGCTCTCTGAATGCTCTGCCCCACTGCACTCTGCTCCTCCACCAACCTGACATCCCCACCAACCTCTAACACACACCCGGCCTCGCCGTGTCCTCGGGTGATCCGCAGATACGCCGTTCAGTACTGCGCACACAGCCCTCCCGGTGTTTATTACGTGTACATTATAACCTTGGGACACCAAATAACAATTTTTGCAGCTTTGTATTTTTGTCTGGCCTGCTTTTGTCCATTTCAGACTTGAATCAAGGATTTTGTGTGAAAGAAATAAAAAGAGTCTTGAAAAAGTTTACTAAATGTTGTGCTCTGACTCATGATTAGAAGAGCTCATATTCATTATTAAAACTGAGATTACACAATCATTTTTGAAAGCGTTCTATAATGATTGTATAACAGCAATCATTAAAAGTAGGGCTTCAATGTGATTTAACACACACTCGCTGGTCTTTGGTATGAAAGAGTTTTAATATGTCATTAGTCCATAGTTCCTACTCAATAAGGAAATATAAGACTAAACGCAGTAAATGACACAAAAATAGTATGGTGTTTACGCTGTGGTGCTGTTCAAGATGATAATATAATAAGAAGTCTGATGTGATTTTCATTATTGTTCATTATGAGATCTTACAGGACAAGGGCTGTAACTCTTTATTATACTGCATGGCTCTTTGGTTTTTGTGTTCTTATGGGGACTAATAAACTTCTCTGGATCAAAATTTACTCTATCATAATAAATAATTATGCTTGTTTTAAAGAATCTGTGAAAAAATACAACTAAGACACTGACAAGTTAGCTAGAATGCAATAAAACTGAAGTCAACACCATCTAGTTGCATAATGGAAAACGTAGGATCCGGTGTGTTTAGACCTTTAGCCATGTATTTCTGCTTAATGTCAGCTGAACCTGAAAGCATATCCAGCTAACCGTGTTGGCTGTGGATTGAGCCATAAAGATGTCAGTGTAGTTCAATTTTTCACATGCACACCAGTAGTGTAACTTTTGTGCATGTGAAAAATTGATAACGCTTACTTTGGCGCCCAGTCACAAAACCTTTTAAGCCCTGTTAAATCAGATTTGACTGCTGATTCTATACATGCAGTGTTTATATCTTGTTGACCTCTGAGAGTGAAGCTATGATTCCCTCCCCATTCATTTAGATAAGAGTCTGGTCTTGTTTTTCCGGGATAAATGCCCAGGGGTTTTTGCCAAAATGGCTTCTCACTCACCCAGAGGGACTTTGACTGTAGGCACAAAGGGTCCACCTTTAGCTTAAAATGACTTGTCTTCAAATTAAAATCACAGTGGGTGCTTTTGTGGTATCAATTCATTAAAATGTAGTTATACTGTCGGATTAAGACAATAAACCATCAGATAATAACATAATGTAGGATACTTAAGTAAAGCTTTACATAACTGCATATTATATTGGACAAAAAATATTGATGCTAACGTTCCATGGCTTTAGTGCAGCTAAATTTTTTAATATGCTTCAACAGTTGATGAAACTTCTCATTTTTCTTGTCAAATCAGTAACTCCAAAGTTTCCTTTTTTCCCTGGTCTGTTCCTCACCCATCATTTCATTCCTTGTTTCCTTTATCCTGTCAGGACGGGTGCAGCGAGGCTGAGACTGCAGACCTGACGGAGCGCTGCGAGCTGATCAGTGACAGACTAATGACCTTGGAAGATGAATTGCAGACGGCCATCCTGAACCGGGATCAGGCCCTCACCCATATCCTTTCACAGCTCCCTAAATGTACATACATCACATGAACTGAATGCCATCTATGTGTGTGTGTGTGAGAGAGAGTTTCTATTTCTGTACATTCATCTTTAAGACCTAGTTTCCTCGAGGCCTTCCTGCTCTCAAAAGTACACATCCAAACAACCTTTAGGTTGACTGATGTTCTCTGACTTTACCTTTCAAGGAAAATATAAAAAATCAACCTGCTTTATCTGACATTATGGGTCCATTCAGGGAGGGAATTGAAGATAAACTGGGATCAGAGGATTTTTCTTGACAGGCTGGACGTGCCAACTGGAAAATGAAATGGTAAAAGACCAAGCGAGGTTATTTAAGGGTCCTAGACACGGGCTGCCAGTCACCACGGCCGAGATTAAAGTCGGCAGACAGGGGCAGCGCTGTGGCGTATAGAGGAATGTCACTGTAATGACTGCGCTCCCGTCATATCTTAATGTCCAGCCCCTTGCTGACCCTCCTCACCCCTCCCCTCCTCCATCCACACACTTCCACTTGCTGGTATCTGGCTGGCAGGAAATTACAATATCCATGATAATGACTCAAATGAAACTGTTGAAGCTGATTACAGGTCACAATACATCATTTTCCGCGCTAATTAGAAAGCTGATTGGAAATAGATTAGTGTGTTTTTCTCGCTCCACTTTTCCCCTCTACACTGTGGGCTTAATAAGACAGATAGAGAAGGCAATATTTCAGCATGGGGATGAAAAAAAATTGCCCCCTAACCTGCTGCTTTTTTAAATTTATTTATTTAATTACACGCCTCATTTGTCTTCTTCGAGCTGCCAGAAATATATTCGTAATATGATGAAGATGTTTATTCAGTTTTATGAGCTCTAAAATTTGTGTGTTTTACAGTCTTCAATCTTAATTCAAATGGAGCCGGACTGTTTTCACATCTTATTACAGATTCGCGTCCCCCGTCGTGCTGTCAGGGGTCAGTGCAAACTCGTCCACTGTTTGCAGAGTGAGGTCCGGATCAGCCAGCTTCCCTCCACCTCCCTGTTTTTACCTCCTTACATGTCACTCATCTGAGCCTTTTCAAGTCAGTGTGCTCGTGCAGGACAATATTGTTGTTTGGTTGCAGAAATTGAACAGAAGCTGAACTCGGGATGGTGCGGCTGTTGCCATAGTTACGGGGGAGATCAAACCTGCAGTCTCAGAGGGTCTAATTGAGTCCTTGCTCTCATTAGTACAAGGAGGTGGCTGGATGACCACAGAGATGGGTAGAAAGATGGATAGACAAAATGATGTTAATCTCTGCGGTTTGTCTTAAAGACCTCCTGCGTAACGCTGAACTCCTTTGTCCCATTTGGACCTCGTCGCCTTAAAAAGCCTCTTCAAACCATCTGCGGTATACATGAAAAGCCCTTTAACAACTGGTTAATTATAAATGAGGACAATCTGTGTCCATTCAGACAGTAAAACGAGCCATCAGGTCCCATCTGTCATCAAAGCCATCCCTTTGATTTGCCACTTAAGCTGGACACTCACACAATTAATATAAGTTTCTAAGCAGGTTAAACAATCCCCCCACTGATGACAGCTTCTATCCCATTTCATTGATGGTTTATGAATAATTTAGCTGGGCAGTCTGTTTGCTTGGGTTCCCACACTGCCACCCAGCCCCACAGACGAGATGAGCTCATGAATAGTGAATTAGATGGGGGTTAAATTGGGTATGACTTGATGATCTGTCCCAGTAATCCATTTGGTGGCCAAACTGGAGATTGATGGCTTCATCAGGTTGTGGCTGTCTGCTGCATTTATCATTAACCAATCGAGGGACCACAAGTGTCACATTTGCCCTGATTTTTGTCTGCTGGCAGACTTTTTATTTACATGTGAATATCTGACTCTGAGTTTGTGTCTGCAGCATCTGATTCTTCCTTAACTCACACCTCACAGTCATTAGAGAAGGAGGTTCAGGAGGTAAAAGCCACTTTACAGACCATGCTCGCACAGCTCAAAGAGGAAGGAGACGAGGGAGAGGAAGTGAGTGAGTTACAGGATGATGACCTCATGAAAAATGGGACTGAGGAAGAAGAAGAAGAAGAAGAAGAAGAGGAGGAGGATGAAGATGAGGACCAGTACTTCAGTGACAGCTGGGATATTTAAAATGGAAGCTTGTAGTTTTTTTATGACCCCTGGCACACAGACGGACTCTCTGAGAGCCTGACCTCAGCTTTGCAGCGGTGACCCCATTTCCATGTAATGTAAAGTCTCACTCAAAGGGCTTTACAACCAGCCTCTGTGGTACCGCAGAAAGTTTCCAGCACAATACTTTTTATGTAACTGTTTAACATTTTATTCAACTACAAATGAAAAAAAAGAGATAGAAATGCAAACTCTAAGCCACTTTTAAAGCAAATTTGAGAGGTTTAAATCTTGCCAGCCTGTTTGACCACATAAAGAGTGCCTTAGGCAACAGAGCCAACTAAGTGATAATTTTTTTTTAATGAAAATGTTTTTGGATTGAGGTTTTTAATATCATGTCTTGCGACTACTGAGTCGCAAAAAATATCTGTTTTACTGCAAAAAAATAGCATTTAAATTGGTTAATTTGAAGATTTTCAAACCAACAGAGTCTCAGAATTTAGAAATGTTAAGACTTGAAGATCCTGTCTGTAAGTTTTAGAGGGATTTATTTCTAAAAACTGGCAGAAGCATAATACAATATTCACAAGTATGTTTTCATTCATGTATAATCAACTTAAAATGAGAACTCCTGTATTTCCATGACCTTAGATTGAGCCTTTTATGTCCACAGAGGGAACAAGTCTGTTTCATGTAGTTGACCATGTTGCAGGGCCATTTTTAACAATACCCCAGAACAGACAGATACAATCTGCAAATTAACCACTAGGTGCCACTAAATCTTGCACATTGGACCTTTAAAGGGAGACTGTAAAACTTTCACTGAACAAGGGTAACATATAGCCATGAAATAAATAAATAAATTACAGAAAAACTAGATCTCCAAAATTAAAGTATGTGAATTGATCGAGGATGTATGTGTTGATACAATCTTCCCCAAAATTCAGTGACTGAAACAGTCAAATAGGAAGCCTGAAACCAAATTTAAGCTAAAAATTCACGTATTGCTCACCTCAGAAATATGCTTTTAATCTGGTTTAAGTGGACCATCTAAACATCTTAACTGGCAACAGTCTCGCACATAAACTAAAATGTAAGCTTCTTTGTAGGTCAACTAGCCACTTTTGTGTGTTTTTTTTCCTGTACGATTGGACTTTAATTACATGTAATTTTGTCCATGAAATAACTCATTTGTGGTGCTACAGAATGTGAGCTAACTTGAACACTTTACTGTTTTTCTTTGTGTGGAAAATGCAATATTTAGATTTCCTTTCTTATAGTCCGAAAGCAGTGTTTGCTTGTAAAGATGCTCTGCATTTTAAAATACATGTGTCACAATAGTTAAATTGTGGTTCTAGCATGAAGGAATATTGAAGGATCAAATATCAGTGGACTCAGAAGTATTTGTAACTGCTGTTTTGTTTTTTTTCTAAAGTTATTTTATCTGCCACTGATTATATTTTCGTTTTTTTATTTTTTATTTTTTATTTAATGTCAGCTCAGAGTATTCTTGTTCATTCCACCGGGTGTCACTTGACGTTGTACCAGAAACATTTTTGTACTTTCACCTGTTAATCTGTTTTTTAATTTACTGTGCAGCTTGTTGTAGCCTCATCATATTTTATATTTATTCCTTACAGCATCTCACTAATTACAGCATGTATCATTCAGCCTAATGTTGTGTCCTGCTGTTCTCTCTTGTATTGAGTTACAGCCTCTCTGGTGATTTCCCCTAATATAAGATATGCGGGCATGCAGCCAGGCAAGTGAGGGCAGTAGTGACATGTAGGAGATATCAATACGGTAATAAAGGTCTTCTAGTGAGGTCTTTAGGGGATACATGGGCTTCTATTGTTATCATGCCTCAGCAACAACGGTGTAGCTAATTGGGAGACAGCCTCACAGAGGACATGGCGGGGAAAATGCAATGGTGCTGCTTTGTCTCCATCTGATTCGCCCTATGTTTTTTGGAGCAGGAGGCTGTAAAGGGATCCTCAGAGGCGTGTCTACAGACCTGTACTCTGGGTTGTAAACACAGCTGAGTGCTCAGGGTTTTTCCACTGCAGCACAATGGGCCTTTCTGACGTTACAGACAGGTTGCAATTCACTTGCCAGGCCTGAAGTCTCTGCATCTATCAGCCTCAGGCTGCATACAGACAAAACCTGGCACACACACCTTCCTGCCAACACCCCCACCTCATAATTGAATGTGTACTTGCACCATACTGTGCCCTGCATGGCAGCTCTGCTCATAAAATGGCCACGAAGAAAAACCCAGATGGTTTTCAGCAGGCAGATATAGCAGGGAGATGTTTCCTTATGTAAATGAAGCACCATGCAGTGTAAGTCCCTCGTCCCTGCAATTTGGCTGCCATATTGTATGACGTTATTATACAGTATTATAATATGTTTTCTTTCAGTACTATTCCATATAATTCAGGCAGTTCCTGGCAGATTTACCACTTGAAAAGTGTAGTTATTATTGAAACAATTGGTTAGTGGTTTCAGACAGAGGTAGACAAAACAGACTCCAGATTTTTGCCCAGCAACCGTCAACTTGTTGGCTGAAATTATCACAGTCTCTAGCAGACTGTACAAGCAGCAGCAAGCCAGCTAATTAATGTGATGATAGCTTCAAGATTTGATTTTAAACGTCTCTAGTTAATTGCTTGATGTTTCCAGCTGTCTTAGGACAGGAATCTGTAAAAAGAGTCTGTATTATACAGTAGATGGATAGATGGGATTCATAACTACACCTACACAGAGTAGATGCAAGTTATGAATGGACTGTATTTTTAGCATAATACTAAATCCAACAAAGCAATCAATGAAACATCACTGGACCTGGATTTAAGGACAGCTAACCACTGTAGCTAGGTGGAAATCTAGTTAGCTGAACATGCCAGTGATTGCAACTTACACTACAGTATACAAACACACTTGCACAAATGCTTTTTTAAATGTGTTCTTGCAAAATGTATCAATAATATTAGGATGGTATTACTACGAACACATGCAAACCACTTGAAAATTTGGAGAAATCCAAAGCTTTAAAGATGTGTATTGAATAAATGAATAAATCAGTCAAAAAAGTAGTGATAGACAATTTGCCAGTGATGAATTGCTTGTTTCCAATACAAATGGATTCATTTTGAGGATTTTCATATGTCAGTTTGTTTGCACACAGGAGGCCGTCTGATTCTGCCTTCAAAGTAATGAAGAAAATGAACAATAAAAGAAAGACAGGTGAAAACAGAAAAAATCATTAAGCATCCAAAATGACATGCAAATGCAAGTGATGTTGTTCCCTGTTTGAATGTTTCTCTGAATTTATGAGGAATATTTCATGACTGGATATGAAGAATGAGTTTAGGAGTGTGTTTTTGTCAGGGGATTTGGGCCTGGGATCCAGATTTGTTTATTTGATTCCCTGCTGAGTTGTTATGTTGTCTGACAGGTACATGTACAAACTCTCTGAACCGTGGGAGAGTCATAGATCATGTTGCAGATTTTACTCTCGCACCACTTCACCCAGCGCCACAGACACCACTAATGAATGCAAATAGAGGGTTTTTTTTGTCTTCATGCCTTTCATATCCTAAGAGATTTCTGTATGCTCCTCTGAAACTGACACCTTTTGTTACATGTTAGAGACTGCATGTCAGTTCTGGTCATTGAGTCAGTGAAGTTAACTCTCCCGAGAGGTGTTTTTATACAGAGCAAAGCTGGACATTGAACTCACCGCTGTGTGCAAGCAGCCTTTTGTATCAACTGTTTTCCAGTGGTTTTAGGAGCTCATTCATATTCACATTCACTCTACACTTTACTCAACTAGTGAATAAATGCAACCAGGCAAATTAGAGAGGGAGAAAATTCTAGTGGAATTAATAAGCATTTTAAATTATTTAATTGCAAGTCTTCACAACTCAAAATCTGCATATTTCACTGTCAAACAGGGAGAGGAGGTATGGCACAAATGAACAACAGAGCAGACTGTGCAGAGACAAGAGGAAATAGCTTGCCTTATTCTGTTTCCTGTGGTCTGAGCCTGATGTTGAAAATCACACTTAATTATAAACATGGTGCCGGTGGGAGCTGCAGTCTCCTCAGAAACAGACCCATTTCCATCACTTATGGCTGTATGAGAAATCACAGGATTGGAGGAAATGCTCAGAGAGATGCGAACACATGTCTATTTTCATCTTCATTTTGATGTCTAATTTACACGCTGGCCCTTTCAGGAATAACATGAAAAAACTGCCTTTTGGAAGAAACACTGGAGTCTAATGTGTGAGGGCAACACGTGTCTGTGCAAGTGCAGGGAGAGATTTACTTATTCTGCAGGAACCCAATCAGAAATATTACTCATTTACATATGCAATCATTCAGACTGAATTTGGAACAATTAGCCTGCATGTGATTTATCTGAGCAGAGAGACCCCTGAGGAAAAAAATAACAAAAAGCCACTTTAAAAGGTATTTAAATCTCTGATATTTCAAGCATCTGATATATAATATGCCTTAATAATGAGAGACTCTAAGTATGGTGAACCATTGGGATCGGACTGATGGTGGAAGCTGTGTGATTATAATACTGTATGAAGTAAAAGACTAAAAAACAGGACTGTTTAATGGCACCACTGTGACCATAATAAGCTTGTGGCCGCCACAATCCAACCTAAATATAATTTTGATAGCAGGAGAACATATATCACAACAGTGATTTTACCAATCCATGTTTCATCTGCCATTTTCTTACAGCCATTTTTGAGTCCCTTGATGTTTCAGCATCCTGTTTTATCCACTGGTATCTTCACTGCCACTTCACTGATATGGATCTATAATCAGGCCATATGGCACTCTAACCATATTCACTACACTGTGCTTACATTCTTTCATCTACATTGTGATATAGCGAGGCTGTGAGTTACAAATGTACTAATAGAACTGGCATTTCATCCAGGGATTTTTTTTTGCGTTGTCAGTGTGTTATGTTTAAATACCTCCTTATGGTGTAGTAAAGAATGTTGAACGCATTTTAAAGGTCCAGAACATTCATAAATAGGTTTTTATTGGTGTTTTTATCACCTCAAAACAAGAACTGTTTTTGTGTTTATGTCATCATGTATATTAAGCCCTTTATTTCCACAGACTGAACAGGTCTTTTTTCCTTGTTGCATCATGTTTCTAAAGAAGTCCAGAATGTACAAACCAAGCACAGACTCCAGAGAGGACCTTCCACAGTTTTACAGCCACTCTAGGCTTTCCTACAAACCTTGAAGATAAGAAGCAGAAACATACTCATGTGATTGCAATCTGCAACCTCACCACTAGATGCCACTAAATCTTACACAATAGGCTTTTAACACACATATGTAAATTCATCTTCAGTTTAACTTAAAAGTTACAAAAAACATATTCAAGCAGCTTTGTGTATAACTAAAGTATGGCAAAGAAAAATGATAAAATACTTCAGGCACAATATTTCGCTTAAGGGCACTTGCACTCATGACCTTTTTTTTTCAAAGATTTGGCAAGGGCCCCCATTTAGCCTAGTGACAGCATGTTGTGTTCACAAATCTCTCATAGATCTAACATTAAAATCTGTGTTACATAAAGACACCACACTTCAATTTAGTCACAGTTCACTCTGAGTGAATCAAGGAAAAATTGACCACACTTTGATAAAAGACAGCTTTCTGATTATGTCAAACAGTGTGTATTTAATCTCTGTTAGAAATATAACGAGTGCTCAGAGTGCTCTAAAATGTTTTTTCTCAAAGGCAATCGCTTTAAAAGCTTAAGCTTGCTTCTCTTCCCCAAAAAGTAATAAGATCAAAGCCAAGAGGAACTCTGTGTGACACACCATCAAATCTCTTTAAGGAGATTTACAGTGTCCACGCTCCTTTGTGAAGCATCACTGTCAAGCTTTAAACAACAGTTATGACAATGTTTGTTGTTTTTTTTAAAAAACATGGGGTTGGTCTGTTTTTCAGCTAATAGATGCTTTGTACAGCTTTCTCATGTGTAGCATCAGGAGAAATGAGATACTGCTTTTCTAGCAAGCAGTGCAACAAACAGCGGAAGCAAAAGGGAATTGATTATTACTTCGATGTCCAAGCAGGAAAAACATATTGTTAGTAATTCCTCTAGGGAGCACTCCTCCATTTAGATCTATGAGGGAGCACTTCCTCCATGAAGCCCAGACACTGGTTCACCTTGTAACGTCCCCAGGGGACGTGACTGTCGCTGGAAAGCTGAAATATCATGCCAGCTCTGCCATCTTTCCCACTTAGCCTCAAAAACAGGCAGGTACCACACCAGGGTGAGACAGGATCGATAGATGTGATGGATGGAGCTGGCTGCCTTTAGGAGAGGGACTGGGGGATGGAGGGAAGGGGAGAGAAGTAATGAGAGCTTCTGTGAGCGATGGGGGGGTTTTGTCATGGGAGGCTGGGCATGCTGCCGTCTTTCCTTTCACTTGAGCTGCTGGTCTGGCCTAATGAGACTCAGAGCAGCTCCTTTCCTGGGGAGGGAGGTGGTGATGTGAGATGCTGCTTCTCAGCAGCAGTCAGTCTATCAGTCTGTCTAGACCAGCCTCCATCCATGAAGACCAAGGCACACAGGATATGACACAACAGCTCAGTATGTGACGTTCATAGGGTTTGAATCTAGGACTGACGTTTGTTTTGTCATATGAGCAAGACAACTGTGGCTTCTTGGTGCTCAAGATGTAAAACACTCCTAATAACTATTTAAAACTACATTTGTTAATATTTCTTTATGTTTACAATAGAACAAATGACTATCTTTTATGTGAATTGAGTTGATATTTGTAAAATAATCTAGAGAACAGTTAAACCAATTCATCAGTTCCCTTTGCTTCATGGGGCTTTAGAGCATCTTTGAGCGCATTGTTTTAGTTCTGTGGTTAACAAGTACTGCTCTCATAAACCTTCTGGCCACAGCAGCCATCTGTTTTCAACAAAAAAAGCTCTAAACACCCACAATGTGCTTCTTGCCCAGCATCCAAATAGCACAAAAAGTTATTGACTGGTTGGAGTAAATAATAAAAGTAATATATTACAATAATAAGTCAATTAAAATGTTGTTAACTCACAACTGAGTTTAACATTTTAAAGTTATGAAAGTTTTTGCTGAATTAAGTGTTTCAAACAAAAGTTAATTAGTGGACCAGAAGAATTTTGCGATCCCTTTCAGCGGCTTCTTCCAGGTGTCTCTTGAACCAGCTTCTGAGACTCTATCACAGCTTATGATGGTGTCAGCCGTGATTATGGGTGGAGAATGAGCTTCACCAGTAGAGGGACTGACTGCAGTTTCACCTGATTCAGTTGTAGTTGGTGCAGTTGAAGTTTCATTACTTCAGGGTGCTGTGACTGTCTCTTTTTCAGTTAAAACAGCATCATGCAGTACAGCTGTTACAGATGTGGTTGAAGCTTCAGAAGACGCAGGTCTGAATGCAGCCTCATCATCTTCAGCTCAAACAACAGTTGCATCTGTGGTTTGGTCACATGATCCCCTACAGTGTGAATCTGTGCAAACAGCAGGTTGGCTTTCAATGTCAAAGCAACAAGGAGCTGAAGTTTCCCCTCTTTGACCAGCGTCATATGACTCTTAAAAACGCAGAGACATCAGCTAATCCAGCATTGCTCTCTGATGCTTCATCACCGACCAGAGTGGTGTCAGTTGGGACACTCACTACTGTACATGTGTGTGTGAATTCTCATCTAAACATGCAGCGGCGACATCAACTGAAACGGCAGTGAGGTCTCATTGTTGTTACTTGAGTCAGTGACAGCAGAGGCTACATCTGTGGAGCTCATTATGTCTGAAGCTCTTCCAGATGTGTCCACTGCAGCTGAATCACCTTCCTCTGCTGGCTCTTCATCAGTGTGGTTTGATACAACAGAGGAGTCTGCTGTTTCCACCACTGAAGAGATGCTGGTGGGGGCACTTTTGTCACTGAATGATGAACGACAGCAAAGAAATTAATCAAAGAATGAACAAATTAAAATACACACAAAAGTGTCTGATAACTCAGTGAATGTGTTTCCATTTGTTTGTTGTAATGTACATACTCAATTCATGCATAAAAATTTGAGTGAAAAAAACACAGAAATACAAAAGATAATGCTACAAAGATTCAAACTGTTCTCCTTTTAAGGTGATTATACATGAATAACAATATATCATTTATTTTATATCCCATTATATCCTCATATTTATGTGCCACATTCTGCAAATGAAATCCCACACTGGACTTTTAAAAACTCACTAAAACCTCTACAGCACCAAAGAAATGAAAAATAGCACAGATTTCCACATCAGATCAGTGTTAACTGATAAAGAGACTGTGCATACTCAGCACGTACTGTAAAAATACTGTTTTTAATCCTTCATGTTTCTTAAGGTTTGACTGATGCTCATTTGATTACGTTATCTTGTCGCAGCCTCCATCTCTTATGCATAAATACACCCAATTAAGAAATTAGCTCAGCCTCATCTCAATGACACACTCCTAATGTTTGAGTAACTGTATTGTCTGAAAACAAGCATACATTTGCATTTTGTGAAAAAACTTGTGTATACACACACACACACACACACACACACACACACACACACACACACACACACAATCGCTAGCTTCAAGCTGGACTCCTCAAGATCACCAGATCCCTTGGGGCTAGAAATGGATGAGTCAGAGCTGCACTTGGACTTATTGTCCTCTGAGGATTTAGATGCAGCATCACCTTCAGCAGGTCGACAAACAGGGTAACTTCAGGAGACCTGAAGGTGAAAGACAAGCGACTATCATTATGAATGTCTTTTTGCACAATTGTACTTAGAAAATTATCTTTAGTGGTGTTAGATTAGCCAACCAAAGACAACATAAAGAGGACAAAAATCTCTGAAAGACTGGTCTTTTTCATTTTCCAACATGATCGTGTGGGTCTCTAAATCATGTGTTTTGTGGTTACATAGTTTACATCTTGCTTTCATCACCTCATGCTACTATTTAATATGTTACCTTAATTCACAACTGAACATGCTTATTTCAATAACAAGATAAATGCCATTGGTTTGAAAACTGTCCGCAATGACCTCAAGAAGGGAACTATGACCTATTAGAAAGAGACTCCATTGATTGCCTAATAAATTATACTGTTAATACAGGAACCATATAAGTATGAGTTGAGGGTGATGCTATAACTTCTTACTCACATGTCACTTTTTTATCATACTTTTTAAAAAGCCCCTCTGTTAACCTGTGTGACCTGGTATTAATGTTAGTAATGGAAGTCTTTTTATGTAACAGATTGCTAAATTGACCTTTGGTTGACACCTCCCTCGGTTTACTTTGCCTATCCAGCTGAAAGGGGTCACTGTCTGGGTCGTATTGATCTGACACTGGAGAGTTAACATGTCTGCACAGTAGAGAATAAAGTGAGAATAATAGTATTCAGTTAAATTTTGAGGAAATTACATACCGACATTAATTTCCTGGATACTTATCCTAACCATTACCATGACAACTGGCCTAAAACTCACTGATTTTTCCATTCGGAGACATGGTTTTTGTGCCCAAATAACAGGTGTTCTGTCTGAAATGTGTCCCTAAAAATAGCAGTCATACATCCCCCTCATTTCACACATGTACACACACACACACACACAAACCCAAAATTCAGTATATTTGACAAGAGGCCAACAAGCTATTAATAGAAATATAGCCTTGAGACGTGCAACATTTTAATAAATGTGTCAAGAGCAGCTATACGGGTCCTCTTAAACCCTCCCATCCTTTTGAGCGCGAACACACTAATGCAACAAACAGATGATGAAGAGCAGCCCAAGGACATTAGTGCCATTTGAAATTTCAAATGGATGCAGGGTGGAAAAGAGGGGAAGAAATGGAGAATGACAGAGAAAACAGATAGCGATGTGAGTATTCCTGTAGGGCAGGATGTATATCTATAAAAGATGCAGGCTCTAACACACATCTGAGAATAGATGCCTGTTGGAATATGAAGTACTAGACCACCAACAACCCAAAGTAGCTCTGAAATGTTTTGCTGTATCACACGAATACTCGTCCCTGGATGTATTATTAATCATATTGTACATCTATAAATGTTGTGAATTACAGCTGCCTACATCTGCGTGACAATCATCCGGTATGAATTATCCAAATGAAATGGAAGTGGTAAAGCTAGATAAGCAGACTTACAGCTACAGGAGTCAAGATGAGTGAAAATGGAAACATCAATATTCATCATGGAGTTTGAGACTGGATTAAAGCTGCATATTGTGTCATGACACCATGAAAAGCCCAGTAATCAATTTAAAAACAGTGTGTGTGTTTGCACAGAGATTGTCCAGGATGGTGGATTCCTAAAAATAGCTGCAGATCTGACTGGTGTTGGGAGATTTGTGCTCGCTGACAAAAGGGCTCTGTATATTTAGATAAAAGTCTCTGCTCTGATTTTACCTCAGGCAGATAGTCTGTTTGACAAGGCAATTTCAAGCACAGCATTTTGTTTGGGACTAGTTTTTTTTCTCTTCAGGATACAAGAAGAATTTCTAAATCTCAATTTGAGTCCTTCATAACAGAGCACAGGTTCATAAAAAGTATAAAACTAAATAAAAATTGTCTAATTTCTCAAACTGAGTGTATTTACCAAATTGTGTCAAGTTTAATTTAATCATCATCAGTGTTTTTTTGTCCTGCAGAGGCTCCATTTTCATGCATTAGTTTGCTCTAGTGATTTACACAATTATAGCTACAGGGGCACTGAAACACAAGAAGCACTGATTTTTAGCTTCATCTGTTGGAAGAGATGGAGCCTCCTCAGTAACCAACGGGAATCAGAGACATGCCTATTGAATATCACTTGATTAGAGAAGCACTTAACATTTATAGATTGAGACCAATACATACATCCCAGCCAATGTCAGATGTCCTAATGCGCATCCTGAGTCACCTTAATCTGAATTAACCCTCAGTTAACCTCACGGCTGTACCGTAAGCTGGTTGCGTGTCTCCCTTACATATTAATCCAGGTGTTTATGGGTATTTTGCTGTACTGCCTATAGGCCTCTATAGCTTATCCATTTATCTATTCTAATCCATACACATACAGAAAAAGAAACCAGGTCATAGGTTACATTTGACATTAAGGAGATATAATAACAGAACTCAAATATACATCAAAATGAGAATATTAAACAGAGCAAAAAAATGAAAGAAAATGTCCCAGCCTTTCCAAATGTGATCCTTTAGGAAAAAGGATCCTAAGATAAATTCGTGCCAACCGAAAGAAAATTTTTATATGACAACCATTTAACATTTGATAACTGTTAAGTATCTAAAGCCTCAGAAATAGCCTGCCCCTACCCGCTTTGTTTTGACACTTCTCTACATTCAGCTTGATCCCTCAGCAAGCCTGGTGGGTGTCCAGTGAAACCTTCAATTTTATGCTAAAAAGGTGGCTTTCCCCTCTGCTTCCTCCTGAATTTCATATAAGGAAATTACAGCCAAAAGCTTTACTTGGTTTTGCCAGCATAAAAGATAAAATTAAATGGGCATTTTATAATACATTTTCTAAATTGCAAGAAGAAGCTTGTTGTGGATCTCAACAGAAAACAATCAATAAGCCTCTCATCATCAGAGCATGTGGGTAGGAGACTGTGTGCGTGCCTACATATTAGTAAGTGCATCTTGATAATAATCAGAGCTCAGCACAGGGACGGCTTTATAGGTTATGACCTCACTATTTCAGCTAGTTGGTCCACTATTTTGGTCCAGACTGAAATGTCTTAAAAACTATTTGATTTACATGAAGTTCAGTGCATACATTCACAAACATTAGCATTTTTAACATTTTTATTTTTGGCATGTTAGCATGCAAAGTTAGCATCAAGCACGCAGTAAAGGGCACAGCTTTAGCAGCTTTACCAAGTTATGTATCACAATGACAAAAAAAAGAAAGAAAGAAAGGAAACAGACAACAGAACAATGATACTCATATAAGCTTAGTGTATAAATTAAAAAAAAGACACAATGAGAGTGCCACAGCAGTGACATATTTTTATAGGCCAACCCAGAGGTCAACATTCAATGTGATTTTCCCTTAGAAAATAAGCACTGTAGCAAATGAAATTTTTAAAAAAATGACATCATTACAGGTTCATTCTTTGTTAAGCAGGATCACCTTAAAAAAGAATAGCACCGTAATGATTTTTGAAGTATAAAAGTAATCACCAAAGGGAAAAGGCCAATGTTCGGGCACACCGTGTTAGCATGACATCACCACTGCCACACTATAAACAACTTAATGCCATTAATATTGTTCAATCAGGGGTGACCTTTCCTTGGTAAATTATTTATTTATTAAAAAGGGCAGCGACATTAAATGAGATGGCATGGTTTCTCAGGGTCGGGACTGTCCCCTGTGCTTTGTATCATCGCTTCAAATTGCTCACAGACATTTCATCATACAAAAAGGTAGAATAGAGATTATTAGGCTCTTTTTAGAAAAATAAAAGTATATCTTCTTTTATTTTTATTTGAAACCCTTCGGGTTTATTGATGCAGCTAAGGTTTTGAGGAACTTTTAATGAAAAAAAACAAAATCTCTTTCAAAGGACCTCAACTAGACCCCCCCTCGCAGCAGCATGATAAAATACACATTGCATTTTGTCCTCATACCTTGCTGACCTTGTGCAGTCTGGAACATCATGAAACATTATGAATTAAGACTGCTGCGGTTTCAAGGGCAGAGCAAGCAAACAGCAAACAAGCAGTGACATTATGAGTTGAGTGCTTTGAGGTTTATTAATATACAGCTGGCAGATTAATAATATACAGCTGGCAGAGGGACAGTGGAGGGAGCTGCCATATCCTGCTCTGCAGCCGGTCTGCTGCAGAGCCATGAGGTCACTTTGTTGTGTCTCCCCAGGAGGTTTCCCGAAGCAGCCATTCCTCCCGCAGTGTAGGAAGTGAACTTGAGGAGCCCTTTGTAAACACCCAGGGGAATCTTTCTCTGTGTGACCCCGAGGTCATGGACATAGTGGGAGCAGCTTTGCCTGAACTCTAGCTCCGTCTAGAAACGGGGCACATCCCATCTTCTCCCATTTCTGTTCTATTTGCTTTTTTTTTTTAAACATCTTTTGCTTGTGTTTTTTTCCACTGGGCTTCATTTGTAACAGTGGAGTGAGAGGGGGGAAAGGCATTTTTTAATTGAAAACGTGTAAAAACTATTTCAGGCAAACCCACACACACATATGTGTCTCATTATTCAGGCAGAATCTAATTAATTTTGTGTCCAAAAGAAGTTGTATCTGATTTGGGAATAATCTGCAATGGAAAAAAAATGGTTAAATTGCTTTTGTGTTGTTTTTTCTCATTTATTCTTGTATCATATGTACAAATGTTGTATAGAAATCAATTAAACCCTCCAGCATTCATGAACTGTCAACCCCAGCGAGCATCTTGTTATTGGCGATAAGGGAAATCCAGGAAAAGAGCAGGAACATTTGCCTTGGGAGTCTTCCTTTTGTTTTTGTTGCCATGGTGCTGGCTTATCCATTCCTCACATTTTTCCCCGGCATTTCACAGCCCAGATAGTGTTACTATTACTCACACTCTGCAGGACCTCCCCGCTGCACATCCCTACAGTCTCCAGAACACCAGAGTGCCCCATCAGCACCACCGTGCCATCTGCAGGCACAAGACTCAGAGCAAGCCCGCTGGGTTTACCTGTCACCGAGCAGACTGCAGGACAGGTGAGGTGGTGAGGTGAAAAATAACCTTCTGGATGGTTGCTCTGAAGAGCCAGAAAAAGAGGAACCCCCCAGAGTACAGAAAATGAATTGAAAAAAATGGGGTTCTGCTTATTTTTTGACGGGTGTCCTCATTTCAACGGCCTGCTGCTCGTGTGTGTAATGATTTTGACAAAACAATCAGGGAGGCTATAATAGCTCATTGTGTGAAGGCTCTCTGGCTGGGCCAACAATAAGTATGTATAATCTCCGATATTGATGCCTTGCATACAGACCAAATAATACACTGAAACAGTACATCTTTCAGTTTTATTTTTTCTCCTCTCTATTCATGCATAAATACATTAAATTCTCGGGGTTTGGCAGCCCCTCGAAGGTAAAATTTGATGAGAAAATGGTCTGCTCCTAAAAAAGGTGTCCCGTTACTGCCATGCACAGCCTTAGCAGCTCTGCCAAAAATAGTCTTGTCGTCTCCTTCCATCCATCAGTGATGTGGTTGACTGCCTCGCTATAAGCAATTACCGCTCCAATTGGGCTTAATGACACTGAGAGGGAGGCAGATCTGCAGCTTGGGGAGCAGCTATGTGCTATTTATAAATCTTTTGAAAAGACACCTGACGCTGCTTCATCAGAGCTGCAGGGCTCCAGCGAAAGTACCTTTATCCTGTTTGCAAGCCAGTGATTAGCTCAGGTGTTTCTCTACCACATCATGACATACTTCTGTAGGTGTTGGACCTGAACACGCATGAAGTCAGCCAACAGGAGGACATTTATTGGTGTCATCAACGTGTTCTGCAGCATCACTCTGAAAATCGCACGCAGGGATGAGCACTCACCTGTTGTGATTGTGAGCTTCATCGGGGGTTTTTTCACCAGTATCCCATGCAAACCGATTTCAAATTCATCCAACGTTGAGTCCTGCATGAGTAGCATTCAGCTAATTACTCTCCCGTTGAGGAAATTCCCTGTATCAGGATGTGTCATCCATCTTTATCTGTCCCAGCTCACTCCAGTGTGGGGGCACATGACAGCTTCAGCAAGAGTATCCGTGGACTGATTGATATCTACATTGGCACTCCCACTCAGGGATAATGGAAATGAATGACAGCAAGTGCAAAACGTCTCTTAGGCTCTGCATGCTACATTTGCAACTACCAGTGGAAGTTTAGCCAGAAGCGCAGTACACTTCCTCTCCATTTACATGTCCCACAGGACACATTTTGGCAGTTACACTACCTTAACATGACCATACTTGCACCAGTATTTTTCTGAATATGCTTTGTGAAGGGTGTTGTGATGAATCAGCCAACTAAAAAAATGTGCTTATCATTTTGTGGGTTGGAGTCTTGCTATCTTTCCTCTCTCTTTGGATTGCATTCAGAAACAGAGAACCTGCTGAACTCAACTCAATGAGGCCAAAAATCCTTTTTTGATAATGGTTTGTTACATTCAATTAAAGCTGCCATAATCAGTATTTTGTATTAACAGGTGGTCAGATTTTGTGAATTTGAAAGGTTTCTATCACAGTTATGAACCCAAAGACATGAAACACCTGACCCTGCAGTTCTGCTGAGCTTTATATTGTAGCGTCTTTCAGCTCACTGTTTTTGTTTTATGAGTTGCAACTTCAATGGTTTGGTTCAGACTCATCAACTTAATTCACAGCACAAGAAGGCTTCTGTTTTTCAGCAGAGGCTCAAGCTTTAAAGAGCTCTGTAGGAAAAAGAACAATTAAAGGAGAGTAAATACTGCAGTTGCATTCATCAGGCAATGCAAGCATTATATTTCAGTTTTGTGCTTAGAGTTTTTTTTAATGCCGCCTCCAGATCAGTTGATACAAGTTTAAAGGTTAAGGTCTGATGATATGGCAGTTATATTGTTCTGGCATTATGTTCCCCTTGTATTACAGAGGGTAGCAATGAGTCATATGAATATTATGTAATTAAAAGAAAAAAAAAGGCCACTGCAAGAGTAGATCTACATTTAAACAATACCATGATTGTGTTTTAACTATGGGATTTCTGTACTTGTCACTTCAAAAACTTGCAAATCTGTCATCAAATCCAGTCAATTGTCAGCCAGGATTTACAGTATCCATGAAAACAGGAAAGTTGTTTAAAAAATATGTATAGTTACATTTAAATTATGTCATAGTTCAAATGAGTTATTTAATAATAATTTTACATTAATAATTTAATGTTTATATGTTTAATATTTAAAATGTAGTCTTAATCAGCAATAGAAAAATATTCAATAATGCAGTAAGAGTTAATTTTTAATTAATATTTAATATGAAAAAAAAATCTTACTTTTTTTTTCCAGGATGAGTCATTTTCCTGTCTCCAGCTCGGAAAGGTGAAGCAACAGTCTGTTACCCTTTGACTACATGTAATTAGCTTTATGTACAACAAATAGCAAGAAACAGATGAGGAAAAGCTTGAATATAATGATATTGACGTGTCTTGGACATGAAAATCATTATCATATGGGTTGAATTCAGAATCTTCCATGACCATTACAACCATGGGCTGCAGACTGCAGATCGCACAACATGCTAAAAGAACGGCTGCTTGTTTTTCATGCTTCCGATTCACACACTCCAATTCTCTCTGCCAATTACACACTGCGTTTCACCCACACACTATATCTGGAATCAACTGCCAACCAGTCACACTGCTATGTCATTATCATGCTGGTGTATTTCATCCAAATCCAGTCACAATTAGAAGGGCGAGGCACATGATTTGGAGGACCTGCTCTGTGAAACACCGGCGAGATGACACCGTGGCATTTAACCCTGGAAGACTTCTTTCGCTAAGCCCTCCCAGTCATCAGGGAGAGCAGGAGCCGTATCTGATTGGTCATAAAGACACTGAATCACAGGAATCGGAAGTAAAGACACTGTTTACAAATGTCATGCTGGTCCTGCCACACTTGTAAGAGATAACATTACAGAGCTCAGAGAACATCCGACTCCTACAATTGGAAGATAATGGAAGGTGACTTTTACAAATGTGAAGAGGTGGCCTTTTCAGAAGGCATTTCATCAAGAGCAGCCATGGCTGTGCTGATTGCCCAAGCCACTAGCGGATGCCAGATGTAATTTTCTCCATGTGGAGGCCAAATGGCACTGCCAGTAATCAATCCACATATACATTCATAAGACTGATATTTATTGCAAGAAGATTCTCTGTGTGCCAAGAGAAATGCTGGGAAATATGGTTCTTTTGTTGGACTAATAATATATTCCACAATTAGCAGAGGCATTAAATGATGAATTTCTCGAAAACCAACACAGCCAGCATTTTTCGCATCAAGTCCCTTACTGTGGTGCTTTTATACTGAACATATACAATAATTTTTAATCTTAAGTGCATGGCAGGCTTTCATGTGGAGTTGATTCAAGCAACATCAAAAAACATAACCGTGTCATGCATTTCTCAAATTTTGACAGCTTATTTTTGACGTTTTTTTCATCCCACCTCATTTTGTCCACACAGCCTTTTTGAATAGAGATCATTACCATTACTACAATAACACGGGCAGGCTAATCATCTACTGTGGAGTCAGGTCATGCAGGGCTTCTGCACAGCAGCTCCACAACACAAGCAAAGGCTGAAACCAGCCAGGTGAGTCTTCAGTCTGACACCTGCTTTGTGAAGCAGTTGAACATAAACCTGATTTAAAGAAGTTAGTCTGGTTCCTTATTCGGCCCACTTAAACATGAGCTGTACCAGACAAAGACAATGTAAACTATTTAGATATCAGTAAATGCTACTTTAAAAGAATTCTTTGTCTCTACTTAAAGTTCTCAGATTATTACAGATCTGTTTGTTCAGGTTTATCAGTGGGCCAAGTTGTAGTGTACATCAGTGATGATTATTGCTTTGTTAGAAATCAGACAAAATCCAGCTGCATCAGTGCAGCAGTTCATGGTGAAAGATAATTATAAATAAAGTGATTTTGTGTTAATAGAAGCAAATCTTTCACTAAACATCAACCTCTACCTCTCATAAAGGCCACGTGCTGCAGCCATAGATGAGTTAAGACGATATATCTTTCATTACTTAAAAAGTTAAAGTATCTATTTAGGATTGTCTGCTGTTCCTTTGACTGTCAATAAGATGAACAGGGCATATCCTCCTCCTCCCATTGTATAAAATAATAAGTCAGCATATTCCTGAGATGTCATTTGCACACATAGACTGTGGTGTTTTTGCATGTTTCTATTTTTATTGTGACAGAAGCTTTTTTCTTGCAACATTTCAATATTCTCAGTTATTTGGCTTTTTGATAGCAAGAGACTGTGTTTGTTTCTCTTTCTCAGTCTCTCCCTCATACAGGTAAAACGTATTGTTTCTGTTATTTAAGTTGTCCCTTTTTTTGTTTTATGTTGAGGCAGAAGGCTGAAATGAAAAGGCTGTTTTATCGTGGCACAGAATGAAGTCTCTTCTCTACCTGCAGTGTCCTTGTGAACACTTGAATTGTTTTTATAAATGTCATGTTGTCAGTGTTGGCTAACTTTAGCCTACCATGTTACATTTGATTTATTTTAAAAGCTGACAGGACCTTTTTATGTAGCTTGGATGTGTTTATGTTGAAATTTACAGCTAAACTTGCATTAAAGTCGAAATGTGGGTAGAGATAAAGACAAAGACTAAGTAGATTTGCAAATAATACATAAAGGCAAAAGCTCTTAGTAAGTCAGTAAGTAAGGTATGGAAGGATTTTTTCATGTAAAAAACTTCTACATAAACATTTTTATGAGTAGAAATGAGATTTAACGGGTTCAGTGAAGAACTTTAAACATAACAGAATAAACCCGAAACATGACCACTCCCCTGTCTGGCCTTATTCTTGCCTCCATCAGTGTTGCGGACCCAGAAAAAAACAGCTACTAATGCACTGACCCCTCAACCTGCAGACCACGGGCAGAGAAAGGCTGATGCCCCTGGACAGAGTGCCGGATGGAACAAACCTCCATAAAGCTCAGAAAAAAGCCTTTTCTTTCAGCAGAGGAACATGACTACACATAAGAGAGCTCACTGTTTTCTAGCTGAATGACTCATTTTCCATTTCCTTGGAGAGTTAGTCATCATGGTGAGTGTGCAGTGTGGATTTCTCTAAATCCAGCTAAATAAGTTTTACCGTAAACGGGGAGTTAGCGCAACACAAGGCGCTAAAAACTGGTAGAACTGGTGCAAACGGCACTAAGTTTGATTGACATGACTGCTTAGTATGTTTTTTTTCCCTCTCCTCCTCTCGTCAGGTTGTCGGTGGATTAGTCCTGAGGCAGGAACTGGACTCCCCGTGACCTGTTAACACTGCAGAAGGTCAGTACGCCACTGGTAGCAGTGGCAGCACTTATGTATTGTTGCTGGACACTCTCCCTGGAGCAGGTAGGTGTAGAGAATAAAGAATGATATATAGGTTCTCCTGGTTCTGCTGACAACACTAGATGTTTGTCCCATGATAAAGTACATTCTGTATCCATGTTTGGTCTCAGAGGACAGTGTGTCCAGCATTTATTACTGTATACTCCCTAGAGTGGGCTACAGTATAGATTTAAAGCTGTCATATACAGAGTTATCTTTGTCAAGTCCTCTGAGTTCTATAAGTCTATAGACAATGGCTAAAATAGAACCCATATCAGCCACTATGTGAAATTTAGCCACTCAAGCACATTATAATCCATATAATCCATTCTCACAACAGCAACCACCAGACATTTTGACAGTAAAAGAAAAATTAAAGTGACAGGCAGATCAAATGAACCAGCAAATGTCATGTCTTTTCCAGACAGGCAGAAGACTCCAGCAGATGGTGTCTTTATGTTCAGCATGTGCACAGTCACCGTGACTTCCTTCTTGCTCAGTGGTTTCTCTCCAGAACAAAAAAAAAAAAACCCTGTTTCTAACATCAGAAAGCAAACATTAAGCATTCACATTCATCACTGACAATGGTGGTTTTGAGACAAGGTCACCTCAGTGCTAATTTGATGCAATCTATTCAATTTTATTCCCAGTTCAAAGCTTTTTGTCATAAAAACCTTTTTGTTCTCTCTCTGATGACATATTGAGGAAATGTGCTCTTTTTTTGAGATGTAAGACAGTTTTAATTTAAAATTTCAATTGAATGATTAGATAGAAACTCACTTAACCTCAGTCTTGTTTAAAATCTATTCAAAATTACAATTGACACTTGAATTTAACAAGTGGCAAAAAAAGGACAAGCACACAATCAAAAACCTTTCAAAGAACTTAAACTTCTGCATCAACTGTTCCACAGTCTTTGATTTCATTTCTGCTTTTTCTGAACATCCAGCACTTGTCATTGATTTGGATTTTTGAGGGAAATGTAGATAGGTCATTGTCTAATCCAAGCTAGCTTCACTTCATCACACCCAAGCAGCCCAGTGTGTGAGGGACAAACTGTCAAGGTATTGCTAAAAATGAACAAACAGGCAAAAAGTGTTGGTCAACCACATTTAAGATCTTTCTGCATGGTGTGCAGGGTCTCCCTGTGTTTGGGTTTTGTCTGCGTGCTCTGGTTTTATCCACCATTAAAAACATGTACTTTAGTTTTAGTACTCTTGATTTTATTTGAAATAAGACCATCACAGATTCATTTTACACTGAGTTTCTGCACACATGGACCTGTTTACACATTTGTCAGCACATACAGCTCATGTCATCATTTAACTTTTGGGACTGTATGGACCCTGTTAGATGGCAAAATGGCATTGCAGGCATGTAAATGTGGAAAGTACAAATTGCACTTAAGCAAAGCTGTTCCAAAAAGCCAAATTTAAGCAGTAAAAAACATGTCTTTTAGAGCTGGCAGGGATAAGAAAATTGTTTAAATGAGAGCATTGCTGCACACTGTGCAAGGATGTTCTTCATGCAAAGATTAATAATGTGGTATTTTAGTGGTGACAGTATGTTTACAACAGCAGTAAATTATATTTGTGTCTTTCCTGTATTTATTCCCAGAATGTTAAAACAAGTACCATTAAGTTAAAAGCTGCCAATGGCTCAATTCATCTTGAAAGTGATTAAAAGTGTCAAAATAAAGAGGAGAAGAGAACCTGCAAGAGTGCAGATGCAGGTGAATAAAAAGGCAAAAAGAGAGCAATTAAAGGAAAAATAGCTGACAGAGTTGTTTCAGTTTAATCAGGCTCTGTCAGGGTTTTTCTTACAATGGTAGGTGCTCGGTCTTGCGGGTTTGGGGGCAGCATTGTTTTTTAGCTGAGGGCGGTGATGGAGGAAAGCAGATGGAGGATTATAACTGGCCTAATTGTCTCTGCCCTGCTAACACAGCTCCGTCTGCTGAAGGGGGATCCTTGAGGCTTTCTCCTCCTCAGCAGGAGCCAGCGTTCTCCAGTGCTGCCATTGTCTGGATCTGGCTAATACACCCCTTTTCTGACCTTCACCTCTTACAGATCCACTGTCTGCTGATTGCAATCTATAGATTTGCTTGCCATGGCAGAATAATTCATTGTCATACCGCATTAGAGTATAAGTCAATATAAATCTTTAAATATTTAATAATAATATGGCTGCTGTGCAATAAGGCACATTATTAAAGGTGGGTTGAGATACTTCAATCTTTGGGTTTTGCAATATTCGATGAATATTATCATCTTCTTCTATCTTTTACATGTATTTATTGGCTTTCTGGAAGCTGAGCTGAGACATTCAGACTGACAGCAGATCTGCTTGAACTGTCAGGACACATCAACATATGAAGTCACAGTTGCTGACAGCATGTGTGGCTCGACCTGCAGACAGCACTCCATGACACTGCATCTGGGTTCGAATCCTGTACCTTTTGTTTTCTCAAAGGAAAAGTTAAACATTTTGGGAAATAAAATTATTTTCTGTCTTCTAAGTAGCTCACAAGACTTATACATGGGCCCAGTTCCAGCCGGCAGCTGGTTAGCTTAGCATTAAGACTGATGACATTGGCCTGTTAAAAGCAAACAAAATCCTTCCACCAGTGCCCCAAAAAGCAAAGTCACTTCCTGAGGCTCTGCTGCTTCAGGTGAGAGAGTAAGTGTATTTTGCAAAAAGTCGAACTATTTCTTCAAATAACTTGTGTTTGATTTTATTTTTTTTTTTTCGCTTTGTTAAACTTCAGTCAGCCAACTTGTGTGACTAAATTATTATGTTAATGAAGAATATTTACAGGGTTGAAGTTTGGTGTCCGACCTGGTCACTTCATTCTTTGTTTATGTCTTTAATGCTGGGGTGCTCCAGTAGCTCACCTGGTAGAGTGTGTATCATGTGTTGAGTCCTTAAGTCCTGATGCTGAAGAGGGCAACATTGTCTGTAAACAACTCCATTCTAAGTTTAGTGTATACAAGCAAAACTTTTTGAAATCACAAAATAAAGGAATGATGTAAGAGACAACTTGCGTTAAAGTGGTCAAACTTTTCAAAGGAACATATTTTTATACATATTTAGAGGTTTTCCAAGAGGAAGGAGTGGATGTCTTTTTCAGCCATAACAAAATCAAAGTATTAATTCAAGCAGAATGTATTTATGTCTGGAGGGGATCTTTGACTCACTCTTTAGAAGTGTGGACATAAATTATTGAGGAAAAAACCACAACTAAAGTTCACTTGAGTTGTTGATGTAATTTCATTTTGTGTAACTTTAGAGAGAGCACCGCACCTGAACCATAAACATCCCGTTCTCTGATGTGAGCTGCAGTCTGTCCATGCTGTTAACATGTATGTGTGTGTGTGTGTGTGTGTGACACTCACTTTCATCAATAAAGCCTGTCTGGTGGACAAATCTGGGCTTTCCTCCTCCCTGAGCCTTTTGAGCTTCAGTTTCTCTCCTGTTATCCCTCTCTCTTTCTCTCTCTCTCTGTTTGCCCATAACAGGGAAAACTATTATCAAAAACCCTTTTGAGAAACATATGGTGCTCCAATTGAGCTACAGATACTTCCTGCTCTTGCTCCGTATGGTGATTTGCCTCAGGGTTTAACAGTGGCAACACTATTGTCCTGCAAAATTGCTAAAGGCGCCTGATTTAGAGGTGATTAGTGGTGCCAAGGGAAAGGGGGGATTGCAGGGTGTTCTGCCCTGTGGACATTCACGATTCATCGGAAAAAATAGCCCCGAGGGAGGATTTGGAGCCACATTTCATTCAGTTTGAGATAAAGGCAACTGTGACCAAGACAGACAATTTTGTAGCCCTGGAGCAGGAAAAAAAAATCAAAGCACAAAGGCGATCCTAAATGATCGCGGGTATTGAATTAAAAAGCCACTGATCACTGAAATATTAGTCTTAACTATAGTGTCTCTCCAGTGTGGACAGTAGATTTCCTGTGGGGCACATAGGGTTCATGAGCTCATAGACTGGTGCACAATGGACCACTTCACTAAAGGCCAAACCATAAAGAAGCACTCGGGTGTGGATGATGACAGACTAGGAGAGGAGAGGGAGAACAAGGGGGCTGAAAGCGTCCCTCTGCGACTCATTGAAGCCCCGGAGTCTTCCTGCTGCTGCATTTTCACATGAGACAGCACTTTGACAAAACTGTACAGGAACAACGAGACACAGACTGGCCTACATACAAGACTCATTATCATTAAAGGACCCTGTAAACACAGCTTCTTTCAACGAGGACAATTTTTTTTAATCAAGTCTTCTAAAGCAAATGAGCTCTGGTCCCCGGTTCACTGATTGCATCTAAGTGCTATGAATGACAGAAGTGAAAGCCCACTGGAGGAACATTTGAATTAAATGGCTGACATGTCACATGTGAGCCCCACATGAGCTACTGATGGGTTGGATTCTGAGCACTGGGGTCCAAAACAATTTGTCCATCAGCTCCATACACTGTGTCTGCTCATGAGAGGCACTAATGAGGTCAGAGTGGGCTACATGTGGGTGCATGAGTGATCATGACTCATCCTTAAAGCCTACATGGCTCCTTTCTGTGACAAAGCTCACTTAGCAACAACTTGCTAGTATCATACTAATGATTTACTTTCCAGATTTCAGATTAATCAGCTATATAAACCGAAAGTCAATGTTTTAAAGAATTAATAGCTGAAGCTTTCTTTGAAAAATAAAAACCATATAGGAAATCTAACCAATTCTTTTTGTACATGTAACCCTCCTTGATGTACAGTATTTATGTAAGAATAAAAGGAGAAAAATTCATCTTTCTAAGTTAGTGGTATTTAAACATATGAAATTCAACATTTCTGCTTTAAGGTGTCTAAAAAATATTATATCTAACCCTATATTGAGTTTGTATTTTGAGTTTTGTACCAACAAAATCCAATATGTTTTCAAAAAAGTTCAAACTCAGAGGAATCTGTCATCTTATTCAAGGTAAAAGAATGTTTCATTTTGTATCCTGTTGCTAACTTCCAGGGTAACAACAGTCAGAGAATGAGGAAGGAAGCTGGCAAATGTGACTCACCTTGAGAACACATTTCAGCAAAATATAAAACAGGATGCATCTGCTTTTAAAATTTTATAGTGATAATGTTACATATGATACATCAAACTCAGTCATCTCAGTTGCACCTGATAGTTACTGCGTGTATTTGGTATTATGTTCTATATCAACTAATCTCTATGTTTAATAATCATAATAATCATAATAAATGCAACTTACTTACATACTTACTTACTACATATTGTCAGATGGTGGTTTTTGACAATCGTGGTTCTATCTCTAAAGACTCCACAGCCCACAAGGACACTATTGGCTGAGACAAACGTGCTCAGCAAACACTGCAGATTACAACTGAAGAAGCACTTCTATCTCATCTTATTTTTTTTCTTTGTGATTCATCCCTTGGTTTCTGTACAGAATCCTAATTCATAAGACCTCTGACAGCTGTGCTGGATAGCTCATATACCACCACTGACAGAAAGCATCATCAGGGAGAGAGCTGCTGGACTCGGATCAGTTTTGACACACTGACACCAGGCTGCTAATCTCCATGTGTCGGCAGCATCAATGGAGGGTGTCCAAGGTTATTCTCACAGAG
Source organism: Acanthurus leucopareius (assembly GCA_029814765.1). Taxonomy (NCBI): domain Eukaryota; kingdom Metazoa; phylum Chordata; class Actinopteri; order Acanthuriformes; family Acanthuridae; genus Acanthurus; species Acanthurus leucopareius. The sequence goes on along the minus strand of JAQMCX010000003.1, from coordinate 7,786,328 downwards.
CTGCGCTTGACATCGGCTAAAGGCTATGGTTTATCTGAGGTGCTCTGCACGATGACACACTGCGTTATGAAAGTGAGATGAAAAGGATTTGTCAATCTGAAGTGTCACTATTGTCCCCTGAGCATTAATGCCACACAAGGTCTGACACCATTAACAAAGTGTATTTATACCACATTTACCACAGACACACAAACAACACCCACAGATCCCTGCTGCTCACTATTAAACTTCATAGCTAAGTCCTTTTTATAAAACAGAGATGATTACATGGTGAAGTTGAACCATATCATGTGGTAAAAAAATACAACAGACATCTGCCCAGTAAAATCAGATTCTTGCTATGCATTAATGATGCTCAACAAGAAAGGAGATACCCACAAGAGGGTCGAGTTCAATCAATATAGTCATTTCAGAAATCATGATACTTTGAGTGTGGAGACTGAGGCATGAGATGTGAGATCATCTGATGATAAACAATAAAACATATCACTCAGAATGATTGACGACATGATGTCAAACCATAGTATAACTGTATTTAAAGTGGATTTAAACACATGATATGTAATTTTTGCCACTAGAGGTCTCTTGATCAAGATGATAACAAAAGATGCAATTTGATGATGTCATCAAGTAGCGAGGGATCATGGGATTGGGATTTGGTCATTTTATTGCTGAACGGTCACCTCTGTCTGAAGGGAAAAAAAACTCTCTGCACTATAGCCTTGAATAAAATGATGGATTTCTCTAAATTTTGAAAATAAGCCCACAACTTAAGAAAACACTAAAAAATAACTGACACAGGTCAAGTCATTTTTAGAAATTAAACTTTGAAAAAGATGCATACTATACCTTTAAGTACCTGGAGATCATTAAATGCTCTTTATGTAAATTACCTTGTAAAGCTTTTTTCTTTGAAATGTGAGCTTTGAGTGAGACTATACTGTAGCTCATCGCTAATGTCCATTCTGAAGGCAATTAGAAACAATCAAAAGCAAAAAATACACAAAATAAAAGACAGATCAGTGGAGAGACGTTACATGTAGGTCTTCTGAGAACATTAACACAGCAGAATTAACCACTGAGAGTCAAACTGGGAGAACTGGGAACACTGCACTGAGAGTAGAGCAGACAGTGCTGGGCATTACACCAGAAGGGGTCACTCTGCCACCATCACTGTGCTGTTACTTTGTGTGGACTGATGTGACAGCCACCACGCAGACAGTGAACAAGCTTCAATTAACATGAATACAGAATGAAATTTAGTGGCAGACGTGTTAATGTTTTTACATCCAGCAGAAAATAAATGGGTTTTGTTCGCTAAATGAAGTTTCTACAGATCTCTTGAGCTGCAGTGTGTGAAGAAGTTTTGATCAAGATGACAGCTGAAGATGTAAAAATCAAACATCTGTCCAGATGCTTAACCAAGATCTGTATTAACACAGGTGTCAGTGGTATAACTGGAGCACCATATGTTTTTCCAAGGCTTAGCGATAATAGTTTTTCATATCTGCTCTTCATTTGATCTCTCTTTCTCTCTCTCTCATACACACACACCACAAACACACACACACACACAAACACAAATTGTCTCTCAAGCACAAAAGCACTCACTCACTGATATTCCAATCATTTCTCTTCCGATTGCTCTGCACTTGGCTGCACCTGCTTCATCGTCCTCTCTGCTTTTTTCCTACCTGGGGGGAAGGTGAGTGACGAGGCTTGGGCAGAGGAGAGGGCTCTGATTTGTATTAATTTGTGGCCGATCTCTGGGGAGAGTGCAAGAGAGAGAGAGAGTGAGAGAGAGAGGAAGCGACTGTGTCCCTCCTCACCCCCACTGCCACCACTATCACAACCGCTGCAGCTATAGAGAAACAGGAACCATCCAATCAATCCAAGTCTCCCCGAAGGCTTGTCCAATCAACCCAAGACTGACACAGAAATTAATCACCTCACCATCTCTAACAATTGATGGCACCAAACAGTGCAGTGAGTTTTCAAGGAAAGTGCGTGTGGAGAGGCGCATGCATGAGTGCAAAAGCTCTCTTCACCTCTCAACCTCATTCAAACACTCCCCCACTTTACACACACCATGACCTCAGTGGTGGACATTTTAGAAATGCTCTTTTATTTGATTATTAATTATGGTTCATTATAATTTGGGTACTATTTTTATTGCTTTTTAGTCATTATTTTCTTACTATAATAACATTGTGCTTCCCAGTTAGATTTTGCCACAATCGAGCTTGACAGGATAAAATTAATGAGTGTTCAGAAGATCAGATCTGAACAAAGCAACATTTTACTCCTTTATCTAAATCACTTCATTTGCAGATAAAACTGAGCAAGTAACCAAAAATATCAGTAAATATTCCTCTTTGTGTACCAAAGTACAGCAAGTAGAGCAGATCACAGTTCAACATTATGTTCAGTTTTGTCAAAAACAAAGTGGGTATTAATTAGAGATCTCCAGGGGCCCAGGCAGGCATATTTTAATAGATAAAGCTGATCAAACTCCATTTATTACTTTATTAAAATGTGATGTGTTTTGTCATGCAGCATTTCACTTCATACATCATTATCTAATTACTGGTGTTTCTTGCCTGGACAGATTTAATTTTAGCAATGTAGCTAAGTTCCCAAGTCTCTCCAATGAGGGTGGTGCTGGTGCAGTGGGTCCACTTCACATCCTTATTGAGAGAAGGATCACACCAAGGAGACCGTTCCATCAGCACTTTGTTCCAGTATTTCTATTAAAAACAAGTTGGTTCCTTAAGATCTGAGTCTTTACTGAAAATGTTTTAGGCTTGAGGGTCATGTTAGATTTGACAGAAGAGGCTCTGTAAACGTACCCAAACATTTAAGTCTGGCATGACAACAATACAGAGGCTTTTATCACATAAGGTAAGTGGACATTACGAGTCAGCTGGGAGCCAGTAGGCAAGGAATCAGAGGGCTGATGATACTGAGAATGAACGCAACAACTAACTCTGAGCAGCTGAAATGAGCACTCAGCACTCTGCTTGTTCTAAAGCTAAGTTCATAGCTGATAACTGATCAATAATTTAAAGTAGGCTTAAATTTTTTTTTCACTATCATAAATTAGCATATTAGCACCATTTCCAAATAGCACTAAAGATAAAATACTGCTGAGGCTGATGGGAATTTTGATCAGATTTAGCAAAAGAATAGAAATCACTAAAGCTGTGTTTTCATTTTACCTCCATAAATGCAGATCTTCAAAGAGACTTTGATCTCAGTGTGGTCTTTCCAAATGTTGGGTGGGGGGTTATTAAGTTAACACTCCTGAAACTGCCCTTCCCCCTTTACAATACACACACACACACACACACACTCACACTCACACACAAACAGACACACCTTCATTGACCATTCCATACATTATTGCAATACCATGTGTTGCTCTGCTAAGGAGCGTAGGTGATTGTGCTTGGGAGCAGCTTAAAGGGTAATTGCGCATGGTGTCCACAGACGGCACCGCAGGCACCAGAGGGGTTAAAGGGGTTTGAGGAGGGATGACTAATCAGAGCTTTGAGGCTACTTCAGATCTCCTCTTCATCACCAATACACCCTGCTGGCATTTGACAGTCTGTGAATCTGGAAGCTGACCTGGCTCCAAATCTTCCTGTCGCTCTTTGGTTGTCAGGAAGGAGCCTCCCGCGAGCTCTCCACTCTTTAATCTAACAGTCGACTTTCTCCTGTAACGGCAGCATCAGTTCAGTGTTGCTGCCGAGCAGGTGTGAAGCTGTTTGCTCTTAACATAACTCGGTTAGTAAGGGCAGTGGGCTCCATGTCATCGGCTCTGGACTCAGATGAAAGCTTGATGAGACGTGGCAGCTAAATCTGTCCCTGTGAGGGATTAGCCTTCTGACAGGAGGACTCAGTTACACCTTCTCAGCATCAACATGGAGATGGATCTGGGTGGAGGTGTCCCCATACATAATCCAGCGGCATGCTGTTGCTGATGTTTCTGACCTACATGCATAGATAAGTTTATGATCTGCATTTAATCTGACTGTGAAATGCATTTGCCCTTGTGCTGACTGACAGACTGATTATACCTACTGTCTTTGTGTGGGTGGCGAGCAGTCATTTTTGATGTGAGTGCACGTAAAAATGACTGCTTTTCCTTCTGCTTTCCATTCCCTTCCACCTTTTGCGAAAATCTCTTGGCTCTGGGAAATGTGAATTTCCAACCCTCTTTAAAAATACTTCAGGAGAGGATCCTTTCAAAGGAAGCTATTAATCAATTGTTTTTCTGTTGTTTGGAAAGATGGAGATAAATTTGCAAGCTTGCAATGAGACATAAACCAGTGTTGACACAGACAAAACCCATCCACTCCACACAGAGTCATACCAAAATATTAATGATGGCAATGACAGATGGTTTTGAAACAGGAGTTGCTGGGTTGCTTTGATGGCCAGGTGCTGAAACAAAAGAGACAAACAATGTATCTTGTATCTTCTGTGTCTGTTCACAGATCATACGGTGTTCTGTATATGCAACTAATGATTTTCATCTGCCAGCTCTGTGAAGAATGATTTCAATGGTATCTGCCAACAAAAGAGCTTATAGACCACAAATATGTTATGCAAACAGAAAAAATAAGTACAACAGACTGATAGTGGCTAATAGTGGAAAGAGAATTTTCCTGAGAGCATTAGAGGACAGACTGTTTTGATGTTTTCTTGGAAAAAAATCCTGCTGAAGATGTCATTAAACCCTTCCAGCCAATTAAAAACAGGGGAAAATGTATAAATACTAATAGTACGCACTGGAAAAAATGGAAATGCATCCCTCTCAGCAGTTTGCCTATAGTGTGCTAACAGTGTGCTAACAGTACAATTACATTCAATGGGTTGTTTCGGTAGTTTCAGAGGAGTTGTACGTGTAACGTAGACTGGAGTTTTTAACTGACTTGAACTTGTCTATGCATCTTATGGCCCATTGATTTATCTCACACATGACGCACAGGAGAACACAGCTGATTGACAGCTGTGATGTGACCTCCCTGTGTCCTACTGTAGTTGCTTCTAAGAATTCCCAGTGGCTAAAAAGCCCAAGTTGGCGAGTATCAGCACATGTGATGGTACAGGGGTCAGACCTCCTTATATCACCCCGCAGTGCTGCCTCTGAACTATTGCAAAAAAAATGTCAAAGAGGTATTTGAAACTCTCTGCAAACAGATCTACAAGATCCTGAAAGATATGTTCCCCTCTCAGGGCGTGATCTACAATATCTAGCAGCAGCAGTAAATATGCCATTTTAGGCCTAGGGGGCAAAAAACATGCCACTCAAAAATCAATGATTGATCCCACTATTTATAGGCTCAAAGTAGGCCTTTTTCTCTCACCATATATTGATGTGAGTTGAAAAGTTAGTGTAGTGTGTATTTTTAAAGGACTTCAATGCTTTGGATAATAATAAAAAAATAGAAAAATTATTAATGACTAAAATATCATCATAATTTGAATTGCATAACACTATATAAGTCAAATAGGAAAAATGCAATAGTCAACTACTTTGCACAAATGTGTCAAAACACAATCCTGTCTAAGTGTGTTCTGAAGTGTGTGTGGTTTCCTTTCTAACCTAAGAGTGGATCCTAAGTAAGAAAAGATCGCTGAATGTCAGAATTTTTGTAAAACTGAGTAGGCGGGCTTAAAAAAGAAATTGGTGAATACAATGAAGAGTAAGCCCTGATGTTTTTGCCTGCTGATAGCACTGTCCTCATTACTTGATACCTGGATGAAAGGTTAGAGTCCCTGACATTGAAAAAGTTAAGGAATCTTCAGATCCAGTAGAAACCAACAGTGTACATTAAAGGAGATTACCTTAAACTCTTGTTTCCCTCTAACAGTGTGTACATCCACTCACACTCACTGCTGGATGAACAGAGATGTTCGTTCGTTCAGGGTTTGTGACCTAATGTGCTGATCCGCTGAACTTTCCTGACCTAAATGTGATGTGACATAAAGGTGAGTGCCTTGTACCTTTGGGCGTCCTCTGCCATTTTTGTCATCAAAACAAAACTGACAAAGCAAAAAAGAAAAAAAATGAGAGACAAAAGTTTACACAACAGAATGGCATTTGTGGTTAAAACATCAACAGGTTTGAGAAAAATCATCATTTTTATCTATTTCTCATCAATCAGTTGAACTAGTTCTACCCTTCTGAGGTGAAACCTGTATTTTCTAACCTTGCTTTCTGGCTCCTGGCAAAACGTCTGCCATCAGACCGTACAGACAGAAGAGGAATGCTACCTTCAGTGCTTTTTACAAATCTCCAAACAACTCATCCTCTTTCTGTTCACCCCATTGTTCTTTACTTGTTGTTTTGTCTTTCTTTGCTGTTTCAAGAGCACACAAGACCTGGGGTCATTGTGTTTGTGCAAACATCAGCTGATTTCTGCTCTGCCTCGGGCAGACTGTGAGACCAGGAGAGAGAGAGAGAAATCATCAGACAGACAGAGAGAGAGAGAGAGAGAGCAAAGTCATCCACCTAAAACTGTAAACTGGCTCAGAGTATTAATGCTTCTCTCCATCCAGTGTCCTTGAGTGGATGTCTGTTCCCTCCTCTGCTCCGCTGTCTCTGTCAGGCTCTTTGTGGATTTCAGCTGTAAAGGAGAAGTGTCTGTGATGTCCCATCACAACATGACACATGGAACATCAACTGCTCTTTCCAACTGTCTTTACGAGTTACCCTCTCCCTTCCAGCCTCATTCAGCCGGCTTCGCACTGGGAACTGTGTCTGCAGACTCGACGCTAATTTAAAAATAGTTACCGATCCTTTTTATTTGCCTCCTGCCTGCTATTTCTGACCCCATTAGATCACGATAACTACTGTATTACATAGCTCGTTATGTCTTTTACATGAGACTGGGAATAACTGAAGCGTCTCTCAGTGGATCTTTAAACTAAAACTCAAAAAAACTCTTTTGTATTTTGTCAAAGAATAGTTTAACACTTTGGGAAGTATTAAATCGCTTTCTTATGAGAGATCAATACTACTTACTGGTAAATGTCTGTAAGGTAGGACTACTGTCAGTGGCCAGCAAACATAGCTTAGTACAGAGGCTATAAACAGAGAAATATGTAATAAAACACACCTTCTGGTCCTCAAAGCTCACTAGCTGAAAAGTAATAATTTTACATGTATATTTGCATTTATTGAAAATAAAAAGAAATGTAAAAACTACATGTTGTGGTTGTAACCACACAGTCAGTACTGCCGCTTTTTTCTCTCTTTTAAGCTGCAAGTTGGTGCTGGGAATGACACACCTAACTAAACCATGTCGCAGTACAAGTAAGAAACCAAGTGTTAATAAGGTGTGGGAGGTGGAGTTTGCTTTAGTCATGTTGCCATTGTTAGTGAGACCAGTGGAAGACAGTTGATAAAGGCACGTTGCACAATATTTTGTGCAGACAAACACTGTAGCAAAATGTCTTATGATAGAGGCTGGACAGTGTATGACTGAATAACAGAACACCAGTAAGACTAAAATGTTAATAAACAGTATATTACTTCAGCTTTCATTACTGCGAATACATGGAGCAGCCATCTTGGATTTTGAAGTCAGATTTGGTTAGGTCTTACTAAATTTCTTTGTGGAAATCTAACTTAAAGTGAAGTTCTGGTTGAAATTTCCACCTGGAACTCCAGCTTCCAACTTAAAAGTTGAATTTTAATGCACCAGAAATGAGTGCTCCTGTCTAATGGGTAGCCTACTGTGACATAACACCCTGTGAAACCACAATGTACAAAGCTTTTTACAGTTCAGTTTTTGTAACAAACTAAATACAGATAGATAATTAGCTAACAATTAGTTATTACTCACTTAATTATTAAGCTGTGCAGATTTCTTTAGCTTCGGACAGAGCAAGGCTAGCTGTTTTCCATCGTTCACACCCTATATGCTAAGCTTAGTCAGCTGTTTTATACAGCTTCATATTACTGTACGTCTACAACATACATATGGTTTTACTCCATATTTCTCTCAGTCAAGAGGAGAAAAGGAAGATTTTCCAAAATGCTGAACTAATCTTTCAAACAAATTTAGTTAGCTAAAAGAATAAAGCAGCAGTTTTAACATCATCCTCAGGTTTGTGCCCTTGTTTATGATAAAAAAAATTACCTGAGAGCTCTGATGTTTTTCATTAAACCTGAGGAATTTAACTTTCTGTGTGACTTTAATCTGCTTTATCTCATCACAGTCTACTGTAGTAACAAGGACAATAAGGCTCTGACCACTCAGCTCTCAGGTTGCTCCATTTTCCCTGATCTGAGAAGTTTTAGGGAGAGAGAGAAAGTTTCCCAGCTGAAATCAGATCAGTTTCACAGCAATGCAGGTTAATTCTTTTACCTTCCCCGTGCTTAAAATGTAACAAAGCCCCCATGAGAAACCTCCAGCATATAAGATAGCCAGATATAATGTTAATCAGTCAACCAAAATTAAATCAGGATTAACCTGGCAAAGCTGTGTAGCCTACACAATAATGTTTTACTGAAGTATTTGGAAAAATGCCCAAATATGAGCAATTACGTCTACACCCACTGCTCAGAAGTGACGTTAAGCTCGCAGAAGAATTTGCTAATAGGTCTGCGTGGAGCTCGGTGAAAAGCAGCTGGCAAAGACCAAGAAGTCAAGACAACTCAAGTAACCATGACCACATTTAATCAGCAGCAGGCTCGTACACAAAGACAATAAGCAGTTCATTAGAGTTACAGTTGAGCTGGTGGTTTAAGAAGGAAAACAGTCACACACCCAGGCAACAAAAAGTCAACAAAAATAGACTACTGTTTGTAGGTACAGCACTCTTTGTTTTACTGCCTTTACAGCCTGTGTACCTTCAAAAAGGTTAATAGTAAAGTAAATTACACCCATATTCTACATTAATTTTTGCAGATACAACTTAATGTATCAATAGATAGATAGATAGATAGATAGATAGATAGATAGATAGATAGATAGATAGATAGATAGATAGATAGATAGATAGATTATCAAAATAATAGGAATGAGAACACAGTTAAGTTATTCTTTTTTTTGACTCAAGGCATGAAATCTTTCTATGCTTCGGATTTAATGTTGCAATAAAAATTCTTCCAATAATACAGGCTACATTCTGAACGGCTGCACCAAAGTTTTTGATCCCGTTGCTGCTGACCTTTCACCTTCCCATCTCTACTTTGGAAAAATTCAAAATGGCCTGAGGGGCTCTGGGGGTTGTGCTGGATGATGTAGGAATTTACAATATGTATGTGCGTGCCAGACTGTATCGATTTGTGCGGTGCCTCTAGCCAGACATGCCTGCCTGAATAGGCAGAAGACAAAGAAATGAGCCAGTATGGTCACTCATACTGTACAGCCTGGCTGCCGGGTATATTTCATGCCTCCGTCGCCGTGGAAACCCAGCATCAGCTGAGCCTGGAGGGTGACAACGAGCCCCATAACAGAGGCAGAATTCGTTTGCGCCCCGGCAGCAGGCTAGGTAGACAAAAAGAGACCTTCCCATTCTGCCGTGACAAAAACCTCCCACTGCTGCAATTCTGCAGCTGACAGCTCTCTCTCACATGGAAGCAGCGTAAAAGTCCAACTAAAACAAGCATGAACAGTCTGGATCAGAAGATTTTTTTTTTTTTTTTTTTTGCCTCTCTGCGTGTTTGCTTTCAATGAGAGATGCCATTCACACCTTTCAATTGCTATTCATTTCTGCTATCGCTCACATCTTTTCTACACAATGTGCTGCCTTTGTGTGCTGAATTAGACCTATTGTATGCGCAAACCTTCAGCCGCCCGTATCGTGATCTCTCATCGCTGCGCCTTTATGCATACAGAGAAATTCATTTCAGCTCTTTTATTACAGCGCAAGCACGCATTACCATTACCTGCCCTTTTTTATATAGCCAAATGGAATAAATGAGCACTTAGTGGTACCATAAACATGTTAACACAATGCTGACACATGGACAAATGTGAGCTCTTGATTAGAAACACTCCTGTTTTGTAGCTGACAAACATAGCTGATGTTTTAGCTCTTACACAAATAACTAAATACAAATTCTGTTTCATTATAACAGTTTTGAGTGTATCTCTTTCATTGTGTGCCGAGTGCCAACTTTTAAAACCTAACCCACATTTCCATTGTGAGTTTGTATGTTGGTGGTGAAGCCACTTGGGAACTTGTTTCTGTGAGTTGCCCATGCAGGGCAGGCGCCCAGGTCTGCTGTAGCGCCAGATGGTGGTTCATTAGATCCTGTGTGTTGTGTGTTTGGTGTGAAGCGTAGGAGGAGCAGGGCGGATGTTTGTTCCCATCAGCCAGCCAGCCTTTAAGTCTGGCTTCATCCCTTTATAATGCTCCCATGCCTCAGAGTGCCTGGCAAGTAAAGTGATACTAGTGGAGTGTGATTGGAGGATATGCCGCCTTTTGTTTTGTTCATGCTCTTGCTCACTTAAAGACGTGGTGTTTATTTTAGCACTGAAAGTGTTGAAATCCCTACAAAGGTGTAACTTTTTCCATTCATGTCTTTTGCTTGTAGTTTTGCTATTTATTAAAAATCCAAAACATCAACACTGGAACAACGGCCAACACAATACAGAGGATCTACATATAGCTTAGGTTTAACTGCTTAATTATTGATCATCACAGAGCTTTTTTCCACACCCCTCATCAATGTGTCAGGTGAGGTCTCTCATACATTTTGCTTTAGGAAATAAACTCACCTGGTTGGTGTCAGTGCCTACTTTTTCCAGAGTGGCTTTTAACAACACCCTGAAGGTGGAGCGCTTATTAAATTGTCAGTAGATTACTGCAGGTGTGTGGGTGAAAGGAGCAAAAGCTACATTAAGTGTAATCAATAGCAACAGTGCAGTTGTAGTAGGAGAAAAAAAAATCTTTTTTTTTTTTACCAAGAACAGTCATAACAATAGGTACAAATACATGAATTTCTCCTGCATTGCACTCTGGTCTACTGAGGCTCCAACTGATGTTTTACATCACTGCTACTGCTCTCATTTTTGATTTGAGATGTTTCAAAGCCGACATAAAATTCTGGTTTGAACAGTTGACATCTTATGTATTTTGTTAAATTAAAATAAAAGGCAGGCTTTTTAAAATATACATCCAAGTCCTTCAAAGTTTTTTTTTTTCCATAATTTTAGTCAGAATGTGACTGCCAATACTTCCAAAGTGAAAATGTTCACTGAAATCTTGGAATACATTGAGGAGACAGAATGTTCCTGGAAGTCGAATCTTGGCTTAACCACAACAATCTTTACATTGTATATATAGAAACTGGCATAAAAAAATATCCAGCACATCTGAAAACTTTTCTCATTTATTCTCTGAATGGAGTGAAATCACATTAAAACCACCTGTAAGGAGCTTGTCAGGGCTGTTTGTCCATTGTCTGTGTTTGCTGTGGCTGCAGAATCACCAGAGGAGACTGACAGGGAGAAGACTGATGGCAAACATGATGATAGGTTGTGGGTAGTAACACAAACACACACACGCCATAAAACACACATGCATACGCACACACACACAAACACACAAACATACAAACACACACACAAACACACACACACACATAAATATTTCTGACTGTCAGTCCAGGTGTATCATCTCAAACATTCAGCAAAATATATTAGAAGTGCAAACTCTAAATAATCCGAAATTTTGTGCTACAATGCACACCACAGTTTGGTTCACATTAAGGTAAACATAAACTAGAACAATGTTAGTAATACGACTTTGGCTAGTTGCCCACTTCGCCTGTTATATTTCAGCTTTTGGCCGTGACTCTAACAACATGCAGCTCTGCATTGTGTATGATGTGATAGAAACCTGACCTCACTCCTTCCAGATGTTGTGGTTTGAGCTCCCTCAGCTGCTCACAGTCCCACAGACTGCCACAAGGCTTACACTTGCACTTAATGTCAATCTTCCTCCTCTCCCTGGCCCATTTACATTGTCACATGGTGTGCAGATAGAGGCTGATGATTAGAGACTGCATGAGAAAGGGCACAATTACAGTAACCGCAAGCTGGGGAAAAGCAGGTGCCACTATAAAAAGAAAGAGTAGATCACATGGAGCACTTTTTTTCTATCCGAGCATGTGTCTGCTCTTGGCTGGAGTCTGCATGACATCCAGCTGCAGAATGTCAGGCCTAGATGCCTTTTAACAGAAGAATGCGGTGGAGGGGATGAAAATTGGTGCCTTGCTTTGTTGATAAGCCGGGCATTAGGAGACAGAAAGGAATAAAAAACCTCCTCTGCTTCCATTATGTTATTTCAGAGGCTTCCCCTCCTATAAATCTTACAAAAACTACATTTACAAGCACATCAAGGGCTCTGCTTTATAATTTTGCATGTAACAATTTGATTCTGTATGCCAGAAACTGGGGGCCCAACACACTGTTCAACAGCACATCCAGTTGGAAGCATTTTCATATCATTTTTCAGCTTGATAGCACATAATGTAATTAGATTTTATTAAAAGCAAAGTCAATATACCGTCTTAATACAGACATGCTCAGAATGTTCACACAAATGTTAAACTTTGTGTTCCAGTCTGAAAAAAATACTAGCATGTCAGAAGAACACCAATAAATTCTGTTGGCTGTCAAGCTGGCAATAAAAACACATAGTGGGATCATCTTTTGCAGATTTTTATTGTTAAAGTATGTAAATATATAATAAATATATAGTATATATATCAAGGAAATATATATAATAGAAACATTTTTCAAATGACCTCCAAAGTTCTGCAGTGAGAAGGAAAACGGCTAAAAACAAGTAAAGCAATTACTGTACAGCTGGGTGGCACATTAAATAAAAATAAGGTAAAATTGTAAATTTAAAATAAAGTGAAAATTTTTTGCACCTCTGGGACCATGCAGACTGGAAGTTGACTCGCTTGTCTTTGACATATAGATCACCAGAGCTTTGCATTTCTGTTATTACACACATAAATTACAGCAGCAGCGCGGCGAGCACTTGTCAAAGTGTTTACGTCACACGAGGGAACAAAGACAAATAAGTTATGAGAGTGTAAGCAAACAACACACAAAAGCACGTCTGAGGATATGAGGGGTGAGTTTGTTTTTCATAGATCAAAGGTCGTTCATCCTGAGCTAATACATTCCACCATGCTCTGTGGCACATTATTGATTGATTGATCAATACAGAATAATGGTCGAAGTCAGAGGTCAACCTAAACATAATGTCCAAAGACAAGCGTGTTGAGCTATTTCTCTTCACTGACGTCTTTGTCTAGTTATGTATGTTAGTGGGTCAACATGAAGTCTAATATGAAATACCTTCTTTTCCGTATTACAGCTCCATGTGTTTATTTAAACTCATCCATTATCTCAGAATAGCATTAGAAACTGTACCAACAAGACGAAATAATTGCTCTAAAATTAAACGGTTTAATGTAATAAAGAAAATAAAGTTTCAAAGATTGTGTTGACACACTTTTTAGTTCGAGTCATATCAAAAGTCTCTAACAATGTGTTATTTAAAGGGCAAACTCAGTTGAAGAACTCAAGCCAAACTGATCCGTCATCACAGTGGGCTGGAATAGAGCAGCTTTGTTCCCACATCATAAACACTGAGCTGTCATTGGTGGAGAAAGAAGAGCACATTAATTTGTACTTATTGAACCGGTTAATGAACTATTCAGGAAAATACCAATATTCACTGTTTGCTTCATTGCTCCTGGTGAACATAATGTCCTGCTATCAAGCAGACTAATTAAAATCACAAATCAAAATCTTCTGGTTTTTATGTTTTATTTCGCTTCGTAGATTAACGTTTATTACTTTTGTTGACATGCTGAATAAAGATATAAATGTCACCATCTGGCATGTGAAGCAGGAGACACTAATCTCTGAATCACGTCTCTGTGAGAGACTGTGAGAAGGCAGAAATACATTGAAATCCCTCAAGTGGCTCCCATAAGAAAAAGTTTAAGGTTGTTTTTTTAGATACTGTTAATACTCTCAATTACCTGGCACAAAAAAATCCTTTTTTTATCAATTTTTGCTCGTTGATCACTTCACAATTCTTCCTGGAATATTTTAGAAATCACTGTGGGGATAATCATGAAATTTTGTTAAGACACTTAAAGACATTTGGAGGATGAAAGTGTCTGTCTTTGGTGTCATTCTGACTTTGTCCTTTAGTGCCATCAGCACCTCAAAGTTTTCCAGTATCCAAAATTCCATGTGGATTTGTAGAAAGTTTCTGGATGAATTGATGATAACTGCCATCGACAAGTTAGACTTTAAATTTGCTCAATTCTTTGGTTTCAGACATTTAATATATGCATATTATTATTATTGACACGATTGGGCCGTTTTGTTATTAGATTTTGGACTTAACAGTTTTTGAGGCCTTAAGAATTCCAGATGTGAGAACAGTTAAGACACAGAGTAAGCTAAGAGATGCTGTGATATTACAAGTTATCATGATTTGGGTCTTTTAAACACAATACATTAATATTTCATTCTAAATATCACAGTAATTATTGGTTATTGTTGACATCCCTAATTCAAATTTGAGGTGACTGTTCAAGTCTACTTTGTGTTTGCACTCAGTTTATGAGGTACACCTGTTTAAAGCTAATGCAGTCTGATGCAACAAGATGCAATGATTCATACCTCAGTGAAGGTTATAATGTTCAGTTTTGAATGCAGCTGTTTTAAAGAGGTGTTGATTTGACTTTATGGTGGTTTTGATGGATGCAGTTTCAGGAGCTGCTTTCAGTGTTGTGTCATTCCAAGAGATGGCTTCAATATTTTGGTCGCTCCGCAAATATTAATTAGCTGAGATTGTTTTTTTTACAAACATCTGTCAGTGAAATTCAACAGAATTAAACAGCACCACAAACAGTAGCCTAAAGGATCATCAGATTAATTCATCACATCTCTAATGCAGCATTTTAGAAAAGACTTTTTGTGTTGCTGCTGCATTAAAGAGCATTAAGTTAAGCTAAAGTTAAGCTGCTAAACATCAGCATGTAAACATTATCACTGTGTGCTTAAACAAAGCAGTGTAGCCTCACAGAGCTCCTAGCGTGGCTTTAAACTCTTATGTTAGCTCATAGAAAATTATTTAATGTATGGAAAAAGAGATATGGGCTTACGGTGAGGAACTGACCTCATGATTTGACATTTATTACATCTTCACATCTGTTCCTCAGTTCAAAATAGAGACATCTGCTCTTTCAGATATATAACAGCCCTGAGAATAAGATGGAAAAAACTGGGTGTGCATTGAGGTATGGAGCAGCCAGGACGACAGGTTGACATAGGCTGAATTATTCTTGTGCGCCTGGATCAAATTTTCAGTCCCATTTCAAAGGTTTCTACATGTTTTTTGTCAAAAATGAGCCAACGTCAAGCAGAAATTCTTTCATACGATGAAAGTGTGATCACCAGAATGGGCGAGCAGCAGATTTTCAACAATGCGTGCCTTCAGATAATGATAGGTCTGTTCTTATTACTTGCACAGTGACACAGCATGCGCTCTATTTAGCAGCTTGATGTGAGCTTGATGTGAGCAGGCCGGGCTGAAGGTAAATGGCATCGCTCATTCCTGAGCTCACAGTGGTGACGAGAGGCTCAGACACATTTTTGCTTTTTGACCTTCCAGAGTCTCTGATTCTCCTCTCTCACACAGCAGATCGATTGCTTCTCCAGTTAAGCTTTTATTGCTGATGATGGATCAGTGGGGGTTGTTTGTTATTCGGTGGCTATACGCCCCCACTCCCACACCTACCATTCACCCTCCAGACATCAATATTCCCATGACCCCCCTAAGACAACCCCTCCGCTCGGCCACACAGGCCAGGCCAGACTAATGCAACTTTGCATAATCAATATCTAAAATGAAAAAAATAAGAGGAAAGTCAGCACAGAGACCTGGGTCTGAACCCCCCCTCAAACACCCACCCACCCACCTATCCTATGCCTTGAATGCCTCCTCACAGCCGGAGCTGTTTGCACTGGAAGCAGCCGCTTGAGGATCGATAGCAGATTCGCTGTTGCTTGAAAGCTGACAAGGACAACAGACAAGGACATCTTGGCAAATGAAGATAATTCAGCAGCCCCGTCTTATCTATTTGTTTCTGTCCCTTTATCTAATTTGGCAGTGAAATAACAGACAGAGAACACACGACATGAGCCTTTCTTTTATCTTCGCACCTACAATGCAGGAGGTTTTCTGAGCTTTTGTCTCCGCTGGATGTGTGAGATTTCAAGCTTTTCTGCCAGCTATGACCTTTCTTGAGAATGTTTTTCTTTTTTACCCTTTCTGATTTCTATTGAAGCCAGGCAGTCAGGCAACTGGCTTATAAAATGTCACCCTTCACAAGGTGGTCACCTGTGACTTGACTGACAGATAGTGACGGCCTGTGGGGACCTGGGAGGCAGATTGGGGGGAGAGAGAGAGATGACTGTCTGCTGTTTTTTTCTTTTTGCCCCCTCCCTTCCCCTCTCCCTCTTTCCTTTCCTTTCCTTTCCTTTCTTTTGTGGTGTGTGAGGGATGCAGCTCCCCGGTGAGTGAGAGGGAATTTCAAAGCGCCTGCTGAGGAGAGATGAGCTGCACAGATAAGCAGTCCAGGTGAGAGAGCTAATCCTGCCGTTGTGCCTCGCAGGCACACAACACAATTGAGATTTCCTAAGTGTCTGACAAGACCAAAGGCAAGCCTATTGAATTTTTCTCTTTTCACTGTCCTCAGTGCTTAATACCTGAGTAGTGGGTCAATAATTTATACATGTAGCTTTCTGATAAAAGTGGACAAATATGGTAAGACATTGAGCCAAGGATTAGAACGTCCTCTCTGAATAATGCAAAGACAGAATATCTGATTCCCTGCAATCCTCGAAACGATTTTTTTTTAACATTAATCCAACAGAAACACAAAATCTAATCAATCATTTCAGGGGAAGCTGATAGCTGAAGCTGATACTGATATTTGATACTTTGCAAGCAGTTACCACAGACTGACCTACACATGCAGTCGATAGAGGACCCCCTCCCTCTGAGCTTTGCCAGCTGTGCTTTGGGCACACTGAACCCTATTCTGGGTAATGTGATCCTGACCAGGGTGGCATGCACAGCAGGGGAGCATCTGCTGTGGGACCATGGAAGCAGGACAACTGCGTCCCAGTCACATGCTGTAATGTGTGATGAGCACCAAATATGTCTGGCGGTGGATGTCCGTCACTCTTGAGCTGAGGAGAAATGCTAACGTTCATCCCTT
Organism: Acanthurus leucopareius; assembly: GCA_029814765.1. Lineage (NCBI taxonomy): Eukaryota > Metazoa > Chordata > Actinopteri > Acanthuriformes > Acanthuridae > Acanthurus > Acanthurus leucopareius. The sequence continues at coordinate 7,769,038 of JAQMCX010000003.1, read as the reverse complement.
TATCTGCTGACGTGGTCAAATATTACAAATCAATATGGTTTGCTGACTGTAAGTTCTTCCATCTGGGTAGAGTAGATTTTTAACCGAGTGGATTGGGTCTAACGTTACTGCTTGTCAGCATATTCTGCAAGCCTAATAAAATGCCAGCATGTCGTTCTATGAGATTGGTCCCATGCATCTATTTGCTGAGGCTCATTTTCCATTCTCACTCCACACTGCTGGCCCAGCAGCTATCCACGGATATTTCTCCACATTTCTCGGATGCCAAAGTGGTTTGGCACCTCTCTTTAGTGGTCGAACTCCTGCTCTCACCCTCCACAACACACCCTGAAATCATCCTCCATCCGAAAACAGGCAACACTTTCGCCTTGTGCCAGTGTGAGCTCCCATCTGCTGTCCTGGCACCGTGCACACACATGTAGAATAACTACATCATCTGACTGGGCGCTGGTCCTAGCCGAATCCACAGCTTGTCTGCACATGACCATCCAGGCATTTCTTACAGGCTGCTCTGGAGTGAGTGGCCTGATGAAGAGGTCAGAAACTGCTGCTTCTGCCTGGTAACATGACCTGCAGGTTCATTCATGAAGTGGTCAGACTTGGATGAAGCTACCTTTTTTTTAACTGAAATCTGAAGCTTTGCTGACACAGAGGAGATGCAAAAATAACTGCAGCTGGTTAAAACTCCCTCGAAGGTGAGTCCAATGGGAGAGAGGACAAGATCAGACCAGCTCCAGTCTCAGTTCAGTGTATCTGCACATACACGAGCCCCCAGAGGACGTGATAGATTAAACCACACTGCAGCAGCTGGGCTGAAGGTTTCTGCAGGAAACAGCAAACAAATTTAATTGTTTTCCTCTCTGTACCCAAAAAGGCTTATGATTAATTATTCAGCGACTCTTTTGCCATCCCTGCGGTGAAAGCAACATCTGTCATTTATTTAAAGCACACTAAGTCAAAGGGAATCAAGTCACAAACACATTATGGCTTCATGTTTCCATTTGAAGTCTGAGCACACCTGCTGTTTACAAAATAGAGGAGGAAGGAAGAAGTCTCACAGAAAAAAGGTTGTTATCTTTGTTTCCAACTGCAGGAGCTCAACAAATGTACTTTCTAAAATAAGGTCTTTGTCTCTGTCAGTTGGCTGATAAGGACAAATACTCTGCCCTCAATCCACCTCAACGTCTGTATCATACCTATCACCCAGTGCTACCACTAGGTTGAAGATTTGCTGTTAAAATATCTATGACTTTTACAATTCTATCAACACTTTGTTGCATGTTCTTCTGGGACTCTACTTCTTTAGCGTAAGCTTCAAAAGTTTCACTTTCAAGTTCAGCTAAAAGGTAGATGTAGTTGAAATGTGCAGACGAGACCATGTAAGGACGGATTCAGTATCTAGTGACTGAATTCTACTGTCGGTTTTATTGGTGCAATAAGTCCCTTTCAATGTCCTTGGACAGCGTCTCTGGTCACACTGAAGTAAAAAGACAATCCAAAAATTGGGTTTTATACTCAAAAGAGCGCAACACTGAGAGATACATACTTGATCGGACGACTTAAAAGGACATTTTTTTAAGAGCAAGAACTGGGTATCTCTCGCATTGGAAGTAAAATCACAGCTTGAGCAAATGATTAGCCTACAGTAGCATTAAGACCAGAGGCAGAGCAACAGTAAACTTATCTCTTTGCAAAGTTAAAAGATAAAAGTCCAGTTATTAACAGATTTTTATCTCTGTGTTAAATTTGTAAAAAAAAGGAGTAGAAACTACTTTTGTGATTTATTTTCTGGAACTATTTCTTTGATCAAAGGTAGCTGGCTGTTCTCCCAACTTCTATTTGTGCAAAGTTAAGCTAATTTGGCTCCAGCTTCATAATTATTAGGCAGAACCCACCACTGAATTTCACCTTACTACACATGGGCAGATAATCATTTATGAAATATTTTCTTTTGGTTAAGGATTCAAGAAATAGAAAAAATATTACAAAAAACACAAAAAATATTTTTACAACTACATTTATTTAAAAAAACAAAACAAAAAATAGAACAAAAACAAATAAAGCAACCAGTGTCCCACCAGGGATGAGACAGTTCAAGGAGAGAGACATTTTTAAAAGCATACAAACCAGCAAACTGTAATCTAGCAGCATCCAAATGTTGGAATCTCCAAAATCATCATTTATATATTTAAATATATAGTTTTTATTTTTTTATTTTTTTGCCCTGGCAAGCTACACACTATACAACATACACAGAGCTTTATCTCTCCTTAGTGCAGGAAAAAAAACAAAAAACAAAAAACAAAAAACAAAAAACAAAAAACAAAAAAAAAATACCCTTAATAAAATAAACAACTTTAGGTTAAATAAGCTTAAATAATAGTGTTAAATACAAGACACTTCTGTGGCAGATATGTACAGAAATAAACACATTTGGCATTGTAAGTGTGGTTCACTGGCGCCTGCTCTAATGCTCTAGAAACCACTGCATAAGAACACATTTGCTGTGATAAACTAACACACACACTCACACACACACACACACACACACTCACATATGCTCACACATTCATACACACAGTCATACACACAATTTTATATCAGTGAGCCACAGACAAGGCATGTGTTTATAAAAGAGAAATAAAAGCTAAGAGAAACAATCCATGTACAACCAAGAGTTTTAGGCACAGTCTCTTCCTGTTTTATAAATACATGTCAAGTACGACTGCTTCTCGACAGGAACTCTTCACGTTTGTGCTAACTTTTTTTTTTTTTCAAATTTTTTAAACACAGTTTCGTAACTACCACTTTGTTATTGCTAGGACATTGTGACAGTGAATGGAAACTACCGACAAACGTGTGTAGGGAAAGCACCTTTAAAAACATCAAAATTACTGCCATGTGACCCTACGTTACAACACTGAGGAAAAGAAAAAGTGGAATTATTTTGAAAACAGAAAAAATGGCCCAGAACATCAAACCTTGAAACTTTTGTAACTTTGGGAACCGGGAATCCAGAAAGAAAAGGGTCTCAGTTGAGCTACATTCATTTTCCCCCCCTCCGCTGTACGTTTCAAGACCACCACATGTGGATTCCTCTTGGTGCAAGCAGACAGTTAGTACCACTTCATTATGTCCAGTACATTCCTCCCCTCCTCGCCTCATTCCTCTCTACTTTCCTGTGTCCGTGAAGGCCGGCACAGAAACAGCTGTGTGACAGTGTGCGCAGTATGATACAGTACAGCTGAGAATACAGTACAGTAGACTGACGGGACATACGTAGGTAGATTATATGTTGACTACAGTAAATGAGCTTTACATTCCACTACTGTAAGAGGATCTCAGGGACTCAGATGGGCCCCCCCCCCATTGGTTTGCCTTTCTCAATTCCTCTCCGTTGTCAGAGATGAGGAGGTTTCCCAAGAGTCTCGTTTGCCAGGATGGAGAAACCGTTAACGTCAGAAACAGCCCTGCACTTCAGACAGAAAAGGATCCAAAAGCTAAGGTCCACATCAGGGTCACAAGTCTCTCAACACAGGGCTGCACTACAGTCTCCTAAGCAGGGGCTTTTTAAAGAGTCTTGATTACTCTGGGGGCAGGTAATGGTTTGTTTGAAAGTTTGTTTGCCTGTGGATCATCTGGGAGTCTTAAGTAGTGGTTGAGTGGGGGCCCAGGAGGAGTGAAGGCCATCTTGCTCTCTCTCTCTCTCTCTCTCTCTCTCCTTCTCCTTCCTCTCTCACTCTCTCAGGGTTTCTTGTCGATGGTGTGAAAGAACCACTCTGTGAACTTCCTGAGCTGAGCCGCCGCTGTCTGGCTCTCCTCCTGCAGTCGCATGTTGTCCTGTCTCAGGTGTTGCACCTCCTCCTGCAACATCGCTTTATCCTCTTTCTCCTGCACACACAAGCACAAGCACAAACACACACACACACACACACAATCGACATGAGGCAAAAAATAAATGGATAAAAAAGAGGTTGATAAAAGCCCCGCTATTAAAGGAACATCCGTCTTTCGTCAGTGCTGTGTAAATGGGAGGCATTAAGACGGCAACGCAGCCTTTTCTCTGCGCTGATAAAAGTGCATTTCCTCTCTCTATTTTAAGCACATTAGTAGATGTGGGGAAATGTTGGGCTGGGAAACAATAAGGAAAGGAAGCAGGATATTGAATTAAGTGGACGAGTTTGTATTACATGAACCTCGAGGCGCCCATTAGTCAATGTCTGTTCTACTAAGCTGAGTGGCACAGACGTGCACTGGTGGTTTATGTGAAAACTGAAAATAAAAAGGTGACACAAACATAATCAAGAAATGAGTTCGCTATATGTGAACTTACCTTTCTGAGGTCATGCTGCAGCTGCCTGAGGATCACCTCCAACTGGTTGACTTTGCCGGTCAGCGTGGAGGGTGAACTGCTGTTAGAGGACACAAAATATAATGTTAAGGCTCCAAAGAGACAAATTCACTACTTACTTACTAATTAACAGCTTCAACTATGACTTAGAGGCTGATAATGAGCACTTAGCTGAGTCTGCTCCCTTACTGTTGCTATGCCCGTCAAGCTTTCTGCTCTCTGAGTTTAAAATAATGGTGGTAAATTTAGTGCTCAAATTTTAAGACAACAGCTTGTTGATTTTAATACAGAGGCAGAACTGACTTTATAAGTGCTAGCTTTTGTTAGCCAATGCTAACTGTAAAACACTTTAGTAAGTTGAAATCTTAATTTCTTTCCAGCTATGTTAAAACACCAAGTCTGTGTGTAAATGTGTTAAAATATACACCTGTTAACACACTTGATGTTATGCCAACAGATCAAGGCTAAAGTCCAACAGGATGTAGAAATTTAGGAGCAGCATTGTTTGCTTAAGGAACACAGTGGTTTATGATTTAATGTTTGTTATTTTCAAACGGCATTTTTTACAGCAGAGGTGGTGGTTGCGTGTTTGTATTCATTTGCAAAGCCTACTCTGCTTCCAGCGCTGCTCCCTCCGCCTCCACCACTCGTCTGGTCAGTTCTCTTGAGATCTGCAGAGCCTCTGCCCGCTGCATGTCCGTCATGGTACAAAAAGACGCCACGCGCTGGTCTGGAGACAGAACAGGTGATGTAACAGGTCATAAGTGTGCCCTTAACATTAGAAACATGAAATGTGTTTAGCATCGCATTTTCTCGGTGACAACATGCACCTAAAAAAGAGCAGAACAGCACACTCGCATGCACACACTCCTGACAGGTTGGGCAGTTCATTCATGCTTTGTATGAATGAGTGGTTCTGGTTTAAGCTGTTGCAAAGCCAACAAAGGAGGTCCTCCCATACTGAGAGATCTATAAGCAGACAATAAGGAACAAGGTGGTAAACAGAGCGTTTCTAGACTATCACAGATAAAGTCAGTCCCTCGGGTGTTGCTCCGGTGCCCTCGCCCCGGTGACAGCTGTTTGGCTAATAATGGGCTGGATACCAGAGAGCTGTAGGGCACCAGTCATGCTTGTTTTCCCATATCAGGCCCTTAAGCTTGCTCAAAGCCCCATGGAAAACACAAACTTGGCATGTTACACTTGGGGACTGCTCAGTTTTTAGGCTTAGTGCTCTTCTTCTCTACAAACCACTCTCTCTCACAAGCCCTTGGTCTGAGACTAAAGATAGAGGGATCTGCATATTCATGAAAAAGATTAAGGAAACCCTTCCATTAATTTGGCCCCCAAATGAAAGCTAATCCACTCCAAGACAAAAGCTGATCAAGCCTGGAGTTGGTTGTTCAGACGAGGCAGGAAAGGGAGACCAAGCTTTAATTTACATATGAATTAACATTTTCCTCATATTCGATGGCTGCATCAGAAAGATTAAAGACTTCTAGGAAAGCAGAAAAGCAGCTTGTCGTTTCTATGTGACCCCCATGTCCAGATTTGCTGGACAAACGGCTAAAAAATCCATCAAAAACAGTTTACATAAAGGAAAAACACACAACAATCCTCCTGAGTGAACATAGCGTGTCGAATTAATTTGCTGTAGAATATTAAAAACATATCCAGTAGTGGACAAAGAGTTTTAAAGTGATTGCACCAAAATCCTTTCAGAGCTGAAATTCACCAGAGTCGGGAGGCCACAGGGTGTTTGTGGATGCTACGAGTCAATCCGAACCGTTTGCATCTTGAATATAAGCGATCTCTCAGGATTTACAGGACAAAGGTTGTTAGCAGTATAAATGCTTTACATCTCTGGCAACCTTTTTCTCCCCTGGTTCTAACTACAGCTGGTTAAACATGCATAGCACAATGGCAGCCCGGAGCCACTTTCTGCTCAGCAACAACGCTCTAGTTTACACAGCGTTTTTATGGGCCAGCCAGGCTGCCGTGACAACTGCCTTCTTGCTGCCAGTCAGACTCTGCATCATCTCCACTGATTCCACTCTTTGTTAAACGTTGTGCTGCGAGCTGTGCAGCAGAAAACGTATCAGAGAAACTCCACAGAGGATTCATTAATTATTACATTCGAATGGTCACATGCCACATTGCCTGCTCACTGGTTCTTGGGGTCAGACGGAGTTCATGTGGAAAAAGAAAAACTTGTGGCATGTTAGCATTTCCGTGATAAATGAGAAATACACTGGTATGAGAGCGGTTAGAGAGGTACTTAAACTTGAGGAAAAAAAAAATGAACAGAAGTGATGATGCTGACCATGAAATTGCTGAGACGTGTAAATGCTAATTAACTGAAAACAGGTCGTGGCTGAGTGAAAAGACAGATTTCAGTTCTGACAGGAACATATTGTCTGGAAGTCCTTATGCCTGCACTCATTCAGATGCTTCAAAGCAACCATTCAAAGGTAGTTTATAAAACAGTCCACCTTAAAACTGATGATTTCTTTTATTAAGGAGAGAATATGCAGCTATGAGCTTTTAGAGGAGAAAATCTGACGTCTTCCATTGGAGCAAAATCCAAACTTGATAAACAAAAGGCCAAGAGAGAAGCTGAAATTCCCCCAAACCATCACCCAAGGGCTTAATAGTAAAGGCATCGTTGTAAATCTCCCTGAGCGACAACTTGCTGGCTTTATGGTTTAATAATTGGCTCCATGTTCGTGCTGTGAAATGATGGCTTATTTTTCCAAAGTTACAGTGCTTGATGGGAATCACGATGGGGCTCAGAGCAGAGGCGCAAAAAGCAAAAGGATTCCCACAAGTCACCTCCCACAGCACTTAGGAGACACCAGGAGGAAGACAGAGCGCACACGAACCTGCACAGGCAAGCCAGCTAGCACTTGCAGATTAAAGACACACAAACTCACACACAGACACACAGACACACATACACACGCTAAGCAGCCAGGAGGAGGAAGGGGGGAGTTGGATTACACGCGGTGCCAGCAGCTTCAGCCAGGCTGGTTACCTTCGAAGGCTCGTGCTGCGTCAACCAGGTGGGACCAGTCCAGGCCCGAGGCAGTGTCTGGGAGGGGCATGAGGCCCGGGTCGCTGAACTTGGACCTTTCCGCCAAGGAGCCGTCAGAGAACCAAAACTCATCTGCAGAGACAGGCAGGCGCTCTGATCAGTGTCCAGGCCTGGCCTGAGTTTGGGGCTAATCTCTAAGTCGCCCATCAGTTTGCAGACAAGAGGGGTTGGGAATCAGGGGACGAGGAGGGAGGAAGGCTGGGGGGTTTATTCAAACGAGTCGTTGCTGACGAAAAGGGATGCTGTAACTCCTGTCCTGCATTTAAAAACACCTAGCTTAAGCCTATACTCTTGTCTAATCATACCTTCACCTGAGTCCAACTCGAATCCAAATGCACCGAAATAACAAATCCTCTTAAAGGTTGCAAACAATTTAAATTTTGAAAAGAAAAGTTCTGTATATATGTGACGGCAAACCACCATCTCTGCATAGCAGTTTCAAGACACTGTCTGGGGGGCGATAAATGACTTGTCTAAGTGAATGTCTTCATGTTTCAATCAATATCTCCTTTTTTTTTTACCCTCGGTCTCTCTCTCACCCTCCCTGTCAGCCCTGAAAGACGGGGGATGCAATAAACAAGCTCCCATTCTGCAGAGAGGCATTTAGAAAAGCACGAGTGGAGAAGAAGAGAAAAGACAGCGAGAGCTCGAGGTGATGCTGACACTCTTCTTTCAATTTACCCGGCGTCTGAGCTCCAGTGATTCACTGTTTACCAAATTGGACTGTTTCAGTAAGGGAAGGAGAGAGCCTGTGCTCTCAACTATCCTTCAAAACAATCAGGAATCCATCAGGTTGACAGCCAAGAGAGGCTGAAGAGAGAAACATCTTTCCAAAAGCCATTTTCTATCTAACGACAGCAGCCGGAGACGGATGAGGAACGGTATGGAAATGAGACAGGAGGGACAGAGAGGGAAAGGCAGGCAGGGACTCATGAGTGAAAGAAAAATAATGTATGACAGACATTGTGACACTCCTGATGGAAAAATAGGCATGTTCGTGTCACAGATCTTAAGGACCTGCAGCGGCGCAGGCAGGACACATCACACCTCTCATCACTAATGCATATTCAGTGGATGCTGCGTGAACACTAGAGAGGGGAATACTAACCAGCAGTGACAGGTGTCCGCTTAATACAGACGGAGCGGCGGGCCCCTTGCAGGTTGCATGCCATCTCACCCAGTTTCAATTAGTTGGCTATATTGAGGAGTGTTGCTGGAGTGTGTACCAGTTGTGTTAATGATATCGGTACGACACAAGTGGCTCTTCAAACAAGTATCTATATCCTGGCTCTAATCTGGTGCCAAAGAAGAGGAATGATAATCCAAGAGCCACATGCAGAGAAAGTCTACAACAGTGTTTGTGTGTCTAAGAGGTTTTTAATAAGACAGTCCAGAGTTCTGTTTGTTATCTTTAAAGGAGCCTCTCTCGAGTGTACTTGAAGTATTGTGCACATTTTTAGTGTCTTTTGTACCAGCTGGTCCAGTGAGACTTTCATTGTCTGTACTTACTCCTTAGGTTGGATGCCCCCTGGTTGTGGATCATGCGTGGAGGCAGCGTGCAGTGGTAAGGTGGGGTGGTGCTGAATAGGATGTCGTTTGGCATGGCTTGGTCCAGCATGGAGCTGTGCGAGCTGGCGTAGGACGAACCCTTCCTGTTACTGCACACGCTCTCGTCTGATAACGTGCGGTACAGGGAGCGTCTGGGCGACAAACTGTCCACTGCTGACATCTGAGAGAGAGAGAGGGGGGAGAACAATTTGTCAAGAGACAGTCACAACAATGCAAATGATGGAGCTGTATGAGCTTCCGAACCCCCAGCAAAAGCCACCTCCCTGCACCTTCCTCCAGCTCTGCCTTTTCTCGGCACAGCAGGTTTACAAGAGCGGGCAGCTGGGTGGGAAAGGAGGGAACATCGGGGTGCAGTGTCAGGAATCAATTACAGTCTTTGCTCTCAGGAAAATGCAGATGGATTTAGCACAGCTGGAGAGTGTCTGGCAGGTGGGAAAAACAGGGCTTGCGGAGGTGGTGACAGAGGTCACAGAGCTGCGGCTGCCAATAGTCACTGAACTTAATGTGAGAAACTGTAGAGAAAGAAAACTTTATATGGCCGTTCTGCTTCCATGGGTTGTGCTAACTTTACATTCACAGAGTCCATTTTAAGGAAATAGATCTCACACCTAACAACGTATATCAGCACAAACTGTGTGTTTGTCTTTGAACCCTGATTGAAAATACACACTGTCCCTCTGATTAGCCATTATGGCAAACTGCATAAAGATCAACATGTGGGTCAACAACTGTCCTGCCACATGGATCATGCTTACTTTCACTGCAACTGTGCTGTCTTTAATGGGAGCTCAAAATGCTTAAATTACGGGAAAATGTTCCTGTTGGCTGTTACAAGAACAACTGTGAGTCATTTCACTTTGATGGTCAAACCTCTTTAGTTGAACAAGGGCACCAGGGAAAAAATATACAATAGAAAAGAGTTGTTAACATTATTCTGTTAAAATGTGCAAACACAAATAATGTGACTTCATTATCCTTCCAGCGTTGTAATCAGAGGAATCATTGTGCAGATACTGTAGTTAGGTCAGCCTGCAAGTTGACCCAGATGTAAGTCCCTGTGCAGTTAGCCATTATGGCTATTCTGAGAAGCTAAATTCTGTGCTTACTTTGGTCTGATGGACTGAGAGCAAACTGTTAAAATATTTTCCTGTGAGTCAGGAGAGCTGCAGGAGGCTGCAGGGCTTTCAGCGTTAAATATTATTTTACATGAGTCCTCGTTTCCTTAAATCTCTACAATGGAGGTGGTGAGTGCAAGGTTAGCTCGACCCAGAGAGCCACAATGGCCATATTCATGGAAAACAAGACAGATTGGAAAAAAAAAAAAATAGAATTTTCCTTTATCTGGACTCCAGCATGAGCTTTATCCTTGCACTGCCAATTCAGATAATTGAGCACAGTGGAGAGCTAGTCAATTTAAAGCAGGGTTTCATTAAAAAACTCATCATATTTAAATGAACTCAGTACACATTTTCTCTTGTGTGCTTGTTTACAAACCAGGCAAAGACCCAATGAACACAGCTCATTGAAGCGGTGGGTTTAATGTGCTTATATGAAATGTTTTTGCTGCTTTGCGTGTACTCTCTGAATAGTACTCATACTACAATGAACCTAAAGACTAGAAGAGGCCAATGCAAGGCAATGCAGAGGTCAAGAGGCAACACAAGGCCACGCTAAACAATCACATAGCTTGTGAGGGTTAGTAAAGCAGCATCATCCTGAGGGGATGATCTCTGTGCACAGAAAGAGGAATTAGACAGAATACCACTGCAGGGATACTTGAGTTTCGTGACTGTGGCCAAAATTTTGACAGAGAATCGCCTGTTTAAACACACAAAACCACAAAGGCCAATCCAATCCATCATTGTTCCCTTTAGCTAACATAAATATTACAGAAGTGACATCAAAAGTACCCACAAATGATATGTGGGGCAGCTGGCCAGATGGGTAAATGTCTGCCTTTGGCTTGCCAGCTGTAACCAACACTCGACTGATTTCCCCACAAGCCAACACCCAGCCATCTCCATTTCAAAGACCCATTTCCCACAAATCCCAGCGTGAGAATTTAACAAACATCTAGTAATTCTTATGAGATATGTGAGATTGATATGAAGGAGATAAATACTGTGAATCAAAGCAGCAAACAAAACAAAGAACATCTCAGAGGTTTTCACTTAACAAAGTTGTCTCTTATTGCAAGTTTTCCCACCCAACTTTACAAGATTAGACCCTGTAAGGTTCTCGCTCATCAAAACAACTTTGAAACAGGATTTGCTGCTCTCTCATGTAGAGCAAAAATAGCACAGATTTAGAACCCCAGTAAATGGAGTCACGGCAAATGAAACCATTTGCAAAAGGGCTTAATGTTTTTTCAGGAGCCATCTATTTATTACATCTGCAGCATCAAACCAGTCTCTCTGCACACCCTGGCACTGTTTAACTGAACCTGCTGTGCAGAAAATATCGCATTAATCAAACGTGCAAGATTATGGACTATTTCAGTCTAAATCCACCTCAGCTGGCAACAATCTTCACCCTGATTTGCACCGCAATGTTTGAATTCTTCTCTAAAACAGCAACATGCTTATCAGTTGAGGCCGCACTGACACATCTACTTAGATTCTTCCTGATTTTCCTACCTTTTTTCCTCACTGCCTGCACTAAACAATGACAACAACCAGCCCTGGAACCCTTTGAGGTGCCACTTGGGAGGATGTGCCCGACAACCACCTATTCAGACGCCTTTCTCGTTCCCACAGGAGGTTCAAAAGAGGAATGTTGTGGGAGAATAAGCTGTGAACGGCCTTCCCTTTACATCAGCCGCACAATAGCCTGCCTGTCTGTGGAAGGGCGTCCCTGCAGACAGGGCGGCTGGCAAGCAAAATCATTCTGCACCTGCTCGCTCACACAATGGCATCGGACGAATACCGGAAGTGACACACAAATTAGCCTTTTCCGAGGACTCTGTTTAATTGCTTAGGAGATTAAACATGTCGGACTGTGTTAAATTAGAAAAAACATCAGCAATGTTTCCGACTTTGTCATTACTGTAATTTGATTCCTCTCTGTGCCAGATAGTGATTGAGATCATGCAGATTCAGTGAAGCTGCTTCCAGAAAGGAACAGTATTTGTTCTTTGGGATCAGATGTGTACAGTAGATGGTTGAAGTTTCTGGCTCTGTGCCGTCCTTCATGCATTTCTTTCTCAGATTGCTTTTTATCACACTGAATCAGACTCAAGAGCGAGACTGCAACAAAGACCATACATCTCTTTGAGTCCCATGAGCAGCACTGTGCACCTTTGTGCTGGTTACTGCGCTTTCTTTCTCCGTGGGAAACAAAATAGCATCAAATGAAGGGAAATCACAGCGTGGGCATGATACACCTGCTTTCATTTCAGACAGGCACTGACGTTTCCTGGTTTTCTTGTGAGCACCACATGTCATACACTGCAAATCCGGCGTACAACAGCAAAACAACTATTCAGTGCAGTGTGATGCTTCATGTGAGGGGTAAGGCCTGCTTTTGCCAGAGGGCATGCCTGTCTTCTCTAAGGATAAAGTGCATTTATATTAGAAGTGAGCAGCATCCAAAAATAACCGATTTGTATGTCTCCAGGGTCTCTTCCTGGTAGATAATGGATGGGGGATGGGAGATGGCACAGGGGAAACTGAAGATGCAATTAATAGAGTCGGCAGGAACATAGAGCATCAAACATCGATGCACTCACTGCAACTCCTTGCCTTTAATCCATGACATCCCAACTGAGCGAACCCAGGCCCCCGTTATAAATGTAATTAACCGAATGCTTCGTGCTGGTCACTGGGGACTGAAAGGGTCTTGTGTCGGGAAAGACAAGCCCTATCAGCTGTGGTGCTGAGCAGCAGGGCCAGCTGATAGGCAGCAGATGTTTGTTCTGCTTTTATTTGCTTCCCAGCAAGAGGCTATCTGGTCTGATTCAGGCCTCGAATGTACTATACAAGTTGGTCAGTGAGGCAAAATAGCCTTAGGATTTGAAGGAGATCCTTGGAATTTCATTAATTCATGCTATCAATTATTACTTCACAGTCTTAACTATGCAATTATCACATAATTTATAAGTTAGTGGGTCAATCAGCCACAATAAACTCACCTTCCGAGTCCTGTCTTCTCCTGGAGGGCTGTCGGGCAGCATCATTTTCAGGTATTCTTCTTTTGAAAGTCTCTGCAGCGATTTTCCGTCCCTCTCCGCAGCCTGGAGCCGGCAGGCAGCCTCCTGTGCATACAGCTGCCTGTAGACGATACAAAGGGTACAGAACAGCAGATATCATCAGAAAGGGGAATAAAAGCCACAATCTGCCCGAGAGGCCTTGGGCCATCACAGCATGGGTCCAGCTGTTTTGAAAATAATATCAGTATCACACAAAAGGTTCAGGAGGATCCCTCTTAGCATGCCAGCATCAGGTGCCTCCCTGCTCCATGCTAGTCAGGTAAATGTGGGGTAACGGGAGTTGGAGAGGGAAGCTGGGGACAGAATTTATTTCCAAGCCCACCCTGTCCCATCTCACTCTGCCAAACCCATGATTAAAGAGACTGTGAAGAACGCAGCCAGACACTTTGATAGTAGAAAGGAAGAAAGGGGGAAAAAACAGGGTTTTGGACAGAAATCACATCCAGAGACAAGTGCAAACCAGAAACTCTAGGGGAGTGCTCAGACAACAACAAAAGGAGGACTTGGGAGCTGTTAGACGGGGTTGGAGAAGGACCAACAAGAGGTGAAATGTTTTGTTTTGGTGGTGGTGGTTGTCAGCGTTGTTTTTGCAGAGAACATTTACATGATTTTACAAGTGCTGAGTATTTTTTGGGGGGGGGGGGTGTTGCAGTGAGGGAAGGATACGACCTGGCTGGTAAAGCTGTGTGGCTGTGAGACCTCTGCCTGAAGTGAGCAGCCTGTGAGCATGACGCACTAAGTCTTGTTGGCAGCGTGTTAGATGGCCCACAGGGGAGACGATGGGGAGACGTTGGGACAGCCTGGATGCGATGGTTACCTAGAGACGCTAGTGCTGAGAGTTGCCCTGTTTTAAGCTTTTGGCACCATGGTAACCAAGCCCTAAATACATAGACAGGTGTTGCAAATGTCCGTCTGTGATTGCCAGATGCATTCTTAATGATCCCAGACATCTCTGGTTTAAAGCAATTGATCTATTTTGAAGGCTGCATCCAGGAAAAAGAAATGCACTAACTGAGCTCTGTATAAAGGTGGTACGGTGGTAAAATAGTATAAACAAACCCATTCTTTTCTTCTGTTTCTGTATCCTCACATAGCTTTTTTCCATCTCATTCTTGCATGATCAATCCATAATTAAGGGAAGATTGGAACAATGCTTAAGTCTTGAAATTTGCAATTATATGCAATTTTGCATCTGTTCAAAATAAACTGTGTAATAAATGTTTTCTTGCACAGCAGGTCCTGAGCACGGACTCAAAAGACAGAAGGTATATTGTCATTCACCTGTTAAAAATACACATTTTTTTGTTGCCAAAATTTGAAAAAGGAAAAATAACAAGTGATGAAGTGTTTTTTTTTTGCCAGGCTGAAGTGAACAGCTGGCACATCAAAAAGAGAAAAATGCACTACAGGCTGATGGAAGCATTTTTTTTTTTATAGCGACGTGATGTTGAGGTACCTTTTTCTTCTGTGGACAAGAATTTCATCTCATGCTGCCAATCACTGTAACAGGGCTCCACTTCACCAGCAGGGCCAAAAAATAAAGACTAAAAAGAGTCAGGATGCACCTTTCTCTGTTTTGGGTCCAAACTGGGTGGCTTGTTGCATGATGCTGCCTCACTCTATATACACCCCACATGATACAAAAGAATTACTTGTGCTTGATTACATATTGTTGATTAATGTTAGTTATAATCTGTTTACATATTTAAACATATATTTGCTTCTAAGTGATGAAGAGAATCAAGGGCTGATTTATGTTACATTTTATTTTACAGAAATTCAAAAATTTCACATAAAACTAGCTCAACATTTTAATGGAAACTAAACCACAGGAATTCAGAGAAAATATTGTTTGAGGAAATCTTGGTTCGACAGTCCACAGCAGGTTGGATTCTGTAGGAGATACAGCAGAAATGTCACAGCCACTGACGCACAGCTAGTTGCCCTCCAATCTCAGCATGTGCCACATGGCAAGGCTAACACTTTAGACCAGCTATGAGAGACAAGTGGGGCGGTGGTCTGGGACAAAGGAGTGGTGGGGAAAAATATGTGGGGGAGCAGGCTGGGTCAGACTGGGGCCACGGGGGTTGACTTTGACTGACTTGTGTACCTTGAACGCTCAGACAGCATTTTGAGAAGGAAGGCTAACAAGCTCTCCGCTCCTCTGGAACAAGAAGCAGGAGCAAGAGAGAAACAGTGCAGAGTTAGGAACAATGAAACACATCCGGCATCACATACAGCGTTACAGCAAATGAGAAAACTTTTTAGAAAGGAGGAAGAGAAACTTCATTACGTTAGAACAATATCTGTGAGTAATATTAGGCCATTCATCAAGAGGTGCTGTTATGTAAGAAGAAATAAAACAGCGGGAATATATAAACAAACAATGGGGACGGTAAATGAATTACGGAGCTTTTTCATAAGACGGCAGAGGATGACTTCAGTGCATGTGATCAATCACATGGCCCTTAATGGCAAATTTCACAGCCTGAATAAAATTACTTGGTAGCTAAGGCAGGGGGTTTCTTCCAGGGCAGATCTCACATTCTCTCTTCTAAAATATGCTTCAAGCTCACATGCAAACGCCTTCAAACAAGCACACACACACTCACTCACACACACACACACACACACACACACACACACACACACATATCTACACTCACGCTGCCAAAGCTGTGTCTCAATTTCACCATCAATGGCTCTCTGTTCTCTACAGAAAAACCATTTAATCAAGAGACAGATACAGTCAGTCGTCGCCGCTCATTTAAGAACTGAAGACACTATACATTCTTCACCTGGCTGAGCGACTGCATACACCCTCTTCATTTGCCATATTTCTACAGGCTATTCTGTGGCAGGTGCCCTTGGGCTGTGTGTGTGTGTGTGTGTGTGTGTGTGTGACAGCAGCATGTCGTTGTGTGTGGATCATTTTTTGGCTCCCAGCAGAGATGCTGATCTGGTAGAGGCTCAGCCTGGCAGTCCACTGGGACTCAGCTTCACGGGAGCAATCGATAACCACAAGTGACATGTGCCAAGTGTATTATGTCCGCGGCTTCATTGAGCTTATTTATTTTGTGGCTGTCGGCTTCAATCAAGGCCAGTTTATGCACGCTGGGTGGGCTGATAGGAAGGGTGGATACTTGTATTGGCATGGGTCTGGCTCTCGTGTAACAGTAAGTCTGGGAAGAAGCAGCATACACTCAGTACAGTGAAGGACGCAGTGCTGACGAGGCCAGTTAGCATGATTAAAAAGTGTGTCATCTATTTGCAAGATAGTGAGTGTTGATCTTAATGTGAACTGAAACCAAACCGCAGTAACTTTTTGGTATGAGTGATATTAGAGCTCAGCATTTGGTGATATTATCATACACGCCCCCACTGGATTTTGTCTCTCTTTCTTTCAAACACACATACACACACACTCACCCACACTCTGAAATGCTTGGAGGTCCCTCAGTGCTGTTAGCATCATCATCACCATCATCAGTCGTCTTCATGCCCACTGGAAGTTTGCAACCAGACTGTGGCCTTGCCTGTCCACAGGCCTCTGAGCTGGGCCCCGGCCCCGGCTCTGGCCCCAGCCCCGGCTCTGGCTCGGGCCCTGAGCTGCTGGTCTGAGGGATGGTGTACACCTTGGAGGAGTCAGCGGACATACAGTATCTGGCACCACGGGCCAGAGGACTGCCAGAGTGGTGCGAGCCACTGACCAGACAGCAAAAAACATAAAGCATAATGTAACTCAAAAGTGACCGAAATTAATGAATTTGACAACAGATGGAAAAAAACATTAAAGCATAAACAAACATCAACAAATTAAAAAAAAAATGAGAGAGGAGACCAGCAAGGCAACTGAGATGTTGAGATAAAAAACCCAACAGGATGATTTTTCAACTTAAAATGATCGCTGGAAGCTACGCTCTGCTGTTGGCTTAGGCAGGATGACATCATTCTCCCCCCACATTAAGTGCAGTCACGCTAACTCCGCTCTAACCCACATTGGTTGGTGACTCACATCCAGTCTATCATGTGCATATTCCTGTTGAACTTTGCCCTTTCAATATTCAGTCAAATATCAACTGACAAACCAGATTAAAAGGTCAGTGCACTCAAATCACGAGGAAGAGTTTCCTTCTGCTTACTCCCACTGGTTTCCAGATAGCTTTATTTGAAGAAGTTTTGAAATATCTGTCACTATGACCTCTGCTGATTTCAGGTTTTTTTTAAAAAAAATAATATCCTTCAAGTATGCATGACTGTGTGGCCTGATATCAGTAGGGA
The DNA here is from genome assembly GCA_029814765.1 of Acanthurus leucopareius. Classification (NCBI taxonomy): domain Eukaryota; kingdom Metazoa; phylum Chordata; class Actinopteri; order Acanthuriformes; family Acanthuridae; genus Acanthurus; species Acanthurus leucopareius. Next base: position 7,751,539 of record JAQMCX010000003.1, on the reverse strand, counting down.
AAAATTTTTCGTATTTTGTGACCTGTGTGAACTGGCTCTTGAAATGATAATCAAATGGTCAAAGAATTGTTTTATCTGAAGAGAAAAAAATGTACATTTCAAATTTCTTCAAGATTTGATCGATATTTCAGCTAGAGTTTTCTTAGTAAGAATAACAGCTTTGTTTGTTGGTTGATTAAATATGTTTATGATTAATCTATCAGCTTTGTGAAGGTACGTACAATAACCTCATGTCCTTATACTACATCCTCAACCAAGAAATGGCAGATTTATGCAGAATGAATGTATCACACATGTGAAAATAAGCTGCAGCATGTGATCTTTCCTCCTTTTCAACTAGTTTTACAACTATTGCATTTGCATTTCATTGCATTGCATTTCCTCTCTTAATAGCTCAACCAGTCCATAAAGCTGTCAGTCAGAACATCTTTTTGTTTGCTGGAAAAACTTTCAACAAACAGAAACATTCTTCTGTAACACCCTGAGACATCACAGTCGGCGTTAGCTGCAGGCATTGCATACCCTGTTTCCGTATTCATGACCATCTGGGGCCACACCCAGCAAAATGTGCTCCTGCTGCTTCACTGTTTGTTCAGATGACACTCAGGTGTCAAAGACCATTACATGAGAGGCGGGAAGCATTGGAGTAGTCAAGGTGATGGCGTGGATTCTTTACTCATTTCTGAATGATATCATGGAGTGGACAGTTCTGACGCCCCCCAAACAGGTCAATGATCTGAACAGATTGTGGTAACATAATCCTGTGTGGCATAAACAAATAGATACCCATTCTATTTCATGGGGACAGACTGTGGGTAGCTGCAGGGCCAACCCTCTGTGACACCTCTCCTCTTTCCCAGATGGGCCCCAGTCTGGTGAGGAGGACTTGGATGATTGGTGTGATAACCCCCCCCCCGATGTTGCTCCAGCCTGACAGCAGCCCCACCCCGCCGACTTTAACACAGCTGGACGACTCAGGCTGTGGGTGAGGAGCGAGGGAGCGCGGCTGGGTGAGAAGGTCGGCTAACAGTTAGCAACGGTCCTTTTGTGCATGTGTTTGTCTCTGTGTGTTGAACGGAACAGATAATGTGCTGAAGAGAGCAGCGTTGGTGGTGCATGTGTAAATGTAATCCACATGTTTGACCACAACGGATTGTGCTTCCAGCCATGTAGCAAGAAAAGGAAGCGATTTTTCTCAGCAGGCAAATCAATGAACCACCACGTTAGAATGAGGCCACAACAGAATCACTGCTGACATTAACTGGATTGTACAGTGTGGTGACCAATTAAAGAGAAAACAGCACTATGTCTCATAGTGAAGAGCTGGATCCATAAAACAACTTCAGTGCTCCTTTTTTTATAGACTCACATTGTCTCTGAAACTCTGCTGGAAGAGTGGACACCGTTTATCCGGAGGATAATCCCATGTTTGGTGCTGTGAAGTTGGCTTTCAAACTGCTGATTCATATAATTTTCATACCTTTCAGTAAAACTTTGCACCTTGTTTTCAAGCATTTGTAAGCTTCTCACCATGCATTCTAAATTTTCTACTTTATTCATCAACCACGTTTAACTTGACTGAATGCTAAATGTACTCACTTCGCTGAGAAACAGCAGATGTATGAAGCTTCACATCTTTTAGGAGGGAAACAGTTAAATCAAACACACACCCCGTCTCACTCACTGCACCGTACCTTGAGTGTGATGAGATCTCGCTCAGGTCTCCGATGCTTCCCTCTGTCACATGACTCGACATAATGGCGGAGGCGTAGCCCTGTGGCAGGTAGAGTTTCCCATGATCCTCCTCTGAAGCCCCGTCCTCATGGTGCTCCGATACCCAAGGGTGCCCCTGCTCCCCCACCCTGCCCTGCATCAACACGCGGGCCCCAGGGGCCACGCAGGGATTAGTGTCAATGCCGCTGTCTGTGGACGCCCCTTTGATGTAAGTGAGGCCCAGCATCTCCGGGTCCATCAAGTCTCCAGAGCCAAAGTGCTTATCGTCGCTGTTGCTGGAGGCGTTGCTTGAGAGAGTGTTGCTACTTGAGTGGCTTGAGTTTTTATCGCCCGTCTAGTTGAGAAAGAGAGAGCAAGAGGGGTGAAGGAGACAGGAATACAACACATCAGACAAGGTCAAACAGCAGTTGCAGATAATTCTTACGGTTGCTTTAACACACTTGGTTCACCAGAGGGAGACACGTTTACCCATCAGGCTACATCACATGTTCTTGTGTCCCTGACTGAGGCGACAGCTTGTTGTCTTGAGGCTCAGTGATACTGTAAAGCTGCTTGACAGCAACCGCAAGGAATTTAAATAGAACATGCAGCATGAAACATGCTTTATTTCAAATGTTGGTTCTTATGGGAGAGATCTGCATGATCTGACCCCTGAAAAAGGTGGACTATAGTTTCATCAATTATTTAACTCAGCTCTGATTGGAAAAGCCAGTTGCTCATTATCACGCTGAGATGTAAACTGAATGTAGATGAGGAGTCACACAATCAATTGTTCAATCAAAAACAGGCCTTTGCTAAAGGTTAGCATCAATGCTTAATTAAAAAATATAAACTACGACCTCAAGATATTGACCTGTCATGTTTTCATTATTGGGTTATGCTTTACACTGTTATATGTAGTAAGTAACATAAATTACATCGATTAAAAAACAAATAAAAAAATCTGACTTGAAAAGAAAAAAAAACAACCAACGTCTGTACATTATGATGGAGAGTGCCGAGGGAATGATTTAAATTTTTATCCACTAGCCTGGGTTAATGCAACACCGGCTGAAAGCACTGAAAGATGTTGTTAGTTGTGTGTGCCAGCCTCCGGCATCAAGGAGAAATAAAAGACAGAAGGAGAGATGGTGAATAGACCAAAAAAAGATAAGTGAGAGAGGAATATAGAGAAAAGGGGGGAATGAGAAGCTCAAGCACTTAATATATTCAACCTTCTAGGAAAATGTGTCCTAGAAAAGTAGGAGACAACCAGAAACTGCGATGAGATGAGACGCCCGTTAGCATGCTGATGAAGGGAAAGTGATAAGTGCAAAGTAGAGGCTAGAGGGGACGACACGAGGTTGAATACCCACAATTGAGCTGCTGGTTGCTGCGGAGTCGATAAACAAGGGCAATTTGACCTCAGCCTGATTCAAACAGTGATGTGGAATAAACCAGATCTGCCTGATGCATTAAACCGCATTGGATAGCTTTTTTTTTTTGCCCTTCAAAACAAGTTGAAAATGAATTTCTAAACACCTCTAAATGTCATGTGGTCAGCTTCTGTCAAACTGAAATGAAAGTAGGCCATTCATTTACCCTGGACAGCTTGTTGGGCGAGTCTTTCCCTCCTTCTCTTTGCTTCAGAGGGTTCAGGATCTTGGTGGAGGGGATGTGCCATTTGGCCTCTGTGGAGCGAGAAGAAAAAGCTGAGTGAAGAGGTGGACCAGTTGTTGACAGACTAATTTAACTGATGAAAGCCCACGTCTCATGCAAAACATCACATTGTAAGACATTATGTGCGCCCGAATCATGACTGCCTGATGCAGCCTCACTGTAAGTGAATGGATTAGGAAATCCACACCCATTAATTGTCTATGGGGAGGGGCATACTGGGCTAACTGGTGGCGTGGGTCAAGCTGGTGGTGTGAGTGATGACTTTCTAAACAGCTGTGGGTCCAACCAGGAAATACTGACGAGTGATTAATCCTAATTATGTCACATTTGATGATATATATTTTTTAGCCAATGTCTAAGTTGCTGCAAAATGTGGATCACTCATCTCCTGCTCTAATTATATATACGCATACAATTTGCTAACTAAGGGGGACTGTGGGAATGCAAGATTCTCCCACCCATGTCCACAAGAGCCTGGCCAGACAGGGCGGATGCAGTTCATACTAACTGGTTGTGCATAGTGGGGCTGCAGCTTAAGATGGAAGAAAACCAGACTCACCCGCAGACCTGGTCCTCTCCAGGGTAGGCTCCCTCTCCCTGTGGATCTCTCCCTCTACCCCCTGGATGTCCCCTGCCCGCTCATGGAGGATAGGGGAGGGACACCTGGGAGACACAGAGGAGGAACAGGGGCTGTAAAAGGTTTTCTGTTAATAGAGTGAACTCTGTATTCTAGTCAGAAAATGGCTCTAATAGATTTACCACAGTTGTACAGCAATTAGCTCAAGATCATTTAAGGTCGAATCACTTGAGCTTATAATAGAATAAAGAAGCAACCAGGCAACGCCAGCAAGAAACCTCCTTTCACTCTGCTTGGCATGCCAGGCACTCTCTCGCTCTTAACAAAAGGAAAGGGGCAGCAAATTTTTTCAATGAGTCTTAATTAAACCTTAAAGAGCTGATAAAGGTCACAAGAGGAACACAGGCCACAGAGTCTTGTGATCTTTAGCAAAGAGTCCTGCTGGAAATCAATCAGTCAGTCGTTGTGCAGCGTGGTGACTCTTACAGACCACAGCGATCCCTGAGAGTTCACTGCACTTTATGGCCTCCGACAGGAGAGCAGCGGTGTGGAGCTAAGCCTCTTGTCATGGTCTGTAACTACTCACAGACAGACACTGGTCTCTGATGGATTCAGCTAATGTACAAGACTCTGCCTGACAGATGTTATGTCTGCGCAGTCTGAAGCCAGTATGCTCATATGATGCTTGGCAGGGCAGCCAACCATCATATGAGCATGAATATTGAAAAGGGATCTATATTGATTTGTGCTGTAAAGAGGAGAAAACACACAAACTCGATGACAGACAGGGTTTGTGGTGGTTATGTTCATGTTGACAGAAGCTACGAGCTCCTCTCAGCAGAATTTTGTTTTCTTTGAGAACATTTTTTGCCAAAAAAACTTTCTTTTCTACAGGCTTTCTCCAAAATTACAGAGTAGTTTGCTAAAGTGGCACTTCAGTCGCAGTAGGATATGCTGAAGAACAAGAATGAAGTCTTTCAAATCACTTCCTATTAAACTTAAGTGCTCATCCTTTTTAAATACTCTGAGGAGAAAAAGTAAGATGTGCTCAAAGTTAGAACAATGCCAAATACTGTACTTGGCTTGGATTTTTATGTTTGAGGTAGCCTTTATATCCCTCTGAAGGAAATCATGAAACCGAGGCTTCTTGATGACTAAATGGAAACTATGGTAATAAATGTAAAATGAAAATAATCTCATGCATGAAACTCATCATTCTCCATCATCTTCCCTCTGTTAAGTTCTAGATGTCATATTAGACCATTGCAGGCATAATTTTATTGTTTTGTTCGATCAGTTCCTGCAAAAACGAGTGACGGCTGGCCAAAAGTGCGCTGATGATTTGGTCATTTCATGTGGAAAAATTGCTGTCATTTTGCAAAATTGCAAGTTCTCAGAAATGGTGCTGGGACTGATTGTAGCTGCATTCATTATTGCGAAACCACATGTTCCAGGAGAGAGACTATTTCAAAAGAAGTAACACTGATGTGGTCCCGTACCCATCATATCCAGGCTGCTGCGACCAGGTGCTGCTGCCGCAAGGTCCTGGATCACTGGAGGAGGACTGGTTACTGGGGGAGCTGCGGTAGTGCTGGTCTCCTTTGTTACATGAGGTGACCTGGGGGTTCTCCATATCCTGCATTGCCCTGCAGACACAGAGGGGGAAAAAAGAGTAAAACGCAAAGCCATAGTTGATCAGAACTAGTGAAAAATGTTCATTGAAATTTCACACTTTGGTGACATCTCCAAATGTCTTGTTTTTGTTCACAAGCAAAACAAGAAAATATTCAAGTCCTTTCGGTGATAAAAAGAAAACAAAAGCAGTGAATCCTAATATTTGATATGTAGCAATCTGCAAATGTTTTCATCAGTCACGTAGCTGCTATACAAAGAATGTCAGCACCAATCTATCAGTACGGGTTATTATTAGTCATTTTAAATTCAAGGCTTATGTTAGATTTTTCACTCTAGAAGCTGAAATTTCACAACAAACTGGAAACACTTCTTTTCCTCACTTTGTCCCTTATTCTTTGTAAAATTATTGGGTGTCACTCCAACAAATAGTCTCTAGCATGTGAGCACCGTGGATAATCTCTAGGAACATGTGAGAACTGTCAGTAATGGGGAAGGTGTCTTGTTCACCAAAGGCAAACAGAAACAGAGATTAGTTATGGCAATAAGCCTGAGTGAGGAACCCAGATGGTGAAGCCGTGAGTGTGTGTGTGTGTGTGTGTGTGTGTGTGTGTGTAGAGTCAAGACAGAAGTAACTTAAATGTAAAGGACCCTAGAGATTTCTACTTTGAAACACAAACTCAGCTCAGCTTTTGAACGATCTTTTCACACTTGACCTGTTAAAATAAGTTATTTTGAGTATTTTTTTAATCACACCTTTATTTAACCAAGTCCAATTAAGATAAAAATAAATGTTTTTTCAAAGGCAGTCCTGGTAAGAACACCAAAGTTTCAAAAAAATGCATACAAATATATAAATGCATCATACAATATGAGCTCCCAACAACATCAGCACATACATAAAAACACAGAAACTAAACATACATCTTCAGCTCTCAGAATGATGCATTTAAGGACATACGGAGGAAGCAGAGCTCTTGAAGGAAGCAATTACAAATCCAAATTGAATTCTGCCAACTAATAATCACAACATTGTTAAATGCTCTTTAGCTGTGACCATAATCTTCGCTCAACCGAACCGAAGTGTGTGTTATTGTCTTGCAAAAAGCTCTTGCCTGATTTAAGGTTAGACACAAGGTTTTTTTCCCCTCTCTTTAACCCAGTCAGGAAAAACTTGCAGACTATGAACTAGAGTGAAAAATAAACACTGGATTCACGTTATATCTGCTGCCTGGAGGCCTTCCTTTTAACCAACACTCCAAAGTAGGTTAGATGACCAGACAGAAACAAGAGTGCAACAACACAGGCAGGATGGCTTTCCCATTAAGCCTCAAACCCGGTCGAGCTGATCGTTATGCTCCTTTCATCTGCAAATCTTCTATCTAATGTAATTGTTTTTGTGATAAGTTTAAGCTACATCTCAGGTGTGCTTCTTCCTCCTTTCCTTTAACATTGATATCAAAACAATTACAAGCATGAAGGAAAATTAAAGATCAGAAATATGCAGGTGCATCTTATTTTACTGAAATTATAAAAGTCCATTTAGGAGGAGACAAATTCTTAGCATCAACCTTTTCTGCTCTGTCATCAGGTTTCCTTTGTCTGGCTCTTCATGGGAAACTCACTAAGCTGTCAGTAACTCAGTCACAGCACACATCATCGAACGCTTTGGCCTGATCGTTACATTTCCTCCTTGACTGAAGTGTTAGTCTCCTCAGCTGGGTCTGGCCAGTTTAATGTGAAACAGCAGCAGCTGCTTTTTGTTCTCAGTCTCTTCCTTTCCTGACATAATGTAAAGTTCTGGCGGGATATAGGACATAATTTTCCTGTCTACGCTGCAATAACATTCGAGGCTGCAGAGATTAGTAGCAGGTCTCAGTTGGCTGTGGAGTAGGTGTCATATTTTACGGTGCCAAGTCTGGATTCAGCTCTGTGTGTGGATGGGATGATGCTTTGTCTAAGATATCAAAATTCCTATGTATCCTGTGGACCAGAGGTTCCCAACCCTCTTTGTCAGACATCCTGCCACAGCCCTGATGGATGAACCCATGCAGTCTTTTATTGATGCCACCTGTCATGTTGAAAACATGATCAGTTGAATTTACTCTGGATGCACTTTAATACTATTAATTATATAGCATTTCAGTTGTTACAATAATGTTTTTAATGTCTAATTTCATTCATTTCTCTGTTTGAACAACCAAAAATGTTCAGAAATGCATGTTTTTCTATTTTTATTTCATTTTTGCTTACATTTTTTGAACATGCTCGCTGGATTTAGCACTTTAAGGAAAAATCTAATTGTTGATGTGAAAGCTCCCTTTTTAATTCAGCTCACTGGGTATGTCTGTGTGTATATTTTTTTCATTCAAATGGTAATTTCTATCTTTTCAAATTATTTGGCTCCTCTACAATCTTTCCACGTACCCCTGGCATCTGTTAAAGTACCCCCTGGGGTACTTGTACTCAAGCTTGGGAATCACTGCTTTAGACATGACCAGTTTCTTCTATGCATGTCTGCACAACATGCAAAAAAAAGGAAAAAAATAAACAGCTTCTTCTTTTCTAGAATTGGCTTTGTGACTGTATAATATTACTCTCCTGTCTCTACTCACTCGCTCCCTCTCCTTTGTCCCCCCTCCTCTCCTCCCACTCCCTCTAGGGTGCTACATATCGTGGTCCGTGGAAGAGCACTCTCTTTGTTTCTGCAGTAATTGGATGAGATGAGCTGAGCTGTGTCAGTGTCCCCATCACCTCCTCCTCAGCAGGGTGCAGGAAGAAGGAGGGAGCAGGGAGTAGGAGGGATACAGAGAGAAAGAAAGGAGCGAGGAGGAATGAAGTGCTCCCACTGCCAGGGACTCTGATTAGGCAGAGAAGGCGGCCATTATCCCAGTATAGTCAGAACAGGCAACACCAGGGGGGGTCAGTGTGACACACTGCAAAGGTTATCATGACTGTAGGGGTTTCATTAGAATGAACAAATCACTGCTTTACATGGCTCAATGGAGATGTCCAAAAGAGACACAGTCGAGGATGGGAACAAAGTCTCAGTGTGGCCTTATCATCTAAAAGGGAGATGAAAGCAAAGCTGAAAATTCATTGGACTAAAATGCTCCATTTATATATATGCAAATAACTGAACACAATAACAGCCCCTCAAAGTGTTACAGTGGCTCCTCTGTGAATGAGAAAGGCTGAGAGTTCAAAGATTCCATCTCAAAGGGCTGAATCTTTTGAGCATCACCGTGTTTGATCGCAAGCTTTGCTCTGCGCAGCTTTCAGAAAACCCTTGAGCAAAACGCTTGACTTCCAAAAATGTCTTAAAGGCATCAATTTGTTCAGTTTTGTTCTGTTTTTGCATTTGCTTCTTTTTAGCACCAAAGTTAATAATGCTGCCGTGACTTTATCTTGATATGATGTTTTTCTTTTTACTCTCTAAATGACAAAAGGACAAACTTTGTGACTGTTATCTGCATAATGCTTCATTTAAATCTTATTTTTCTTACTACAAACCAATGCGGTTGGAGCTTCATGCTGAATAAGACACAACTGAAAGTTGTAATTACTACATACTGGTCCTAAACTTTCTTTTCAGAAACTATTTTTATTAAAAATTGAACACATACTGACCCAAAAGTAATGTGGTACAGGCAGATAATGGAAATTTTATTAAAACTCAAGCAGGGTTCCCGAATTGTATGTGGGTCAATATGTGAGCAGTAAACGACACATAATGTCATTGTTTTTAATAGGTATATAAATGTTAGAATTATATTAATTTGGCTTTTCTTATTTAACCTTGCTACCTTGCTGCAATCAGTTTTAAGCATCACCTTTATCAGCTTATTCAGTTAATCTTTATTTACTTATCGACGCCAGAGTCGGAGAGTAACTAAGTACAAATATTTGTTCCTTTACTTTCATACTTGCCATTTTCAGGTATTTGTACTTAACCAGAGTATTCAATCACTGTGCACTGCTGCCACATCTGTAAGTCTCAAGAGTTTTCATTTAACCTTCTGTATAGGAGGAGGAGCTAACGATGGTTTACCTGGACCCATCCGGCAGCTTCCTGTCGAAGGAGGTGCTCCGTGGGATAGCTGCCTGGTGCTGCTGGAGTATCTGCTGGCACTGCAGGCGGTCAGGGCCCTGCGTCGGGGAGCTTCGGGACAGAGGTGCTCCAGCAGCTGTGGGTACCCGATGCCAGGTGGTGTTTCTCCTGAAGGGTGTCTTGTACTCGCAGGGTGTACCCTCGCTGTCGACCTTGTACTCCACCATGGGTATGCGGTAGAGCTCAGAGCAGCCCCTGAGGGGGAGGGAGGATGGGGGAGGAAAACAGAGAAGGTTTTAAGGTCACCCCTGTAACAGTTGGAGTCACATCCCAGTTGCATCGCATGTTTCCCACCCTATTGCTAAAAACTTAGCTTAAATGATCTTTTCCAAGCATTTAGCTGTTGCAGCTGCTTAGTGTTCAGCAGTGAGCTGCTAACTTTGTCAGTGTCATGTCGGGTGCTGCTGAGCAAGTAGCAGGTTCATCTGAGGAGTCAGGGTTGTTTAAAATGCAAAGAGACTATCTTTTTTTTTACATCACACACTGTCATTTCTATATTAATAAAACAAAAACGTCGATTAAAGCAGCTTCAATCAGCTTTGATCACAATGTTACAACTGCTTGTTAAATTCCAGTAATTATTATGGCAGGAAAGCAGATTCATTATTAATCAAATGCTTTATTATAAATACCATTATTTCACAATATCATGATTTCACCAATTAATAAGAAAACAAACATGTAGCTTCATTTAGTTGGTAAAATTACAATTCAGTTGGTTACAATTGGTTTTGTAGAGTTTAACAAGAATCTAAAAGCTCAAGTTCATTGTAAATTACACTGATTGTTACATAAGCCGATAAAACCACATTTATATGCTACTACATACATTTTTCTGAACATTTTTCTACAGATTATTACATTAAAACAGAGATGATTATAATAATTATTATATATTATAATAATTATTATAATAACGTATTATAATAACATTACATTACATTTGTTACAGATTTTGTCCATTAAGGAATGTAGTAACATTTGCCATAAAACTACCACAGATACATTAATCTGAGTTGTTATGTGACTGAATACTGACAAACACAGGCCCTGGTTTCTCTGTACAAACTGTAGTAAAGTGAAGCATCCATCCTTTGTATAACTATGACTACACATAAACAAGCCAATGCTGTCAGAAATCTGAATCTAGATAGAGTGTGTAAACAATAAACACACAAACACCCACACATACCCCCCCACACACATAGTTATATGTGTGCTGGTGAACCGGTGACACTTTGAAAACATTGGAAAACACTTTGTCCATTTTAATAGAGCTGAAAATCTCAGTTTGCCACTTAATCAGATATGGGTCTCCCCTGAGTGGCTCCACACAGGAGGCTTTTCCTCCCTCCATCTCCATCCCATTACTGCTAACAACACTGAGGATCTCTGGGATGGACAAGGCCTGTGATGCCATTTCATGCAACATTAATCTTTGGGGCTGGGCAGAGGCTTGGTGTGTGTGTTTGGAAGGATGTGGGGGTTTGCAGGGTGCTGGGTCGAGGTTAAACAGCCTGGGTGCTCTGCAAGCTCTCTGAAAGCATCTGAAGCATGACCCTAATGATTACACTACCCTCCCCCTCCAAAGTCCATTTTCCAGAATCCACTGGGGGTAGAGAGCTGTGTATACTTTGCTGTGGTCATACATGTACACACAGCGGAGCTTGACGAGGGTGCGCAGGCTGATTGCAAAGGCTGCGGTGGAGGGGGCGAGTAATCCCTCTCAGAGAGACCTTTTCATCAAACTGGGCCATGGGTGGCTGGGCTGTTTTCAGCCGCTCTCCCAGGGCAGCTGTGGGTGTTATAAGATCTAACTGGAAGATCATCCTTGGCTTCTTCCTCCTCCTCCTCCACCATGTTGCCTGTCTCTTACATCTGGTCAATGTCATCAGCAAGCCGGCCTCATTCATGATGAAGAACCATCAACGGTGTGCTCTACATCCTACACAGTTTACATTATTTATTTAAATGAATGTATAAGGCATGCATCGCTGGTTTGACATATGGGACAGTGAAAGTAATGAGTGGCATTACGGCAACAGAAGATCTGAAATGTCCATAAATTAAAAAGAAATGTATCTCATTGGGTGAAGCTGCAGTGTTGGTTGTATATGAGGGGGCTCATGCTGGTAATTCAACAAATTAAACTGTCACCCTTCTACCTGTCATTGTGTAAATTGAGTCAATCGCTTTAAGTTCATGTCAGATAAAGTGATGCCAATAAGAGTGTTCAATCCTCCAGAGTGTTGGTCAATTGGTTTATAAACAGGGTGGCTAACCCTCTCATTACCTTGATTAACCATGTGTGTGCGGTCATGCCAGGTTGCCACACATCATTACTCTCTGAGAAAGCTAGCCAACAGCTTGTCAACAGGAAAACGTCTCAGCTGTTCTCTCTTGCTCTGCTTTTTTTTGCACCAGAATGACCAAAAGCTGACAGAGTAAATTCCTCGTTTGATACCAATACTCCGCCTGAGCGCTCCTACAAGCTTAGCTGGGAGTGGAAATTCCCAACATATTGGCCTGATGTATGTGGAATGTACTCCTTGTTTGTAATGCATAGGGGGACTCGGGCTCGCTGTGTATAAATCATGGAGAAACAGCAGGAAACGGGTGTTTGGTCAACAGTTAAACCTGAGCTGGAGGCTGGCGGTGGAGGAAAGGCTGTGACACATCCAGCCTGCCATAAGGAGAGGAGGAAGCCAAGAACTGGTGAGAAAAAATACTGTCTGCTTCCTCTTGATTCCACCAAGAACTGCTGCTGCACTCTTCCAGCCAAATGAGAGTTGCTATAAATTATACCACAATGTCCTACATAAGCTTGTAGAGAAGGAGAACATCTATGACTAAACACCAACAGCCAGTCAACTTAAAATACAGCCATGTCTCACACACTGGAGGAAATACATTTGACAACACAATTGCCTCGTCTTGACTTGACTTAAATAATATCACTGCTAGTTTAAAATGAGGAGTTAAGCTCAGTTTGTGGCCTTTCGGGGGGTTGAACAATCAGCTCCTTTAGCTATTGGCCCTTAATGAATTACAATAGATCAGTGTGACAACAGGACCTTAGACCTCAGTCAGAGAGCTGTCACTCTAATGACATGGCCAGCGACTGAAGGACATGCTAATCCATTCCCACAGTCATGTCACAGCAAAGAGCCACAGAGGTTGTGACCTCCACCAGCCCTTTGCAGACTTCTGTCAGGAGGTTCATTAAATTAGGTGTGCTGAAAAG